>JAXCHB010000241.1:10300000-10739093 GCA_036926305.1 Uropetala carovei
CAATGACATGCAGGCAGTCTGTACATTCGACATCCGTACAATTTGCTCTTTCGTACATTATAAATTCTTGCCCCTAAAACGCCTTTCGTACTCCGAATTTGGACTTTCATACATCAGCTGACGAACAAACATTTCGTGCTATCTCATAATGGTGCTATCTGTCAGCCAAGTCAACACTTTTAATAAATTACCTAATTAAAGTATGCCCTTTTTACAGACTTTTCTTTCAGTTCAATCACCACTCTCTTTGGGGTCATGATTAGGCAATATTACAAAAAACTGTAAAAATAGCAAAATGCTTTAATGAAAAAAAGAGGGATTTCGCATGTGCACTACAGGTGGTCCTCGACTTCCCTGCATTCAACATTCGTACAACTCGCACTTTAATAATAATAATAATTATTTATTTATTTACAGCCAGTAATCACACTGTAGTCACAAATCACACAATAAGTTTCATTAATCACAAAGTACCGTATATACTCGCGTATTGCACGATCCCGCATAATATACGATCCCTTATTTTTTGCCTCAAAATCTTGCTTTTATCCTATGTATCGTGTAATGCGTGAGTTGGAATTTTTTAGCTCCGGTAATGCGATCTTCAGTTCCTTTTGAAATATAGTGAGTTTTCTGTAGTTCATTTCCATACGATTTCTATCTTCATGAAAGTTACGAGAAAGAATTTAAATGTATAACTGTACTTCTAATTGAATAACTACCTTTTAATTACCTATATTTATGTAATAATGAAGGCTTAGCATACATTGACATCCCTGAACTGCCTTTTGTATGCCGAATTCGGACTTTCGTGCGTCAGCGAAATGACGAACGAATATTTCGAGTGGTGCTGGTTGCCAGCAACCAGTTTCCGCCGTGTCGCCACCTTTGTCTGTACAGCAGTGTTTATTTATGAAATTATTTAAATATGTTATTGCATTTTGCCCTCTCTCTATATTATAAAATCGACAATTGTGACTAAAAGGCCCCTGCTCAAGAAACTAAACATTTATACCATAATTAGAGATTTTATAATATTTTTTGGCTCTCCGGGAACGGAACCCCCATTATTACATTTAAGTCTATTGTTCGACATCTGTACATTCGACTTCCGTACACGTTTTCAGGAACACATTATGTACGGATGTCAAGGACTGCCTGTATTGTTGAAATCCTCAATATTCTCACAGGATGTCACGTGATAGGTACCTTTCCATTCTCCGATTTCTTCATTCTGCCAACAATGAGGAATAAGTAGAAGGAGATCGACTTTATAAAATTTGCTAACTTATCAATCTTGTGAAAAAGTTATATCCGAAATTTTACCCATTTCAAGATCTTTGTGTTGATAAGTCTCTTATTCTTTTCACAGGAAGACTTCAATTCAAGCAATACATAAAAAGTAAACTCATTAGGTTTGGAGTGAAGCTATTTGTTTTATGTGACTGTAGACTGGATATGTGCTTGATTTTATTGTATATACAGGAAATACAGATACTGAAAAGAGAGAAATTTTAGGTAAATCTGGTTCTATTGTTGCCACACTCATGGCCATGCCAGGGGCGGATCCAGAAACTTCTCAAGGGGGGGGGGGGGGGGCGATCACTCCTCCACCTAGTGAATCCGCCCCTGCCAACTGCCCTATATTTTGAAAACTCCTACCCCTATCAGAATCCTTCTTTCCCTAGCTATACAGACCTAATTTGAGGGTTTTTGTGCGGAATGAATTTAAGAAAGCACCCAGTGGAGTGCAATGGGGTTATCTAAGGAGGGGGCGATTGCCCCCATCGCCCCCCCCATGGATCCGCCCCTGGGCCATGCCTTGGAAAGGAAAATACAGTATGGACTGATAACTGGTACACAAGCCCTGCCCTAGCAGAATACCTTCATAGGTACCAGACAAACTTTTGTGAAACTGTTCGTCCTAATAGGAAATGTATGCCCTCTCTTTCGGCGAAACTGATTTGTGGAGAAGTACAGACAAAAAGTTCTGATCACATGTTAGCCTTGAAATGGCAAGACAGATGTGAGGTAAGAATGCTTACAACTATTCATAGAAATAAGTAGTCGGACAGAGGAAAAATCGAACATAAGACAAAAAAGAAGATTATGAAACCTGAGTGCATCATTGATTACAACTCAAATATGGGAGCAGTGGATAGGAAAGATATGATGCTTAGCTCAGTTGAAAGACCAATAAATGGTATAAGCTGTTTTTTCATGTAGTAGATAAGTCTCTATTGAAAGCCCATGCTCTCTACAGTATGTATTCGGTCAAGAAAGTTTTCTTGGCTGATTTCCAACTTCAAATCATAAGGCAGCTCCTGGAGAAATATGCTCAACCAAGACAGTCACCAAAAGGAGGAAGGACCTCGAGTGGTGAAAATCCTAAGACTCACTGAGAGAGACTTCCCTGCACTGGTACCAAGTACTGCTTCAAGGAAAAATTCCATGAGGAAGTGTACTGTTTGTACCAAACGTACCCTGAAGCCAAGGAAAAGGAAATAATCATGGTATGTGTGTAAAGAATGTGATGTTGGATTGTGTACAACATCATGTTTTGGAATATACCATACACAAAAAAGTATGAAGTATATAATTGTAAGTTCTGGAATGATAAAAAATAAAAAATTTATAACAAAATTCAACATGTATTTTCAAATCTTTCAAACTCTTCCAAACCTAGGCCAGCAGATGCTCCTAATGCAATCTTAACATAGTACTTAAAGGGTTAAATGGCTACAGGAGTTAACTATGTCATCTACTTGCCGAATAATATTAACATGCAACGTAACACCACAATAATTACCTGATGAAGGGTCGAGTCATTAAAACTATAGTTTTGAGCCAAAAAGTTGGATGTACAAGATAAAGAGCTCTTAAATTTTTTCTAAGCCGCCGATCAATGAGCCTATAGCATCTTTTCAGCCAGCTAAAAGTTGGCATACGGGATCCAGGAGAGCCTACAGCCCCATGCAGGTACACCAGTACATACTCTTCTGCAACAAGTGCTTCCAACGTAGTAACTACATACCTAGGAGCAATACACAATATTTTCATTAATTATCCCTTTAACTGTTCTCAACCAAATTCCGACAAGAATAAGCCAGATATAATTATACAATGAAATGTCAATTAAATTTATCTGAGAAATATGAAAGAAAAACAATAATACAAATATAAACATTCAGGCACTCACAAAAAAAGATTGTCCATAAGATAATCATAATCTGGACGGCTGCGTTCAGGGAGGTAACATGCGCTGAACAAGATAATGGCATTGTGTACATTCCCAGGCATATAGCCTCCATGAGAAAGAACCTGAAGAGTTGCAATTTTCCACATTTAAAATGCTTAAAGACTATCACACCAGGTAATACCATAAACATATATGGAGATTTTAGTATACATAAAAGTACATACAAAAATAACATTTTAAAAATAAGCCCTTAGATCAGGAGTTTTCAACCAGAGGTAGGTGACCCCTAGGGATATGTTTATAATTTGTCTTCTTACTTTGTCTTTCATGTGTGACTTCTAAATCAGAAGTGAGGACTAAGAATAAAGTCATAAAACAGAAAAATGCCAAAACTGTGAATGTCAACATTATAAAAATGACATATATCATAATACATGTTATAAATTTCATTATCAATTTAATTGGGGTACACAACCATTGAAATGCCCTAAGGGTTAAATGAGCAAACAAAGGTTGAAAACCCCTGCCTTAGATGAAGGACAACCAAACTTTCACAATATCAACAAACAGGTAGAGCAAAAAAAAGCACCATGTTAATAGGTGATTAACAGTTATTTGTTAACATGTTGTTTGATATTTTCACTCTGGGTATATTAATTATATTAAACTTTATAAGGATAAGTTAAATTCCCAGATAGCCTCTCCTAACCAGAGTTTTCTATTGTCTTCCATGCAATTTGTTGTAGGTGTTGTTTTATTATTTTATTACACAAAAGCTATTAACAATAGATTATCAAAATAAAAATTAACATGAAGTCAAATAATTGCCCCATAAAATGATATTTTTAACATAAATGTTTTAAATTAATTTATCAACCCAAAATTAGGATAAATATAAAGAATGGTAAGGATAATTATAAGGAATAATTAGGATAAACATAAAGAATAAATAAATGTAAGGAATAATTAGCAATAAACATAGTAAAAAATTAGGATAAGTGTAAAAAAATGAAGAAAGCAAGAACACACATTACTGTAGAAGAAAGAACTAGCATAAGTCTGCCGAATACATTTTAATTATGTTGGAATGATTCCATGTGGACAGAACTCCTGCGATGTCGAATGGCATTGCTCATTTTGTAAAGATTAATATTCACAGGTGGCAAAAATAAAAGTTCAGTAAGGATAACATGAGCTGAAGAAATGCCTACGACTCGATAAAAAGTTGTCATTTTAAGTGCAGTGACAAGTGACAGATGATATCCATTTCAACAAAATTTCAGTATATGAACTTGTTAAAGCAATCAACAAAGATCAAATTATAAACCTCATTCTTCAAAGGAATAATCAATGGCTCTGAGCAACAATTTTTCCATGAACTGAATTACTACAAATTTTCCCCCAAATGGACACCAAAGAATCTTGGAAGAAGACATGAAAATGTGATTTGAATCCTTTTGGCCATATACAAGAACTTTTTACATCCACTAGAGAGAATATTTGACTACCTTGCTCCAACCAAGAATGAATAATTGTAGCAGCAGCAAGGTCACACACCACCAAAGGCCAAAAAAAGGTCAAAGTACCAATTTAAAAAAAAATACATATAGAATGTTTTTCGAGAAAAGGAAAATGTCACTTGATATTCTAACAAGGAATTTTCTTTGTTAGAATAGAACTATTTTTCCTTCTTGGAAGATCATACATACCGAACATACTCTACCACTTGCAAAAATCATCAAAATTCCACATGATGAAGGCTGCATGAATAATAACAGACTTCTGACAAAGAGATATACAATCATAAACTGCCAGCTATTAAAGTCACATTAATTAAATTAGAAATTATTTTGAGAATTAATCAAAAATATTATTATTGTCTGTACCAAATTATGGTAGCAATCACGTTTTACTAAAAGTGGTTTTGCTGGTAGTATTTGGACACCTGTGACATATCATTTACACTACATACAAGTATCTACACAAGAAAAACCTCATAAATAATTCACAAAAAAATCAGTCAACATTATTGTTACTTGCTTTCATAGTCCTAAAAAGCAACCACTGTAAACCCCAGTAACATTTGAGTTGACTGGTTCTAAATTAATTTTGAAAAACTGATGCATGACAAAAGTGAAGAACAAAAAACTATTTTAAAATCTCTCTATTTTTGCTATAAATGAAAGTATCAAGCATCATCTTGACATTGGTGAAAACCTAGTTGTTAATTAGTAAATATGAGAACTGAAAATTGTTCTTCCTGCTTTTATACTATGTTTGGTTTGACAAAAATAACATGTCTATAGAACCAGCCAAACCCGTACAAAATAACATTGCTTCTATATAAAACACAAAAACCTGTAACAGAAAACAAGATTGCCAAATTTTCATGAGAAAACAAAGCTGAGGAATGCCACTTTTGCTCCAGAATAGTCTATAAAATAGAATTACAATACAGCAGACAAAACACCACTTTGCAGTAATAATCCTCTCTTGATGCAAAAAATATTTATTTAAAAAATTAAATCTATTGCACCAACCATAAAAAAATTTATCTTACTCATATTTATGATAGATAAATTTTGAAAGGCATAAAAAGAACATGGTAAACCTTTTTGAAAGGTCCTATTGCACGCATGTCAATTCGACGCTGCAAACCTGCTACCATGCATTCCCTCCAATTTCGCTCCTCTGCCCTTTCTTCTGCCGCAGTCAACTCTGGAATAGGAGGAACTTTGACCACAGTATCCTCTTCAACCTTCTTGGTATTGACAGGAGTGGTAAGGCCAAGCCCTTTGAACAAAAAAGAAATTGAACTTATTTTTAAAATAAAATATTCAGCAATGATGCATAAAACTAATACTTTATGCTTTTAATAAAATCTACACTTTCAAGTGCAACTTCTTATATCTACTTTAAAAATACCAAACAGTTTAGTATCCCTGTATTAGTATTAATATAACTACTACTACTCTTTTAGTTTGGTGGATTGCAGTGTGTCGTGACAGAAAAAGGTTGAGGGCCACTGGTCTAGATAATTCCTCTAACCATAAAGCAATTTGTATATATCACAATAGGCTTATGCTACAAAGTATGAATGTTCAGTTGCAATTCATTAATCATTTATTCTACTGATATTCTTAGTCTCAATAATAAGAAATAAGGATCTTCAAGTAATTACTGAGGAAGACTACTTTATAATCGGCATTGTTTCTCTATTACCAAACTGTTTTACAGCTGCAGGAGTTATCATGAAAACATTTAGGAAACAAATCATGTATTAGAATTGATGATTAATTTTTAATTATGTCATAGTTGAAGCAATCAAAGGAAAAGGGTCAAAAAAGAACTATTTTATTTTAGGAGTAATGCCACTATTTAAGGGACAATGTTTCTTGTAATGATCATACAGTGGAACCCACATTTAATGTTTGCCTGGGGGACAAGTTTTTCGTACCTTAAATCGAGTAATACCTTAAATAGTTGTCTAAAATTGAGACTAAATGGCAGTTTATTAATATCAAATTATTATTAACTAGCGATAGTTTATCTAGCGTTGCCTGGGATTCAGAACAGTGTAAAAATGACCTAATTAAAAAAACATGAAAATCTATATTAATTTATTTTTATTATGTTTACAGTAATTAATTTTTGATACATCTCTAATTTTTATTCTTATAGAGCTTCAGGATATACAATGTTGCTCGTTTTTTTAGCCGTGTCTGTCTCTGGTCTTGACTCTCGGATGTCCTTAATTTTGCTTGTATTACACATTGGTTATCAAGCTGAACCCACCTCTGTTCCACACTTTCAGCTGCTCTAGATTCTGCATTTGTAAGTCACAGATGCAGAAATACAATTTCCAGTTCTTCATGGGGAGAATGCTTCATGTTCTTCCTCTTTTTTGACTGTGTCCCACACTTATTCTCAGCTTCCAATATTGCGTCTTTTTGTAGCATAATGATGCTCAAAGAAGATGGAGCTAATCTAAGGCGGTTTGCCATCTCTACTCTTGTCACATCTGGATGGGCCTCAATTTGATGAATAATGGAAACTTTTTCACTTAACGTAAGCTTACTCCTTTTGGTACCCATATTAATAAAATATCACCAAATTAAATAAATAACTTTTCCACAAAATGAAATAGACATGCATACGAATGGCACAACTAGCAAGTGTTTTTAACGTTGTGCAGAAAACACAGTCTGTTTACCTGCACGAAAACACAACACTGTCAACGTCGGAAAGCCAGTATGTTATGCGTTACTTTGTTGTCGCTACATGCTACACTGTCAACGAGTTGCCTATTATATTGACTGGTTCGCACCCATAAGTCCATACAGCGTGACTCACTTCTACACCGCTGAGAAAAACAATGTAAAGAGGTTGAAATATAATATGTATAAGGATATGTATTAATTTTCACCGCTGACATTATTACAAATGTCGTCTATCACTTAAAATGGTGAATGGGGTGTAGGAGATGGCAAATGCATAAAGAGGTAGATGAGGGGTGATATTGGTGCCGGCAGGGATGGTAAACGTACACTCATCCCCAGGCCTGCGCTGGCCATATTTGTCGTCCAGGTGCAAGCAGTTTATGCCGCCCCTTACGGAATTATAAAAGCATCCTGGCCCAGATTTTTTTCGATTTTTAGATTAAAAGTTGCATTTAATTTAAGAAATAAATTGTGCAAAGCACATTGCGCAAACTTTCTCATATACGAATCATATCAATATATTAAGTAAAAATGCTTTCTTTTAGAAGGTGGTCTATCACATGAGTTTACAAACACAGCGGATGGTAAAGGACTTCTGTATGTTTGTAAAACACAACATTAAGAGAGATTCTTGCCTTCACCTGTGAATTGCCGCCCCTAATATGTTGCTGGGTGGGTGTGATGCACCCCTTGCACTCATAGGCTGGCACGGCCCTGCTCATCCCAGTGGATGAGTAATCACGAGAGAAGAAATGTGCAGTTAGCAACAAAATATGAAGGCGCCTAATTTGTATTCTATTTGCTTAATTTTTCCGCGACAAACTCTCCTAAAACTTTTATGCAAATAAACACACTCGAGTCATATTTACCTATAGCAGGAATCAGTCGAGCGTACAGATCATTTCAATTTTTGAAGTTCATTTACGATGATGAATACATGATATAATTGAGCTCGTATGGATTATCTGAGATAATGTATACGAGCTTCGAATAATTTATCCCGCAATGAAATAGTGCAGTGTGTGTTGGCAGACGTGTCAGCGCATGTAATTGGCTGAGCATGCACAACGCTGCACACAAAATGACAATGCTAGCAGATGTTAGAGTTTCCCACATCCTTGTAGCCATTAAATTTTAATCACATTTGTTACACTTTGGCGCTTTATGCAAAATACACAAATATGATTGCATGTCCTGTGCGGGGTAGGGAAATGCTCCAGTGACGGATGAGTAGGTTATCCGAAGTTTGCATAACATTACCTCGATGTTATAAAAGCATTGTTCTGAATAAACCTCCCATTTTTTGGGGGATTGTCTTCCTTTTGGGTTAACACGGTAAATATGGCTGCAGTCCACACGAGTGGCACAACTATCTAACACGTCACGTTAGCAAGCGAGCACCGGGAACCGAAGCGTAACAAAATCCATGTTCACATAATGACGTCACGCCAACTTTTGTAACTTACATAACAGATGACATAAGGATTAAAGGTGGATTGACAAAATATTAATTATTTGAGTTTATTTAATGTAACAAAGCTGGTATGCGTTGCATCGTCGATGAATAGTGTGAATTATTACATTACAACTCTACTTAATAATATACTGTCATGCTGCATTGTGTAAACGCACCTTAAATGGAGGCGATGTCCGTCTAGGGATCAGAATTTTGTCCCTTAAATGCAGGCAATTCACAAAATCGAGAATCACTAAATCAGGTAATATAATACATTATTTAAATGGGCTTTGGTTGGGGCCGCAAAAAAACATCCTTAAATGTGGGAAAACGTTAAATGGGAGAGCGTTAAATTGGGATTCCACTACATTTTATTAAGAAATGTGAGGAATTTATGTTGGCTACCTTAATAGTTATAATGGTGTCATTAAAAACAGATCAAAGAGTTCACTGATTAGATCTTTTTAAAACTTCAAGTATAGAGAAAATATTGAAGACAATTTAATGTTAGAAATATTTCTTCACAAAAACCATATCATTAATATGGCCCTTAAATTTCAAGAAATTGGGTCTGTGTAAGACAATCTGAAAGAAAATATGTAGAATATTGTTACAAACATTTTGAATAGGACAGTACAATATTTCATTATGAATTTTAATTAAGTTAATGAAGTTGATGGAGCACATATTGAACGTTTCCCAAAATAGATACATTTTTTTAAAACTCATTTTCTGTGAAGAACGCTAATATTAGTTTTGTATAATGTAACTTACAATTAGTCAAATCTACCACAAAAATAAAATTATGCTTCCGTGATGATCCTATGAAAGAACAGAAGGAAACAGAAATTCTTAAAATAAACGCACTGGCTACAGCCTGCTGCCAAGAGTGATCCATTTAATGTCTAATAACAAGTTCAACTCTAAATTTAGGCAGGCAACTGCACAAAAAAGTTTTTCTGATATTTATTAAAAACAGACAATGTAAAAATGAATTGCTGAAGTTATAGCTCAAATTCAACGTGATGATAGAGATAATTCCCTCAACCATTAAAGCAGCTGAGATATAGTCAGATACATACTTTTCAGCTTGCTTGTTCAATCAGAATCGATAATCAATGCATAACTACTGAGGATAGCTACTCTAATGCAGAAGTGCACATCTGTTTAACTTGAGATTTATGAATACAGGAATTACCTTGACCATTGATTAAACCAGTATTTTTTATCACATCACTTAATATAAAATAGTAATTGAGCAAAAGCACATTCAATCAGCAAGATAAAAGTCTAATTACCCTTTACAGCCAAAACTGTATAAGGAAAAACAAGGAAAAATAAAGAAAAAAGAAAACATCAAAAGGATGACTTCAAAAGTTTTAACACTTATTTTACATAGAGCTATTTCTCTTCTTTAAAAAAATAAGGATTTAGATAAGTAAGAAAAGTTGACATGAAGTAAAAATTCTGATGGCACAAATCCATTCAACTTACTCTCCAATATGGAGTCCTCCATTTCGTCAGGAGTGTCAAGATCTTGAGATAATATCTCATCTAATTCATCATCTTCATCTGTCAAAATATCCTCAGTATTTTCTCTGCCATTATCTTTGCCCAGTGTATCCTGGTCTTCACTCTTTTCATCTTCACTGGCTTCATGAGATTTATTGAAAATTTCAGAGCTTACAGATATCTTTTTCCGTCGCACACGACTCCCAGATGGCTTTTCTGGAATTAAAAAATCCTAAATTACATTCAATTTATATAAGAAACTCAGAATAAAATTCATTGCAATATCAAAAAAATAAAATGCTCAAATTAAAAATACACACATATATATATATATACACACACACATACATATATATATACACACACACACACATACAGGGTGTTTTAAAAGGTAAGGTCAACCGGCGAGGAGGCGATAGAGGACGTTGATTTGAGCAGAAAACTTAAATAAAGTTTTTCTCAATTCACTACTTTTGATACTTTTTCACTACAAATGATTAGATTAGAAACTGTAAATAAAAGTTTCTTTTATTTGTTTCGTTTTGTTAGATACAGCGTTTTAAACATTTCAGCAAGAATCTTAATAATAAAATCTCACATGGGATGGGGCATTCAGTGCTCATTATTGGAGCAAATGCTCGAAATGTCGTCCTCCATCACGCAAGCATGCCTCAGCACGGAATCTAATAGAGATTTGCACACTCTCCAACAACATCTGCTGGCCTCTAATTTCTCCTGCAGCGGCATGAATTCATTGCAGGAGATCTTCCCTGTTTGCAACCTCCTTGCCGTACACCTTTTCTTTCGGGCAGCCCCATAAAAAGAAATCCATCGGAGTTAAATCGGGCGGCCAAGATACAGCATCTCCTATCCCGATCCATCGTCTTGGATAGTGTTGATGCAACCACTGAAGTACTGGGCGTGTGAAATGCGCCAGTGCACCATCCATGTGCTGACGAATATTTAGAGGTATGTACATCCTCCAGTAATGTATGCAGTGTCGCTGTAACTCAGAAATGGTAGTGAATTGAGAAAAACTTTATTTAAGTTTTCTGCTCAAATCAACGTCCTCTACCGCCTCCTCGCCGGTTGACCTTACCTTTTGAAACACCCTGTGTGTATATGTATATATGTGTGTGTGTACACACATATACATATATATATATAAACTATTATCAAACAACTTAACTCCAAAGAATTTTTACACATAATGTGCAATGTGTTTTAATTGGGCTTTAAGAGTTCCAAACCCTGAAAAGTTTTTTTTTTTCATTTTTGCAATGTAAATGAATTAAGTTTTTTTTCCATGTTACTCACATTAGAAACATTTTTCACGTGACATTCAGAGAGCATTCATGATTTTTAGTTATCCTAATTAAGACTTGGGTGTTTTTTACACAATCACCAAAACCATATAATAGAACCCATAAGTTCTAGTTTTTCATTAGTTGGTTAACTGCAGCTGATTCCTTCTAGAAATTTTAATCTTCAACGATAAAGTAAGGTTTATAGCAGTGGTTCTCAAGACGCTGATTGCGATCGACCAGTCGATCGCCAATTCATTTCAGGAAGATCTCTGAAGCTTTTTAGCTCTGCTTGAAAGAATTTTTGAGTTAAAATAGAGGGTCGATCACCATGTAAGTGGATATAAGTAGCTCCAAAGATTAACCCCTCAAGCCCAAATAACATTTAATTAAACACCGCCTGAGGTTGAATTAAAAGAACCACCACCTCTAGCTTCCTGTGATTGATTTCAAACCCTCCTCCCCCATATCCCGCTAGAAATAATTTTTAACAGTGAATATGGATGGTCAATCACCACGTAAGTGAGAAATGATAGATAGCTCCTGAGCTTGTAAAGTATGAGCACCCCTGGTATACACCATAATAATTTATTTTGTTATATACTGTATTTAATCGATTGTAAGCCAACCCTCATTTCTCACAAGGGCAGGCAAAGAAAATTCCATGTTGGGATTTGTCACAAAAAAATATCAAAACGTATTAATTCCCCGGTGTTTTAAATTCGTAATTAAAAAAAGGGTATCAACTAAAATTATGACAACACAAATTACATTATATTCAAGCATTCAATACAATTTTTACTAAAATGTAATTTGTCCCAGTTATGCTCCGGATTTTTAATCTTGCAACAAAAATATCCCGGTTTCTCTCTTTGTCTTCTCCATCTCACATTCGACTCATCAATCCCATAGTGTCATTGTGCAGCAAGATTTGATGCTTCTTCTGCATATGCTTTTCTCTTAAAGTCTGCAGAATAATGCATTCGTCCCTTTCTGGGATTATTAAGAAAAAACTGAAAAACTCGCCAAAGTAAATGACAAAAATGTACGCTTGCAAAGGCACGATTAAAGGACGGTTGGCTCAGGGAATCCTAGGATTATGTGCACGCGCATATTAGAGATGGCTTGGGGAATCACAAAATTACACATGTACTAGAGATGGATCAGATTTTTAAGGCCCGATCCTAAGCTGAGTGGCAATTTTTAAGGAGGTAAAAAAGTAAAAAAAGGTCGGCTTACAATCGATTAAATACGGTATTTCTATTTAGTAAAATAAATTCACATTTCAATGAGGAGACATGTATATCTGACATTGCATCATTACGTTTTAGTAGACATTTCTTGGAGGAAATGGTCTGAGGAATGATGATGCTATTCAGTTCATCTGATTTGAAAATTCTGTTTTTACTGATTAACAAATAATTTTGTTTAAAACAATTATTATGAAATAAAATGAAATAAGTATGGAGTCTCCTGACCATGTAGGGAGATGTGCCACCTCATTCTTCACTCATGCTAAAATCCTGGTATGGAATGAACTTTGAAACCATCATACAACAGAAAAAGTACAACTAAATAACAAAGTTATCTTTAGGCAAAATTCAAATTCAGAACAATTACCTCCAACCACTGCTACAGATCTGCCATAAGGGTACGGCAAAAACTGCCCAAATTTTATAAAATCAAGAGGAATTTTCAGTGACTCATTTTAAAAGATAACCAAGTCATGATTAAACTTCCAATAAGCAATTTCAAAATGTCAGTTATAACTCAAGCTGTATTGAGAAAAATGCTGCATTAGCAAAAATAAAACAAGTTAAGAAAGTACTGCAAAAGCAGATATTATAAGGTGATTTTTTTACAAAAAATAAATTTCTTCCATTGGTCATAGTTTCATATATTAATGGCAATATAATATAGCCCACTGATTCTCATTAAAAACTAAAAATTAGGTTTCTCTAGGTTGAACCATTTCAGAGATACCATCTGTGCAGTTGGATGGATGGACAGACAAGTGAATACATAAGCGATTTGTAAAAAAAATCGCCAAATAGGAATATACCTACCATAGGCAACAACCAAGAGTATTTCAGCAATCTTAATATGCTGACTGACAAAGGAGTTAGTCAATTTTTGCTGCTCCAGCAAAGAATAATTGTAACATGCATTCCATGTCAACATACTAGATGGTAAATCATTCCTGAAGAAATCAAAACATTTTTACAAATGTTTCACCAAATTAACAGAAGATGCAGATGTATAGGGCTCAAAGACCATTACTATCAACCAGACCAAGAATACATACTAAAATGTAGTAAATACTGAGAATTAACTAATAGAAGTATTTTTTTAATAGCCAAAAGCATTTTGGAACACTTCGATAAGAACAATCTGGCAGAAATGGCACGTTAAGAGGGAGCAAAACAAATTTCCACCATTACACATTGGTCATTTATTTTAAATAGCATGGATTTCTACAACCTTCCAATGCGTAAAGGCATCAAGTAGGGGACCGTGAATTGGCATACCAAACTCATCTACAAAACCCACATGGCAGTGGAAAGTCAGAAATTTAAATGGCCAAATATTCATGAATTGTTGGAGGGTAAGAAGTATCAAAATGGCAAGCACTTAGTACATGTCAAGTTATATTCACATTCACCAACCTTTCTTCAGATGAACGTCTCCCAAAGTAGGGGACAAGATAGCCCTATAAATTGACCTATCCTCTTCATCATCTTCACCATCATCACCTTGTCCTGTAACAGCAGACCAAAAACAGATTGTTATATATTTTAACAGAAAATAAGGAAAGAGACATAAATAATTTGATTACAACATACAATCTTCTTCCAGGAAAAATGTAAAATGAGCTTTAACAACATAACCACAGTATGCGAAGTATAAAAAATTTTCTAAATTCTAAAAACGTCCCAGAACTGCGCTTATCATATAGAAAATTACAAAAAACAAATTACAGAAATCAAATAAGTTTTAACATTTTTCCTACCTTTTAGGAGGAAAGTGATCTTGATTTCCATCAAATAGCTAATATCTAGTTGACAATATTATCACTGAAAACTTGAGTCCTCAAAAACAAAAAAATATCAATATATCTTTTTGAACTTCTTTAATGAACCAATAACTAGTAATTTAAGCAAAAATTAAATGATTTATCCGAAATGCTAAGAGAGATGGACAAAATTTTCAAGGCAAATACATTAGATACAGAATTTTGGGAAATTTTAAAAACAAAAACATCAAATGAACAAAGGTAGGAGAAAATAAAACAATCTACATTATTTAAAGAAGACACAACATAAGATGATTAATACATTATAAAACTGTAGATGTAAAAAAATGCTCAAAAACAGGAACTTCTATTTTTGACCTAATCCACCACTGATTAAGTAGAATAAACAAAAGCCATAGAATTTTTCTAAAAGTTAAAGACACAGAGACAAATAATAAAAAGTTTCCACAATCACAAAACAAATATCAGGAAACAAGGATGCAAGCCTTGAGATATGCATTATAGAAGAATAAGAATAAAAACATGATATCTTTCTAAATTTCCCATTCACAATATCAAAAAAGATATGGTATAAAAAGGTACAATAAACTATCTTGCAAGGCCAAGAATAACTTGAATGCAGTCACAGAGAAAATGAATCTAGGCAGCATTAAAAATTAAGAATTGGAAGAGATAAAATTTGTTTTAATAAAAAATATCAAATCTGCTTTCTAATCACAACACCTTTGTCTAAAAATTGGATGAATAATCAATAAGTATCTTTTTATAATCTGCTTTCAGTGAATCACAACTGGGGATAACAACACTGTAAATGAATTGAACATACGGTTTTTCATTACCTTGTTATAGTAATTATGAATACCTAAATAAGTATTTACATTCTTAAGTGCTTATTTTTAGCATGTTTCATTTTATAAACATGCCTATGTGTTTGCTCTATCTGTTCATCTGACCATCTACCTAATCGATTAATTTAAAATTGCTGGGAAATGGTAAAAGATAGAAGGGCGAATTTTGCAGGGTGTATGTGATCTATGATGCCATTTATTACGTAGTCAAAGAATATTTTTGGAGAAATTTGTGGGCATCGGTAGGTCCCTTTAAAGTTTTCAAATTCTGAGTAAACTATTACAGATAGAATGTTAAAATTCTTCATTATATATGTGTACTTTAATGCCATCCTATAACACGACAGAAGAGGTTGGCAGGGGGCACTTTCAAAATTTTCAAATTAAGATTCTGAGCAAATGGTTCAAGATAGAAAGTTAAAATATCTTGATCAATTATTGAATAAGTTACTTTGCCATAGAATTATATTACTAAGCTTATAAAAAAATTAAGTTTACAATTCTAAATAATCCTCAATAAATAAAATATAATTTCTAATATTGCATCCGCAAATGAAGCTCCAATTTTTAAAATTTGTTTTTAGACATAAGATGAGCTTGATGATTCTATATTTAGTAAGGATTATTGTTAATTAACCATTGAAGTAGTTTATACATTTTTTAGACAAAAAACAGAAAAATAGAAGGTGAATGATGTTTACTGCGTACATCACACCAAGAAAGTAATTAAAAGGAAAAGTTCTCAGGTGAAGTTATTGAAAAACTGCAGAGATATCACAAAAAATCAGATACATACCTGTATTTTCATTTTCCTGAGGCATGGAGAAAGAGCGAGCCATTTGTGTTGGGCTACTTGGAAAATCCACTGACTCAACCTTATAGGAGCCAAGAGGCGGTAAATCAAAGTCCAAACCTCCAATATCATTTTCATAATCTGGGCTTTTACTTCGAATTAACACTGAAAATAATCAAAAAACACTAAGAAATTTTTTACAAAAAAATATTTATCTAAGGAAATTAAAAACTTTGAAAACAAAATACCATATTTATAAAACTTAAGTATCTGTATAACATAAAACTGTAACAGCAGGACTAACATTTCAGCTGGAAATATTAGTTGCTGTGATTATATGTTAAGTACTTTTTTTATACAAACCTCAAGGAAACATGAACTAAATAGGGTTATCTGAATTCAAAACATTTAGAGCAAACAGAATTCTAATACGTTATTTGGAAACGATAGGGAAATAAATATGCACGACATTAAAATTAACATATAAGAAAAAGTTAATTCATAATACTAAAGGGATACAAAGTTGAGTTTCATATATCCTCAAATGGACGTAACAAATGAGAATTTATCATTATAGCCAAAGAAATCGTTTCACCTGGTAATGTATGAGGCCTTTGAGGAGAAATAGGTCCATTACAAACAGAGGGTTCCCTACTTTCTAGACTAGAATTTGAAACAGGTGAGATTGTGGATTTTACGTCCTTAAAATTGTCAACATCCCCAGAATCGCTGTACGGACCCTGTAAAAAAAATGTTGGGCATAACTCGCTTGAGAGAGCTCAACTTTCCGCAGGTATCTTATTAAAAATAAAATGATCAGCGTCTCAAACGCTGCCATAAAATAAAACAAATAAATTATAAATATTTGCCATTTACTGAAAGTCACACCGAACTTAGCTTTTTCCGTTTCCAATTCATTGCAATCATTCCACAAATTAAATAATAAATCAAAAACTCAATAACTCATAAACAGCTATGAATTACTATACCTGATCATCACTAACTGGACTTTCTAATGCAGGCAGAAATATTTCTGGGGAAATTGAAGATTCACTTTGGTCGATAGTTTCATTTTCTTCATCTCCAGAATCTTCACTTTTGGCACTAAAAGTTTAAAAAGTAGTCGAGGGAGCGGTTAGCAAAAAAAATTCTAGTACAATTGAAACCTTTTAAATTATTCAATAATGTCAAATTCACACACAATGTCAAATTTGCTGACCTCATTCTGATAATCGTTCGAAATATACGAAGCTAAAGGTTTGTAATATTACAAATCTGATAAAACATATCCTATACTTCTTTTTTAACGAAAGAACGAACTTTAAAAAAATGGGTCGACAGTAACATACGTCATATTGAAGGATGCAGTCGTTTTCACGGAGTTCCGTAAAAGTATTCTCTGATTATACTAAATACACTATCGTATAGTATTGAGATGTGACGTATCATAAAAACAAATTCAAATTTACAACAATAATTGGTAAATAATGAAAATAATCGATGAAGTTTCCCTAGTGCAAAAGCTATTTAGGTTACTGCAAAGCAGCAGTTATAGGTATAAAAATGTTCTCGTTTAGGAATACAGGTTCAATCGAACCTTTACTTTCACTGTAACGCAATAAATATTGTAAACGCGTCTTGACGGTTAGCTGAGATTCCGTAGTAAGACAACAAGCCTATGTTTATGACGGATTTTCATTATCTTACTTTCGTGTTTCATTTCTTTTTCCTGTACTACAATCCGATTGAAGAGCGAATACGCGAATTTCGTGAATTGTGTGTAAGGATTTTGAATTGGAAACGAATCATGTTTGTTCTTAGATGTTGATAAGCGTTTTTCCAGAATTTGTGTTATTAATTACCATAAGCGAAAGAAATATTACTTGTTTTGTGGTAGAAGTAAATAACTCATACATAGAGTGTCACTTTATTAGTCTTCCAAAACAAAAAATCTATTTCTCACAAGTACCAGTACTGCCATCTAATGAAATCCGATATTCAAGTTAAGAGGAAATTGAAAGAATGGATAAAGTGGGTGGTAGCGTGGAAAATGAAGTTGAAGACCAAATCCTCGCCAGAGTGTTGGAAGAAAGTCTTAGGTAATGTGAATTGTTTTTGATGTAATAAATTGAAATGTGAGTCAGATAAATTGCTATAACTAGGTTGAGAGTGTAAGGGAAAATTTTTCTAACAAAATTTCTTAAGTTTATTTGAAGATCCTCAGGTTATTTACATCTTAACTGAGGGTGAAAGCTTGTTTGAAAACATGCATCACATGTCCATTGCCGTACTTTTTCAGGTTATGCACTTTTGTACTGAAGTACACTTTTTTTCCTTGTGTCATGATTATACACGTTAGTTATAGTAGTTTTATGACTAGCCCTACATTTGTACCACAAAAACGACTGGATCAATAAATTATTATTATTATTGAAATGTTTCTTTTAATTAGGCACTATAACGAAGTTGAAGTGCCACGACTTAGTCAGATGACAAGCAAGGATGAAGTGCCACATAAAGACATTGAAGATGAAGAGATTGGTGGTGTGGATGCTTGGGATTGTTGGGATGAATGGGACGGTGAACAACTTGAAAATGTTGTTAAAATTGAACAGTCGTTAATGAATGATGGACATTTTAAAGAAGAAAAAATTTCAAGTAAGAGCATCTCGGTTGCAAAAAACCAAGGTTCAACAGGAATGTTGAATAAATATCTATATCATGAGATTAAACCCAAACAAACAAATATATCTGTTGGTGAAAACGGAAATGATGGAGCTGATGGATTTGACAAGGAAGCTGGAAGACTTTGGATCTATCCTTGCAACTTCCCTGTTAGGAAATATCAGTTGGATATTGTTCATTCGGCTTTATTCGATAACACCCTTGTTAGCTTGCCAACAGGTAAGTGTCACCACATTGTATGTGGTTGATTAACATATGCAGCACTGCAGTAACTATTCAAATGAAGGATTGTTTAATCTAATTAAATTAATTGCACTATAATGGTTGTTGATGGTATATTTTTTCAACCACTAGACAAATTGGTTTTAAATAAGAATGCTTGCATTATATTAAATGAATGTCAAATGTACTTAATCTTCTGTAGAATATGTAATATTTGTTCTATTATAGTGGAGTGTGTCATAAAATATTCTGAATAAAATCTTAGATAATTGCCTCCTTTTCTATAAAATCCATATAAAATTATTCCAGTTCCATTAATTTATAGATGGATATTTACCTTGGTTTTGAGAAAAATCTGCCATATCTGTATAAAATTGTGTTTTTTTTCCACTGTAAGATGGCTGTGATGTATCTCAAATTGGTTGGACAAAATTTTTTCATATTTTTGATTGATTTTTATTATACTGTTTCGGTAAAAAATAATGCAGTAAAAATCTACCCTTAGTAAATTATGTAATTGTAAATTAAGAGTATTTGGTGATTCAAATTGAATTTTTTTCACTGTAGGAGTATACAATGCATATCTTT
This sequence comes from Uropetala carovei, assembly GCA_036926305.1. Taxonomy (NCBI): domain Eukaryota; kingdom Metazoa; phylum Arthropoda; class Insecta; order Odonata; family Petaluridae; genus Uropetala; species Uropetala carovei. Next base: position 10,319,862 of record JAXCHB010000241.1, read on the forward strand.
TTCATAAATAGTCCATGAACTACAAAGAGAAAATTATTTGCTGACAGTTGAGCAAGCATGTCAGTTGTTTGTCTTCAAAATATTTTCATTCTTATGGTGATATTTTATAATTAAATTTGTATATGTTTTATGTAGCCTAAAACTCTTAAATCAAATACAAAATTTAGCAGAAATGCTTTTTTTGTTTTCCACAGTCATACCTAACATCTTATAAAGAATCATCCCATAATTCTGTGGGTTATATTTGCTATTCTCAATTTTTCTTCTTTGTCATAGTACACTAAAGTCGGCAGGTCAACTGAGGAAGCTTTTCTGAAATGAAAGTTTTTCAGCTCAGCCAAATTCAGAATAGAAAAAAGTTACACCATATGATCACTTTCCAAGAAATAAATTTAATGATAGTCATGAAATACATATTTATCAAATGCATTAATTCATTTGATCATATTAATTAAAATGATGATAATTAAATGAAGTTACTTATGTGAAGATAGAGAAGGAGAAAAATTCTGAACTTGAAGTTACTTGGTGTTGTTAATGCTGTTTTTACCAATTAGGCCTGAAATTACCCTGACATATTCTTCATAATAATTATTTTTTGCAGGACTTGGCAAGACCTTCATAGCTGCAGTTGTTATGTACAACTTCTATCGTTGGTTTCCAATGGGAAAAATAATATTCTTGGCTCCAACTCGTCCGCTTGTTGCACAGCAAGTGCGTGCATGTTATGAAATAGTTGGAATACCAAAAGAAGAGACACTGGAACTTACTGGTATGAATGAGCTTATATAGACATATGCAACTTTGCTTATGAATTTCCAATTTCATTGAACTGGAAAGATTTTTTATTTAAAATATATTCTAAACGTCTTTCTTCAGTTTTACTTTTTATAGTGGACAAAAAATATGCTAATTTCCTAACTTAACTTTAAATCGTCACTTAAATCGAATTTTATTACATTTTTACCTTCTTCATATACGTAGTATAGAGAAAGTATTGTTTTCATGAAAAAAATTGACTTTGAGGTTTCAACGGAAATACGTTTTGAGGTCCCTATAACACGTTTAGACTATTTTTGGAATGACTGTCTGTGTGTATGTGCATGTATGTATGTGTGTATGTATGTGATTGTGGGCACCCTAACTCAAAAAGTACTTGCCATATCGTTACCAAATTTCATATATAACAGTTTAGCAAAAGAACTAATTAGTTTTTGGACAATACCGGTTAACCAGAAGTCAAGGTTTATTCGAAACCCGATTCAGTTTTTGCGATATTTCTCCATTAAAACATCATTATTGTATATATATAACTCGATACAAATATTATAGAGAATATAATTTCCTACGACTTTTATTTGAAACAATTTTCCATAGCAGTTATTGTTTTGGAGTTATTTATAAATAATCGGTTTCTTTGGTTTTCGTCAAATATCTTCTTTAAAACATTGTTAGTGGTAATCTTCGTGAGAACCAAAGTTGTAGAGAATGATATTTCTTCCAAGTTTGTTTGGTGAACAAATTGTCGTAGAACCATCCATTTCGGAGATATTTAACTTATTCGTAAATTTCCAGTATACAGCGATACCATGTAGCGGTGAATTCTGTAAACATATTCAAAGTATAATTTACGGCACTAAGGATTACTGTATTCTTTTACAATATGAAATAATAATTTTGCCTTATAATGCTATTCATAATAATTTAAATAGCTATACCCCAAATATGGAGAAAGTCATGTGTTGGCCACATCAGATTGTTTAGATTGTAAAGGTAACATCCGTATCATGAAATGGTAAATTTCATCAGAATTGTCTTTCGTAATAATAATTCTTGAAATCGTTTAATATAAAAACAACTGTTCAGCTGAAATGCATATTCTTTTTACTTACCATATTTGCCTGAATATAAGATGAACCCCCTTTTTTTCTTTCTCCATATATAGTAATGGGAAAGTGTTGTGTTCATGAAAAAAATCGACTTCGAGATTTCAATGGAAATACACGTTTTGAGGTCCCTAGAACATGTTTTGACTATTTTCAGAATGATGTCTGTGTATGTGTGTGTATGTATGTATGTGATTGTGGCCGCTCTAACTCAAAAAGTGCTTTCCATATCGTTACCAAACTTCATATATTACACTTTAACATGAGCACAAAGAACTGATTAGTTTTTGGACAATAACAGATAACCGGAAGTCGAGGTTTATTCGAAACCGATTCGGTTTTTGCAATATTTCTTCGTTAAAACGTCATTATTGTATATACAATTCTATACAAAAGTTATAGAGAATGTAATTTCCTACAACTTTCATTTGAAACAATTTTCTACAGGAGTTATTGTTTAGGAGTTATTTATAAATAACCGGTTTTTCGGTTTCCGTCAAATATCTCCTTAAAAACATCAATATTAGTAATGTTCGTGAGGACCAAAGTTGTAGAGAATAATATTTCTTACAAGTTCTGTTTGAAACAAATTTTCGTAGAACCATCCATTTTGGAGATATTTAACTTTTTCCTAATTTCCAGTGTACAGCGCCACAACTAGCGGTGAATTCTGTAAATATATTCAAAATATACGTAATTTAAGGCAATAAGGACGACTGTATTCTTTTATGATACAAAATAATAATTTTGCCTTGTAATGCTATTCATAATAATTTAAATATCTATACCCTAAGTATGGAGAAAGTCATGTGTTGGCCACATCAGATTTTTAAACCCAATATTTAAGAAAAAATATTTAAACCAATAATTTTGACAAATTTACTATCTGATTATGTTCAATTATTACAATTTTTGCATTCACGTTGTAATCACAATTGTTAAAATTGCCAGCGTGATGAGATTGTTTCTCAGCGCATACCTTGGCCACAGCGTGACCTCACATGGAGATTGTTTTTCCTGCTGTGAGACCTGACTCCTGGCAGCATAGAAGGGAACCAGTGACGTTGTGTTATCCACGTGTGAGCATGAGCTTTCTAGCATACCATGTGTTTCCCTCTCCTGTTTCTGTTATAGTTGTTATTATTATTTATTGTTAAACTGTTATAGAAACCCAGCATCACTATTCATGCATCCACAGTAGGATATAGAATGACATTTGCTGGCACCGAAATGAATGTTTTCGCTTTTAACAAGGACTGTTCTAATTAGCCTTTGCTAGACTTTGCTACATTGTAGTGCATGAAGTATCAGGTTTTTAAATCCCAGATTTCCATTGTGATAGGATAGAATTACATCTGCAAGCATCAAAATGAATGTCATCCACTTTTATGATTGATTTACATGAAGTTACTCCATGCTACGTGAGTATAATACGATTCAAGATTTTTCAGGTGCTAAAATTGGAAAAAAACCTCGTCTTATATTCATGTAAATACGGTAAATGCTGTATGTATACCTGTCTACATTGTCATTGTTGTCACTTTTATTCTGCCATCCTTTGACTAGAAGAGTATTTAAAATTGGGTATGTCTGTTGGAATCATTTTAAGGTATTTAACAAATATGTACCTCCTTCCCCGACAGTTACTTGACAGCATTCTCACCTCCCTATATCCTCCCCTCTTTTCCAACCAGGATACCTGCACATTCACCTCCCCTCCATCCTTGAGTGCTAGGGAAGGAGAAAACTTTTACAGTTGATAAAGTAATGTTAATACAAGGAATATATTTTGCTGGAAAATTTTCACTTTTGCTGAATAAAATTTTAACACACAAAATTTTGCATTTAAATATGATTTTCAATTTATGCTGTTTATTCAATATATTATCAAATCACTTTCGCGACATACTCTTAATTTTTTTAAAGGGTCTGTAAATGCAGAAGAGAGAGCCAAAGCATGGAGACAGAGACGTGTGTTCTTTGCCACTCCCCAAGTTGCAGCCAATGATCTTGCTACTGGTGCTTGTCCTGGTGATCTTGTGCGCTGTATTGTCGTGGATGAAGCTCATCGTGCTGTTGGTAATCATTCCATCTGCCAAGCAATTAGAGGACTGCTGCATCTGCGTGAGCAATCTCCAGGGACTCGATTTCGTATTCTTGCCCTTTCTGCAACACCAGGAAGAAATGTGGAGTCTGTAGCAAAAGTGAGTTTAGAAATTGCGCATCAAACAATAATATTTTAAGCATAGAATAGCAGGAGTTTAAAATTTGAACACAAAAATTGTCATGCATCTTCTTTTTAATGCTCACAAAAAATGCTTTGAAAAATGTTTCGTCTTGAAAAACAAAAATTACGTGGACTTTTCAGCTTAAATTTTATTTTCATGATCAATGTTTTGATGTAAGAGCTATGCCCTAAAATTACTATTCTTCATTCATCTGAATTTTTTTAAATTATGAAATCGTTGATATAGTCAGGCTTGCATTAATCAGTTACTATTTACTTAAATAAAGATGTTCTTTTGTATGATGTTTGTGAATGCCAACATGTAATTATTCTGATAATAATCTGAATTTTTTTAAATTATGAAATCGTTGATATAGTCAGGCTTGCATTAATCAGTTACTATTTACTTAAATAAAGATGTTCTTTTGTATGATGTTTGTGAATGCCAATGTAATTATTCTGATAATAAGTCATTGTTTTATTTTTGCTTGTAGATTGTAACAACACTTCGAATATCAAAATTAGAACTTCGCGATGAGCAATCTCCTGATGTTGCACCACATACTTATCACCGCAGTGCAGAGACTGTTGTAGTACCCCTTGGACCACAACTTTTGGAAACTCGTGATAAGTTTCTCGCTGTAAGCAGTTCATTTTTGACTTAAATTTGGTCCCAGCTTTACTTAGGTTATTCTTCTTTCCTTTTACATTAGTAACATAAATGTTGCTTTTGAAAATGCATAAATAATGTGCTCTGTTGATTACTGAACTAATAAAAATTATTTTTCAAATACCGTATCTGCCCAAATATAAGCCGGTGTTTTTTGTCAAAATCTATCATGAAAAAATCACCCCTCGGCTTAAATGCGAGTCCGAGGAAAATTTGGGTTATGGTTAAATCTCGTAGTCACTCATAGATGGCAGCACGTCTCTCATGATAGTACAGTAGGACCTCATAAACCCGGCATCCTCAAAAACTGCACTTTTTTGAAAGTTAAGTGTAAAAAATCCTAATACTCTAGAAATTACTTTAAATGATATACACTTATCTATTTTCATTGTTTCGTTTACCTCATTAGAACCACATCTTCAGATTCATGGCGATAGCAATTGTTTTTCATTAATGTAAGTAGTACTTTTGTTAAATTTTATTTTGACATGGCTTCAAAAAAAGAAAACAACCCATTAGTGGTGTTTTGAAACGTAAACAGAAAAATCTCGTTTGAAAAAAGTGGAATTACTAAGAAAACTTGAAAAAGGTACCTCAGTGAAGAGACTTTGCGAAGAATATGGCATTGGTAGTTCCACTGTGTATGACTTAAAGAAGAAAAAAACGGAAATATTAAAATTTTATGCAGAGTGATATACCTAAAGCTATGTGTAGCCGTAAAACACTACATGTCCCTGGTAAATATTGTAGATAGGTTATTGTTTGAGTGGTTTCATCAGTGAAGAAGTGAAGGTGTATCTATTTCAGGCCTAATGCTGATACAACAAGCGAAAATTTTTCACAATAGCAAAAAGAGTGTTTGATATCAACAATGATGCGCCTGTCATACTTCAGCTGATGTGAAATAGTGGACATGGTTTTGAAACATGAGCATGAAAAAGATGAAGAAAATGAAAGTGACGATGATCAAGAGATAGTGAAGGACAAACCTTCAATATATCGCTGTATACAGTTGGTCACAGATACAGTATCTGCTTTAGAACAATACTCTTTCATTGATTTTCAAGAGATTACGTGTTTGTATCGAATACAAGATAAACTTATGAAGGAAAAATCAAAATGCATGAAGCAAGCTATTTTGCGTGATCTGTTTAAAAAAAATTCTCAGAATAGTGTGTGATGAAAATAATGTTGTAAATGTATATTAGATATACGCTTTATTTCACGTTCATCATTTACATTTGATGGTCCTTTTATAATTCCTCGTTTTAGTTCATGTATAAGTAATGCCCTTATTGATAATGGGTTCCCTTTTAATTGTTATTCATCATTTGAATTATATAATTAGTTACCAAAATTGTACATTACTTAAGGATTTTTTTATAAATTTTCAAAAACCCGGCAAATGCTAGGCCCTGAGGTCACCGGGTTTATGAGGTTCTACAGTACTATATTTTTTGTAAAGTAAATATTTGACCTACGATGAATATCAACGAATAAATAATAATGGCTAGAATATTCAGTTTAGTGCTACCTGTGCTTTGTTACTGTTTAAGGCTGGGTTTTTCGCATTATTTGAGTGGTCACATGATTTGCAGATGATTACACAAAATGTGTTGACAGCTTTGGATGCTCAACTGTTTGAATATCGGTAAATAAAGAGATCTGCTCTGAAGGTATGAGCAACGGCTTGTCTTAATTTTTTGATTTGTATTTCTAAGGTTTTCCCTATTTGTTGTGAAGGGAAAACTTTAAAATGTGTTAAATAAATAAATAAAATCTGCAGGGAAAACTTTAAAATGTGTTAAATAAATAAATAAAACCAGCTGATAATGAACAGTAAAACTTTCCATGGAACGTGTATAATTATAAAAATGCAATTTCTTAAGGCATTGTAAATGTTAATTTCATTGGAAATAGACTTGGATGAAAAATTATCTTGGTGAGATCACTATTACTATATTTGACCTTTGTGAAAATGAAGATGAATGAAATTATTGTCACTGAATGTGGTTATTATTCAACAACACAAAATTATTAATTGGAGTAATATTTCAAAATGTCAACAACTAAACCATTTCCCACTTCGATCTCGAATAATGTACTCTAAGCCGTGCATGAATGCCCGGCACACTTCAGCGTAAAATTTACGAAATTTACATTTTTGCCAAAAATTGTGGAAAATTTTGGGGGGTCGGCTTAAATCCGGGGTCGGCTTCTATTTGGGCAGATATGGTATGTATTTTTTAAAAATCCTAGTTATGAAAGTGGTTTTGATTTTTTTGTAATTGTTTTTTCAGATAATGGATCCATATTTGGATAGACTAATAAACAAGAGGCTTCTTTACTGTGGGCAAAAATCCAGGCTTAATAAGTTTCAGGTTTGTTTTATGTAAAAATGTAAAACCTAAAATAAATTGGAATTATATATGATATTGATATCGTATACTGATTGTTGGTAATTTTTTGACGACCAAGAAAACTCTTGAAACCATAAAATGGGGAAGTGAATCAGATGCACATTTCAAATAAGAAGTAGCCATGCTCAGTTGATCCAATAATCATGTGGATTGTTAAAAATCTACAATTTTTAAATGACCATTGAAGGTCTTCTTCATAGCTGACTTGGTTTACTTAACTGTTTTATGGCTTTAGCAGTTACCTCATTCATCTGTTGAATTAAAGCCATAAAGTTAGCAGAATAATTGATTTTTGAATGTATTATTAATGCTCTACTAAATCCTACTGACTGTATTATGCAGCTAATAAATGTTTAAAGTTAGAAAGAGTTTATGCTGGTTGATTTTTAATTTATCCATACATAGTATAGAGAAAGTATTTTTTAAATGAAAGAATCAATTTCAAGATTTCTACATAAATACATGTTTTGAGGTCCCTAGGACACGTTTAGACTATTTTCACAGTAATGTCTGTGTGTGTAGGATAGAAATTTTGTGTGCTCTCTAACTCATAAACTACTAATCAGATCAGCACAAATCTTTGTACTTAAGATTTTTATTAGCAAATGAAGATTTGAAAAGGTTTCGGCTGAAACTGGCCCACCAGAAGTGGATGTTTATTCTAGTTGTTTTTCTGTTTTTTCAAATATCTTCATTAAAACTCAATTTTCATAAATAGTCATTATTATAAAAGTTGTTCCACAAGTTTTGTTTGAAACATTTTTTAATAAAACCAATAGTTAAGAGATATTTTGATTTTTCTTCTAAGTTTATGTTAAATACGTTGCTAGGTGATAACCATTGTTTCTGCTGCTATGATAAAAATTTCTAATTGTAAATAGCATTGCCAAGGGTGATTTTAATTATACATCGAAAATTTGTTATTCATAGAAAAAGCTAACAATTTTCTTTGCTTATTGTTTTTTACTTTCTCATATATGAAGTATATTGAGAAACTATTGTTATTGCGAAGACATTTGACGTCAAGATTTTGATGGAAATATACGTTTTAGGTGTACCTGAGTCGGAAAAAGTGATTTTCACGATACCGTCTGTTCGCTGCTCTAGAGCCTATATGGTAGAGTGAAAATAAATGAAATCACGTACTTAGGTATTTTTACAGAATAGAAGCTATGAAGAAATGGTTGACATTGCTCAGTAATTAAGGGAAGTTTATTCTATGCATTTTTAACAACAGTTTGATTTTCTCAAAAATGGCTCTAACGATTTCGTACAGTTACTTGAGTTTACGTCTTCAATAATACTACATAGTTCATATATCTCAATAAATGAATATAAGGCTAGTATATTCTTGGGCAACTTTAATAACAATTGGATTTTCTAAAAAACGGCTCGAACGATTTTGATCAAATTTCGTATAGTTATTTAAGTTGATGTTTATAACGATTCTACATAGTTCATACTTTTCAAAAGTTAACTAAATGACGCATTGGTATACGAGAAAGTTTGTACAATGTATATTGTACCGTTTTTTTCATAAAAGCTTTCATTTATTTAGATTTGTCAGCAGGTCCTGTAGGCATTCTTCTCTTTCCTCAAGATTTTCTATTCAAAATGCTATATCTTAAAAAGAAAATTTGTAGATATTTATTATAGCTTGGTACATTTTTATAATGCCTGTGTGGGAGGTATTTGGCATGAGGGTGCATTTCTAAGAACTTTAATGGATTGTTTCTTTCAGATTCTTACAGCAAGAATGCAATTCCGAAATAACCCTCATCTAGAGATGAATAGCAGCCAAAAAGGTCTTGTTGAGGGAGACTTTGCCACTTGTATCACTCTGACCCATGCCCTAGGACTGATTTTAACTCATGGACAACGAACATTCATGAGTTTCATTCAAGGTATTTTATGCATCACTAGACAACCATTATCTGATGAGTTAATTAAAGACATTAGGGTATCATCTCTTACAAAAACAGACAAGTGTTGGTTGGTGATTATATAAAAATGGGACTAACTCGATAAAGAAAAGATGTAGAAACTCTAAATTTTGCAGGAATGCTCGATTCACATATTTTAAGGTGATGGCAAAAAAAATCTCAAAAAAGTCGTGGGTTCGACTCCAAGGAAGACATTTCCATTTCCCATAAGGTAACACATAAAATCAGCTTTATGACATGCAGGCTTTCATTCTTTTTGAGATTAAAATTAGAAAGAATTGACCTACAATCTTCAGATATGAACCAGTTTTCGAAATCACTAGATTTAAACGTTTAATTCACACAGTTTGAGGAAATCTTGCCATTTTAATGGGATGTTGCCTTGCTTACCAATTTCATTGTTGGACCTTGATATCATATTGTTATTTCATTCCTTATGGGTATAAACGTGCTTTTAATGATTTTAATACAAGAGGGGAGGAGAGGGAGGGTGAGAGAGGCAACTATTGTAAGTTTAACTAAAGGCAGCCTGTCATACTGATGTGCTTTTATACTAGTATCAATCATAAAAGTCTTCAGATATACAGACATCAGTTAATCTTCATTCTTCTTATTCCATATCACTTAACCGTTCAATTGGTTTTTTTGTTATTTTCAGAATCATAAAGAAAAGTGCTAATAAATTTATACAAAAACGTTCATCATGCTACTGTTATGTAATTAGTTTAATTTTATTTTATTTTCTCTGTTATGAATCCAGGCATTATTAATGGCGACCGTGGTACCCATGTAGTACGAAGTAGACTGATGAACAATATTCCTCTACTGTGTTTGCTCTCTGAGCTCAAAGATAGACTCGGAGCTGCCAATTCTATGCCTCAACCTGCACCTGATGTTTCTCTGTCTGAGGTGAATTTGATTTATCTTTACTGATGATTTATCTTACTGCTTAAAAGTGTCCAGTCATGTGGTGTATTTTTTATCGGCTTTCTATGAAAATTTTCCCTAGCCTGAAAGTTAACTTCTGCTTTTAAATAAATATATGTGATTTTAAATAAATGACATTACTATCACATTGATGTTAGGATAGAATTGATATTCACGAAATATAATTTTTAAGGTTACTATGTGTCTTTTTAAAAGACTGTGTTTTTTGTGTTTTTTTAAGGGTATGGCTAGAGCTATAGAAACAGAAAATACCATCAACCCTTTCATAACTAGCCATCCTAAAATGGATCGCCTGAGAGAGATTGTTATTGAACACTTTGAGAAGCATCAAAGGAATGAGGAATCAACACGTGTGATGATATTCTGTGAGGTAAAAGGCATAATCACTTTCTTTCTGTATATATTGATACTTTTTTGTTGCTCATTAATTGAAATTATACTGTATTATTTCTGCTCTAATTGTTTGAATTTGTGCTGATTTCACTTTTTTCTGTTAATCTTTTATTTAAATTTATTTATTTTATTGATTTATTTATAAGTTTATCACTTGACATGATATCTAAAAGGAAATGTAATAGTGATAATGCAAGTGAATCAAATAAAAGTGTTGTTCAACTATTAGCACTTATGTGAAACAGAAGGAGAAAATTCTAGAACGTGATAAATTCACGTAATTTGATGGCTGGTTTGACAGATTTAAGAGAAGGGCAGGTTTGCATAACCGTAAATTAACTGGCGAGGCTGCAAGTGATTTTGTGCTTTTTAATAACTTTTATATTAATTTCACTGCGATATATAGTTGTATGTATAGATAGATGTATGCAGGAATGTGCTGCAGATGGCCCGGTCCGACTCGCGCGAGCCTAGATGCAGGAACGTGTCCCCGATTATAACATGCAAATCTATGGAAAAACAGCGTTCGACAATTCGAGATTCGACCATGTTTTCAGTAACGCATCCCTGTCGAATCTCGGGAGTCGCCTGTACTCTTATATACCTCAGAAAATATCATTCTTTCATTTTATTCAGTACTAAAGATAGTGTATTATTAAAATATAACATCTTCAATGCTACTATGTAAATCACTGCTTTTCTTTTTATATGAAAAAATTTCATCATAGAAATACTATTCTGTTTTTATAAAATCTTTTATATGCGTTCGTCTAATATTTATTTATTTATATATATTTTGGGGTAGACCATTTTTTGTTCTCTGCTCTGCCGGTGAGTCTGAGGGCATTTTAGTAGCAATAAATTGAACTAATACATAGCCACAGCATTCTGTGCTCCTGTGTTAGAAATGATAGCAGGAAATATGGATTTCAACTTGTTGTCATTTTGGCTGATATATGGCAAGAGAAGTTATAACTTAATTGTATGAAAATTTAAGCTTATTTCTATTATGTCATTTTATACCTCTATAATTTCACTATTAGTTTTAAAAATTTGAACTTTTTCATAAAACATTTAACAACTTGTAATCAGTAGATGGTTCATTTGGGAAAGTATTTTTATTCCTCGTGCTGTGGTAGATGGCTTCTGGGTAGAAAAGTATCTTCAAAATTTCAAAACTTGTGAAATGAGGTGCCGTGGCATAGTGATGAGTGTGTTGGTCTGGTACGGTGAACATACATGTTGAAAGCCTGTGAAAGTTGGATATTTTCAATAGATATTGTGGCCCTCTATTTGCATGTTTAGAGGAGAGCATGTGAATCAACATTTCATCCTTCGGAAGGGATGTGAAGCCGTTGGTCCTCCTTGTTGCTTTTCGAAAAGAGTAGGCTAATGTCGGTACTGGGTTTCTCTTCTTATTTGCTTTGTGACTTAGACTGATGAGCCTACTAGCGCTAGACTCATATGAAGTCACAAAGTTCCACAAATCACGAACTTTGACATCAATCATTGTAAGAAAGCGGTTGAGGTAAATTATTTATGTTCATTATTTTTCATTGAATGTTACTCATATTCGCTCTTAAAAGATGAAAACAAGTAAGAATTTAAAAAATTCTAAAATAAAATCTTTTTGCTTTACAAAATAGGCAGCCTTAAAAGGATAAAATGAAAAATTTCAGACTATTTGTTCATTATAAAAGATTTTGGTGTCATATTCTTTTCATTATTATTGCTTTACATATCATTTACGTAATAATCCATAAGCTGGAGTAAATGGAGTCTGAATACAAAGTTAATAGCAAAACACATTTCTCATATACGAAGTATATTGAGAAAGTATTGTTCGTATATGAGAAAGTATTTTTATTGCGAAAAAATTCGATCTCGAGATTTTGATGGAAATATATGTTTTAGGTGTACCTGAGTCTGAAAAAGTTGTTTTTGCAATTGCGTCTGTCAGTCTGCCCATCTGTTCATGGCTCTAAAGCCTAAACCAAGGGTGGGAAACTTTTCTGCATGGCGGGCTGCATTGGTGTTTGCGATTTCTTCAGCGGGCCACATTGAAAGATGCCAATGCTTTGGCGGGCCAGATTAGAGTTTAAATCGGAAATTGCTTAGATTCTTAGGCATCATACATAAGTGAAAAACAAGCACAAACAAGGATTGTAGGGCTAAATTTTCAAAACTAAAGGTTTTGTTGTCATAATTTTATCAAAAGTAATATAAAATTGTGTTAAATTTTACAGATTACTTTTTGACCAAAGCTTCACAGGCCACATTAAATGTTCTCAAGGGCCACATGTGGCCCACGGGCCACTGTTTGCTCACCCCTGGCCTAAACGGTAGAGTGAAAATGAATGAAATCTTGTACTTAGGCATTTTATCATACAGAATAGAAGCTATGAAGAAATGGTTGAAATTGCAGAATAATTAAGTGCCGTCTACTCTAGGCAATGTTAACAACAATTTGATTTTCTTAAAAACAGCTACAACGAATTTTGATCAAATTTCGTATAGTTATTTAAGTTTACATCAGCAATAATACTACATAGTTCAGATTTCTCAAAAGAATGAATTGGTATAATGCTGGTTTATTCATGGGCAATTTTAATAGCAATTGGATTTTCTAAAAAACGGCTTATACGAATTTCATCAAATTTCGAATAGTTAGGTAAGTTGATGTTTATAACGATTGTATATACCTAGTTCATATTCTTCAAAATATAACTAAACAACGCATTAGTATATGTGAAAGTTTGTACAATGTATATTGAACCGATTTTTTATTGAAGCTGTACCTTGTAAACCTCCAATCAAAGCGAAATTATTACGTAAATGATACGTAAAGCAACACAACAGTAATGAAAAGAATAGGACACCAAAATCTTTTATAATGAACAAATAGTCTGAAATTTTTTTTGTTTTATCCTTTTAAGGCTGCCTGTTTTGTAAAGCAAAAAGATTTTATTTTTTAATTTTTTTTAAAATTCGTACTTGTTATCTATTATATCTGTATGACAGTTAAGAAATTTTTTTTCAAAGGATACAGCCAACTTTTTCTGACAAATCTTATAGACTAATAAATATAAATGTTGAATATTATTCATCAAAATGTAATTTTAGCATTGTTATTAAGCATAAAGTTTGGACACTATTAATGGACCTAATCCCATCATCCATTTCTCTTGAACAGTTTAGAGACCCTGTGGTAGAGATTTGCAACATGCTCATGTGCCACTGGCCTCTGGTAAAACCAATGAGTTTTGTAGGTCAAGCATCATCTTCAGTTCATGCTGATCCAAATATGCCTGGGACATCTAAAGGTACCAAAGGATTCACTCAGAAGCAGCAACTGCAGGTAACCTATATTTATGTACAATAAAAATGGAATTCTAAGCAATAGAAAGCATGTTAACATCTCCTTTTTACTATTTACGATCCTTTCATACTGAATCCTTTTGCATTTGTCAGAATCCTGATTTAACATCTGCATCTTGTGCTTACCCTCATTTGTTGTTCTCATATAATGTTTGTAATATTATTTATTGTTCCCTCAAAGTTCTATTTATGTTTTATATTATCTCCCATTAAAGATCGCTACGCTGTATAAAAACATTTTGTCTCAATGTCGCCTTTTGTATTAATCTGGTCGGTTGGAATACGAGTTTGCACTTTGCTGCCAAACTATATATGTGTGGGAGAGTTTACAAAAATATCACGTTATGTTCTGACTCCCCTTAAAGATCGATACAATGTATAAAAATCTGTCTCAATGTTGCCTTTTGTATAAACCTGGTCGGTTGGAATAACAGTTCACCCTTTGTCACCCAGCGACATCGTTTACTTGAACATCAAGTCCAGTTCATACAAGATGATCGAGGTGTGTAAAATATTATTTGTTGCAATTTACGTGGACGATGAGAGAGAAGAACACAAGATTGCCAAGGAACTGTTTGAGGACAGTGAGAGGAGTGGTAATGAATTCCTAGACTTTAGTAATTCTGACAGCTAAAGTAAATAAATAAATATTCTTATTTTTGTTTTGAAAAACAATATTTAAAGGAATGTTATCAAAATTCATTGAAATGTACGATTTATTTGTAAAAACATATTCGTTATCGAAATGCATTGAAATGTACGATTTATTGGTAAAAACATGTTCGAAAATATAAATTATTTTTGTGCTGAAAAAAGTTATATGCATTTATATATAATACGCACCCTAACTTTTTGTTAACTATTTCAAGAAAAAATGCGTATTATAATCAGAAAATTACGTTAATAATTTAATCTATTTTAAATTACATGTATTTTAAACTAGCTTTTTCTTTTGTAATCATTATTACTGTATTATTATTGATTAGTAATATTATTATTTTCTTCTGTTACTCATTTTCTTCACAAGGTTTGCGACAAAAAAATAAGTTTTTTTCGTAACTTCGGGGTTTTGCTTCATATAACAAAACACTGGGCAAAAATTTTTTTTCGTAACTTCAAAACTTTGTAAAACAGGGCAACGTATATCAGGGTCTACCTATACATTTAAAAAAGTATTAATCTGCAATTTTAGGCAGTCCGTGGCTTTCGAGATGGTGGATATAATGTCCTTGTGTCTACATGTGTTGGAGAGGAAGGTTTAGACATTGGTGAGGTTGACCTCATTGTATGCTATGATGCACCTCACTCTTCTCCATTGAGGTTGATACAAAGAATGGGACGTACAGGAAGGAAGAGAGAGGGTAGAGTTGTGACACTTGTCACTCAAGATTGTGAAGAACAGGTAAGCTAAAAGTTGAATTGGTTTTCTTTATAATAATTAGCCCTATGGCTGTTTTCAACTTAATGAACAATATATAATTGTAAATCATTTGATTACTGTAAAATAGATATGAACATCATTTTAAATTTAAAGGAATATTTTCCTCTTGCATAGCAGATTTTAATATTAAATTTAAAGTGTTTATTGAAGTAAATAATTCTTTCATTTAGCTTTTAGGTAAATAAATACTTATAAATCTGTGTGAGTTGTTTGTATTTATGTATTTAGACATGAATTCTACATAATTTTGTATTTTAAATTATTCAACTTGTCCAGAAAAGAAAACATTTTGCATTTAAATATTATTTATTTTAACATGCAGAAACACAAAATGGGTCTTCGCCAGAAAAACGCTATAGTGAAGTCTCTGATTAAAAGCAAAGTATTGGGAAATTATCTGTGCCGCAACAGTCCTCGTGTTCTGCCTCCAGGTGAGAAGTTATGTTCATCCTTTGTTTGATAGGAATATTTTATTTACTGTATTTATCTTACCATAATATAACCCCATTTTCAGAAGCTAATTTTGAGGGAAAAATGTTTTATAAGGCATTCTGAAGTTAATAAATTAAACAAGATTATTGATGTTATTTTGTATTGAAATCGTTAAAAACTGTCATCAAAGTATGCAGTGTAAGAGGTGATTTAAACCATACTAGACCAGTCTTTACTTTTTATTTATTTATTTCTTTGCTCACGAATATGAGATGACCCCCAACCTGGTTTTAAAAAAAACAAAAATCCTCGTCTTGTAGTCAGTTAAATATGGTAATTGGATTTTAATTATGTATTGCTGTAAATACCATCCTCTAATCATTCTGTATGTTTTTAGATTTTTTTATTAACTTTGTAAATCTAAATATCTAACTGATTTGATATATATCAATGAAGGAACTGATCCAAAATGCCACATGATGCCGATGGTTGTGCCAAAATCCATTGAAGAGGATGATAAGAAGGGAAAGAAAGGAAAAGGCAAGGCTGGAAAAACAAAAGACCTAAAAATGAAGAAAGGAAAGGGGAAAGTTAAAGCAAAAAATGTGGAAGATATATACAGTGATGATGAAACAAATGAAAGTAAGGGTTAAAATATTTCATGAGTAACTGTTTTTACTAAAAATGAGTTTCTTTATTTCAATTATAGTAAGGCTTTTAAAAAGTGAGTGGATCCCTTATCATTTACATACTTTTAAATTCTTATCAGTTTTCTATGCTTTGTTGAAATCAGTGGATTTTTTCTACATCACATGACTGATGTTTCTTTATTAGCATCTCTTTCATCAAATATTTATATGGCTATTGTAGCTATTTAAATTGACAATTTTACTTCATCTATGAGTTGAGTTCAGTAATTTTTATTGTATTAATGTTACTGTGATAAGAACAAAATAATATTTTCCTTCTTTGAACAATTAAGCCTTTGATCAGTTTTAACCACTTGACTGGGGAGAGGAAATGTCCAGAAGTGCATTCCAGTTGGGGGTGCCTGGCCGGGATTCTGTATTTTTGTGGTTCTTCTAACATGTTATACTTTTCTTACATATAAAGGATTCCTTTCATTATACAATAAATATGAATAATTTTCAGGTATATATATAATTTTTATTAACAATTAATTTGTTATAAACAATATTGTTTACAAATCAAATGTTCAATTGTATATTGATAGCTTTTTTCTCCCAAAGTATTCAATGCATTGATAATTACATTAAAATATTAATGTTCAGATTTTTTATTATTTATTTGTTAAACAATTATAATATTTAATATCTTTTGAATGATATATTGATATATTAGGCAGAAATATATAAAGGCACTAATCGATAAGCTAATTTTTATATATTGAAAGTGGAGTAAACAATATATGTAATAAATAATAAAACAACAAATTACAATAATAAAACTGTGAAATTAACATAAACAAGAACATACTAACATAAAAATTCATATATATATACAGATACTCTTGTTATTCCCTACATTTTCCTTCATGTGTAATTTCAGCCTAAATGAATCAAAATGCACAGAATATTACTGTATATATGAATCAAAATTAACATTGTTTGGTGTGATAATTCCTGAAGCAAGGTGCAGGACACAGGTCCATGTAGCAATCAGGGCACCAGTATCGCACTTCCTTGTGAGCTCCAGCCTTATAACACTCAACGCATCTTTTTGTTGGATTGTGTTTCTTAGGAGTGGGAGGGATGAAATCAGGGTAATGTCTCTCCGCAAGTCTCATGGGGTTTGGTATTTGAGACGGTATATTTTTTTTCAAACCGGATTCCTTCCCATACTTTTCAATTAGTTTTTCAGCTAATGTTATTTGGAAGTATTTTATTTTCAATTTCCCTCCTTTTTTCCTATAAATAATAAAAGCATTAAGGCATACTATATCTAATAAATGTCGAAAAATTTTTTGATAATATTTTGTTGAGCGGTTGCGAGCTATCTTATACAAGTTCATTAGTCCATCACTAATATCTACACCTCCCATGTTTTTGTTATAGTCTTTCACTACAGCAGGTTTCTCTGTTATCTTCCCCCTTCTTTCTACCTGGCACATCTCTGTACCATGGAAAGTACTCACCATAGCAACATCCCGCTTGTCCTTCCATTTTATTATCATTTGCTTCCCCCGAAAAGCAGCTGTAAGTTCTCCTTTTTTCAAATTTGCTGTCTTAACAGAATTAGGAAAATCTTTCCTATTCATTCTTATGGTGCCAACAACATCAGTCTTTCTCTCACAAAGTTTGTCTGTCAAATAAGGACTATTATACCAGTTATCCATATAAATTGTGTATCCCTTATCAAAAAGACTATCTGCTAAATCTAAGACTATCCTACAACTAATTTTCTCGTCTTTATATTTCTCACTAAACAGTGTCCTTTCCGGTATATACAATGAAATTCCATACATAACCAGATCTGCTTTCACACAGAACAAAAAACTTAATTCCAAACCTACTTCGCTTGGAAGGAATAAATTGCTTCCAAGAGAGCCTCCCCTTCCACAATAACAGGGATTCATCCACTGCAATTGATTGCTCAGGGCAATACAAAGTTAAAAACTTTTTCCTCAAGTACTCCAAAACAGGAAATATTTTGAATAATTTTTTATTCGGACAGTTTTCATCATATGTGGAGTTGTCAACGAAATGAAGAAATTTCAGCAAAAGATGAAATCTTTTTTCTGTGAACACTTTCCAAAAAAACGGGGTAGCAATACTCTCCCGTTTTGTGAAGTACATGAGATTGTACGGTTTATTGATGATTCCTTGCAAAATGAAAATCCCAAAGTTTTTATCTCATTGGGAGTAGTTTCCTCCCAATCCTGGGCTCTTGAACGGGGCTTGAGATTTGGGTTTGCCCTAAAGAACTGTCGCGCATATAAATTGGTCTGTTCCAATACTAAACTACACAGATAGTCGTCAAAAAATTTTTTCAAATATTCT
This sequence comes from Uropetala carovei, assembly GCA_036926305.1. Classification (NCBI taxonomy): domain Eukaryota; kingdom Metazoa; phylum Arthropoda; class Insecta; order Odonata; family Petaluridae; genus Uropetala; species Uropetala carovei. Next base: position 10,338,620 of record JAXCHB010000241.1, read on the forward strand.
AAATATTTTTTTCATCTTCAAATTCAACAGTTACACCACCTGTGTTGAGAAACTCAAATTAATGCCGAACACTTTCTTGACTGTCCAAACAAATTCTGCAAAACTTCCATCTTTGTTTTCTTCTTCTACACTAGCCTCACACTCGGTATCTGACTCACTATCACATACGTCTGTGTTTATGTACACATCATCGCTATCCTCACTATATTCTCCACCACTTTCTTCTAAAACATCAGGAATATCTTCATCTGAAATCCTTGGCCGTTCACTTGAAGAAGGCATTTCACTATACTCCCAATTAGAGAATAAAACACGATAATTTAGAAAAACTAATTTAAAAAATATACTGAAATTTCCCAACGTGAACGTTGTACCTTTCGATGCTTATACGACACTGCTTACAAGAAAACTAACTAAAACTAAAATTTCAATGAAAGAAGCACATCTCAAAAATAACGATCCTGCAAGAAGTAATGGTAAACATTTATTAGCCCAACCCAACCACATGTCAAAGTAGCAAACTCGGTGAAAACACCAGATGTGTCAGAAAGCAAAACGGGCAAAAATTCCAGATATCCGAGTTCGCACATGCGTGAGAAATACATTTTATTGCACTTCGAAAAACTGCGGACCGGGCGCCTGCAGACGGTGTGGATATGCAACCCCACACAACACGTGCAGAGTCTTGGAACGAAGGCTCTGTATCTCGGAAAAATAGACTTAACCACCATCTATTTGCCTGAATGCACACTAGAAGGACCAAGGAATATGAGAGGAAGTTCATGACGATATAGCTCGTCACGCCCATAGGGAAAGATGAAAAAAACTTCATGTCGAGTATGGCTGTCATGCCCGAACGGATTTAACAGAGGTCATGACGAACATACTCGTCACGCCCAGTCAAGTGGTTAAATTCACCTCATATTCTTAGCATGCTGATTTGTAGTTGATTCATTGTTTTTGTTAAAACTAAATTACCGTATTTACTTGTGTAACTCACACTCTCACGTACAGTGTGCACCCCTATTTTTGGGCCAGTTCAGAGGAAAAAAATAAATTCATGCTGGAATAAGTTGATATCTAGGATTCAGAAAGAGGTTGGCCTCTTCACTGATTCTCCCTCCCTGAAACAAGGTCTGCCCAAGTTAAGCAAGCATCTTCTTCCTCCTACCTGCATGTCACAATGTATTGTGTGATCTCTTTATACTGATGCTAGCAGAAATATCCTCCTCAGTAGTCACCACTCTTATGTTAAAGGAGCGTCAAGGCTCATGATGAATTCAGTGAACACAGATACCATATGTCAACTTATTCCTGCAAAAGTATAAGTAGAAATTGATGGTAAATTTTTAATGATAAAACTGCTTATTTTTTATTTCAATATTATAAAAATATATCATCATCTCAATTGTCAAAATGTCCATCGTGACCTACCGTGCATTTAAATGTTTGCTTGTTCATATACATACGGGTATACTTTGTAGAATTCTTCATCTTTTGCAAGTGTAAATGTAGACACAAGCATGTTTCAGTGAATTTACTACTGAAGCTCACAATTTAAGTAACCTGTTCAGAAATCTTCATGTATGACATGCAGTCCCTTTTTTTACCAATATTTTAGGAAAAGAGTTACACAGGATACATGAGTAAATACGGTATTACCCATAGACCTAAAAAATTCATTGAATGATTATTTCACTCATTGTGATATGAAATAAAAATTTACATTTTTATCAGGACTTGAAAGAAGGAATGTGGAAAGGGGTGATGTAGATGCTGAGGAACCTGCTCCAAGTACGAGTAAGGGGAAAGGGAAAGGTAAAAATCGAAAAAGGGTCGTTAAGGCTTCACCATCCAAAAAACCTGAAAAAGGGATTCAAGATTTCTTTAAGAAACAAAAAACCAAGGCATTTGTGCCTGCCATTGAAATTGAAGAGGAATTCGAAGACGATGACTTTGTCAGTAAAGGGAAACAACAGAAAAAAGCCAACAGTGAATCGAACGATGTGATGATAATAGATGAAGATGTGACCTGTGTATTTCAGGCACTTGTTTCCAAGGAAAATGAGGCTGAGGGCAGTTCAGATTTTATGCTTCCACCAGATTTAAAGGATTTGGAGAATGCAGTGGGTAGTATTTTTGGTGATTTTTGCTGCCCCTGTTTAAAAAGTAATCCTTCCTATAGATGCAGCATCATAGCTTCACATTTTCAAATAAAGCACACTGTTAGCAGTCTGACTCCTTTGAACAGTGTTGGGTCTCTTGACTTCCTCACAGCAGAAGCCCTCCTCAATTTCGATGCTGCTGAGGAAGCAAAAAAGGTTGATGAATGGAAGCCAGATTCTTTCATATTTTCTCCATTAGAAACAATTGTTAGCTTGCCTTGCAAAAGTAAATTTAATTCACCAAATAAGGAAAATCAGGATTTTTGTTCCTTATCAACTTCTATTCAGAGTATATCACCTGTTCTTAAGAAGACAAAAGGTTTAAATGAAGCAACTCCCATCATTAGGGAAAAAGTAATTGGTAATCTAGTAGAAGATATCACTGAGAAAGATGCAGATTACAAATTAGTTGAGCCAAAATCACAGCTGAAAGGCAAAAACAAGCAGAATGCTAATGTCAACCCTAACTATACCGACTGCCTTTCTGAGGAGAATTTATTGTTTAATGTGTTCGGTAAAAAAAGGAATAAAGTAAACACTAGCGTGGTTGAATTTGTTGAAGATATTAGCAATGAGAATGACAAAATGGAAGAACGTATCCCTGTTTCAAATAAAGCTAGTATCACAAAGAGCAGGAACGCTAATAAATCTGCATATGTTGATGATGTCACTGAGAAAACTCCTACTAAACAAATAGTTCAGGATGTGATTACAGATCATCACAAAATTTCACCACTAGAAATTGGTGAAGTTGAATCAATCCATGGCAGCCAAGAGAATACTCCCAATAATCAATCCATGCAAGATGTTTTAATGTGTAAGACAACTCCACCCAGTAGTCCTGTGATTGGAACCAAGAAACATCCCTTTCTTATAGCAAGTTCAACGCCCAAAGTCCACCGTAAGAACCTCTTCTCTAACACTGCTTGTTTAGCATCTCCAATAGTGGATAAATCTAAGAAACCTGCTGATGCAAATTTTGATCTGCTGCCATTTGAGGTGGACTTTTCTGATCATGAATTATTTTCTCCCTCAAGTATAAAAAGCTTGTCGTCACAAAAACATATAGCTTCCCCAAGTAAAATGCAAAATGTTTTGCAGCCATCCTCATTAAAAGTTATGGAACAATTAGAAAATGAAATTAACTATGAAATACCCAATTTTGACCTCGGCTGGGAAGATGAATTTAAGTCTGACGACACAGATGATGATTGTACATTTGTGGACTTGGATGAGTGCAATAAAAAAATTGAGGATGATGCCAGATCAGCTCATGTTAGTGAAGAAGATCATGAAATCATTTCATTGGACATCAAAACAGCAGCTGTTGGAAGGGAAAATCACCAAATCTATTTGTTGAAAGATTCAAAAAATTTTATAACCAATCGTAGTTCAGGTGATAAAGGTGAAGACTCTTCCAAAGGTTATGTTGAGAAATCTAGTGAGGTCATCACAAAAAATACTGACACATTTCCTCTACTCCAAGGTAGGCTTTTAAAGGGCAAGATGGAAAAAGAACTGGGATACCATTTAAGCAGTCAGGACAATCAATCATTCACTTTGACACAGATGTTAGACCTGTTAGCTAAACCAGAAATATCTACCAAAAGTCAATCAAAGGAAAGTAAAATAACAGAAAAGGAAAATGAACTAACAAAACAAAATGCAAGGATGGAACTTAATCCTGATATCCATATCAAAAAGTTTGCTGGAGGTGAAATTATGGAGCAGTGTACAAAAGACAAACCTGATAAAAACTATTCTGTTGGATATGATAATCTTGTCTCACCTTTTATAGACACTGAGATTAGCAATCTGAAGAACAATAATGGCAATGGAGGCTCCCCAGAGAAAGGAAATGGTGAAGCTATCGATAAAGAAATCAACTTTGATATAGGAGGCGAAGCATTACTAGATTTTAGTGCTGATCTTTTTGCAGAAGATGACACACAAGCTTGGCTTAGAGGGAGTGGGGAAGCTGGGGAGAAAGAGGAGACATCAGAAAAAGTGGAGTCGTCCAATGTAAAGGAGATTATTCAACCAAAATCGGGAGTTGCACCAGAATATTCTAAAAAGAATGAAGAATTATTGAAAAATATAGGGGATGAAGAAAGGAAAACAAATGAATCTCTCAGAAAAAGTGGCTTTGGTATACATGCTGGAAAGGCCTCAAAGCATGAGGGTGAAAATTTCATTCTAAAGTCAAAAAATGTCCTACCTCTTGTTGTTGTTCCTTGTCTTGGAGGCTGGAATGCGGATGGTTGGCTGTCTAAAACTGTCCCCACCAATAAGACTAAACTTAGCCTTGTCCAAAAGGATAACAAAAGACAGATTGAAACAGATTGCGGTGCAAAAGTTACCAGGCCATCTTTGTCCAATGACAAGGGTTCCAATGTTAACAAAGTCAACAAAACAGAATGCCTAGATGAAACAGCATTTAATTCAAAGCCTAACAATCAGAGCCTGAATTGGATTGATGAAATCACATCAGAGAGAGTGGCTTCAACATCAGTTGGGCTTGCTGAACCCCAAAGAGGAAAACTAACAAAAGATGCAAATGCATTATGCAATGAACAACTAGCAAAAAAGACTAATGGAAACATATTCAATGTTTCAAATGAGGAGGGACAAAGTTTTAATTTTGAAAAAACCCTTGATAAGTACTCTAAAGTATGCAATGACACAGGATCAAAAACATTAACGCCAGAACATGATTTCCAAAAACAGTTTGATGAACAGCATCCAAAATGTTACAAGCAAAGTCATACTAAGTCAGAAAAATTAAATGATAAAAAGTATAAACATCCAGAGCATGAGGGGATGAGTTTAGATGTGAAGCAGAAGAACAATTTCCCCAAGATCAAAGAGTCTGCTTCAAAGCCTAAAGAAGTCTGTGATGTTGTCACTCTATCATCAGATAGCTATGAGGAAGATAAGTTTGAAGATGTAAAACGTACAAAATCACTAAGTGATATGAAAAAGAGTAACAAGATTCGGGAAGAAGATGAGAATGAAATCAATGAAGATTGGAATGACTGGGAGAACTTGGAAGGTTTTATCAGCCACGATGATGACTTTGAAAGTTTAGGTGCCAAAAGAGCCACAAAAAGAACGCCAGCAGCTAACAATTCTAAAGAGATCTCCATCAGCTCAGAGGAGAAGCCACCTATAAGGGTAAGTTTCCTTGTCTTCTAGTAATAATGTTTACATCTATATTTCTTTTGGTTTGTTTATGATGCAATGTCTCAAGTTTTCTTAAATTCCATAGTTCGGGTAAACTATTTAGAAACTCCTTGTTTACAATGATTATGTGGAAATTGAAATAATATGGTTTGCCATCAGGTTTTAATTGCTTTGTTTGTCCAGTACCTAGGATTTGTATACAACCATAAAATTTTACAGGATTTTAATGAAACTGTTTAACCACTGGGTGTTGATATTTAACCAAGTCTGATTTATGGCTATTGAAGACTTTATTTGGCATTTTGATTTTACCTATAAGAAAAAATCAGTAATTCCCTCTCGAACTAAAACTTTTCCTTATAAACTATTAATGAGCTACTATTTCTTGGAATGAATTAGCATCTCTTTGTGGTTGCCTCCATCCTGGTTTGTCAAGACAAGATGAGACTAAATTAAACATCTATTTCACACTGATTAGTCAGATGATGAAGAAATGTCTTTGAGCATCCATAATTGTGATGGGGAAATTGATTTTAGAATTGGAATGAACACACAGGAGATGCTATGGCAGAATGGAGAGTAGGGGACTGAAGTGGACCTTGCAAAAATTGTTTGAAACATTTTTAATATAGTGCTTAATTTTTTGTTTTAAATAGCCTTTACTATATAAGCAGCACATATCATCCAAATTTGTCATTTCTTCATAATAAGCTCTTTCACACAACTTCTGATGCTACCAAAGTGGAGATTTGACTGGGACTTAGGTGGCTTTCACACAGGTTAGTCAAGACAAAACAAGAAGTGCTTATTCAAGAAGAGATAGTATTTTGTAGAGTAGAACCCAGGTTACAGAAGATTGCAGCATTCTTTATTTTCATTAGCTAGTCTCGGTGGACTAATCTGTATGAAAACCACCTAATAATACTTCAGTACTCATGATTTTTTTGTACACAATTAAAAATAATTAAATATTTAGGAAAAAGGTATGCATTTAATTAATTCTCTTCGGTCTAATACATCAAAGTTATGTAATAGAATTCATTTCAAACTACATAGTAATTAATCTCTTATATTAACCCTTAAGAGGTTGCATGCGGTCTTTTAGACCTTACCCTTTTCGTTTTCTTAATTTTATAACTTTATACTGAACTTTAATCCCAGACCTTCTAAGTATCTTTCCTCTATTGACTTACGGGTCTGGGCCATTCTTTGTGTCAGCATTTCTATTTATTAGGGATTTTCTCTACTGTACATTGGTTTCCGTTCTTTGGTCACGTATGTTCTAAATGGCTGAATGCTTTTGTTTACCTTTTGTTATGATGTCAGTTGTTATTCCACACTACAAAATTCATGTACAAGTGTGTATTTATCATACCCTCACTAAAATCTGTACCATCCCACAACAAAACCATCGACTGTGATTTTTACATTACATCGAAAAATCTACCTAGGAGCCTAAAAGTAAAAAATTAGGTGATTCACACAGATTTCTGAGGAGGAAAGTCCAGCGCAGGGGAAAGATTTTTATTACTAGAGAGAAACCAGGAAGACCCGCACCAGGTGTGTGTGCTGAAAATATATTTGCAGAAAGCATGCGGTTACTTCATGAGTCTGCTGTTCTGAAATTCATGATGAAAGAGAAAGATGATGAAGATTAAATCCAATAAAATTTAAAAGATCTTTATTTACATCTGAATTGTTATAGTTGTTTGATTTTCATTTAAAGCTAAATTTAATTTAACATACAATGAAGCAGGGCCAGCCCAAGGCATTTTGGTGCCCCAGGTGGGAAGCCCTTTGTCCCTCCCCCCCAAGGTAAGAAAAAATGTTAAGGTATTCTTTATGAGTTTATTTTTAAGCTGGAAACTGAAACAATATACTGAATTGTAACAGAGCAATATAATATAGTAATTAAAGGCAATATTATATTCACATTGTTTTACTGATCACAATACAAAATATCCAAATTATCATATAGATAAGTAACTATGATACATACAAAGATATCACATAATTTTTATGGTACATTTATTGATTTCAAACGATAAATCCATTAAAATTTAATACAATAAAATTAAAACATTTGTTTTAATTAATTTATTTTTTATTATTTTATGCAAAACAAATTTTTCTTAATGTATCTTCTTTCTAGATTTAAAATCAGCAAAATTGTTAATTATTTCTGAAAAATCTAATTTAGCAACTGTCATTTTTGATTGATAAAATCGCCAGCGAATTCAACCTTGTCTGCGACATTGACGATCATAGGTAGGTTTTAATTAACTTCAGTTTGCTGAAACTTCTTTCCCCGCTTGCCACAGTTAGAGGAATGGTCAGCATAACTCGCAAAGCTACCCATACATTTGCTAATATATCTTGCATTTGATTTGAATTTATGAATTTCAAAATGTTCAAACCATTGTCGGGTATATTTTCAGGCAACAATGTCATCAATGCCTCAATTTATTTGCACAACTCTTCACCATTTACATCACATTCATTATGATCGCTAAGTTTGATTTCAAGTTGTTTGCACCTTTTTAATAAATCCCCCATTTTTTTAAATATTATACAGAAATCCCCAAGTATCATGAAACGCTTCCATTTGTTGAAATCTTTCTCTCAGGGACATGATTGCATTGTCTAATATTACATTGACAACATTGTTTTGAAAATACTTTTCTTCACTTTCTCGTACAAATTGGCCATTAAAATCATTTGCGTGTCTGAATCTGGTACAGTAAAACTTGTTTATAATGGTCATGCCTAAAATGAAATCTTGGCTATAACGAAGAAATGTCTCGGTCCCTTGGACTTCTCCATATGGGCAATGGTTAAATTTCTCGGGTGTAACGAACACACATTTTATGAATTCTCAGCTGTAACGAACAAATGTTTGGTCCTGTGGCAAAAAATGCCCCATATATAACGAGTTTTGGTGAGCGGAGCGATAAGTAATGAATAGTTTCTGCCTGTTTATCACGCACTTGGTAGAGGTCCCCTTCCGCCCTCAACCCCTTCCATACAAATTTCCATGCTCCCTTTGTTTTGAAATTGATATTAAAAATGTGAAATTTTATGTAAATCAATTACCATAATAATAATATTAATTGGCCATTTAAAAAATCGTATGTATTAGCAATCGAACATTTTACATGCAGCGAAGTTGATAAGCATCTCTTTGCATATGTAAGTACGGCATTGAAGTCTACTCACTGCAAATACGGTAAAATCTGTGTTATCCGGCTCTCTTGGGGATAGCCGATTAGGAGAAATACCCGGTTAGGGGAGCGTTATTAATTTTTGACATTGCAAATTTAGCAATAGCCAAACAAAATTAGGCTTAGGTTCACTATCGTATTCCCCAAACATAACTATGTATGGGATTTGCATTTTCCATTTTAATTCTTCCACACGTACTTAGAGCTAGATACTGTTTACCCATTCTTGCTTCATACATTGCTACGCTTACATGCAAAACAAAAGTCTATTGAAAAGTTTAGGGCATCCGGGAAGTTTGGGGAGTACAACAGTGAACCTGTCTCCAAAATTGAATTTATTGGATTATATCTTTCTTATTTATCTTTATTTACTCTATTAGAAAAGGACGAAATTATTTAATTCTTCTGAACATTTCTGTGAAAAGCAGTCATATAATATTTTATCCAGTTCCTCCATTTTTGGCTTATGAGGCATATGATGTTTATTAATTGATTTACTCATTAATTTAGCCTTATGAGCCTTGATATCATAGAGCATGGAAGATCTTTTGCTATGGCTGCTCTACTTTCTCCTTTTTCCATTTGTTTGATCAGTTCCAGCTTTTGTGTTAGCGTTAAAACAACTTTTTATCTCCTGTCCCTTGCTTTTAGGTATTTATTTTGATGCCATATTCAATGGATGGGTAATTTTTTTAATAATAAAAAGCGATAAAACTGGAAATTGTAGAAGTACACCAAAACATCTAGACAATGCAAATGGCTTACGTAACCAAAAATGCCATGCTTACTCGGCAGCCACAAAGGTTTACAGAGTAAATACGTAATATATACATCTTATATTTTAAGAAATTTTAAAGTGAAAGTTGTGGTATTAGGCAAATACAATTCACACAAAAATTCATAAAGAAAAAGAAATACAAAATGAATTGTGTTTGTGTAATTGCCAGTATCTAAGGGTGGCTGGTTCTAAATAGCAGGATAGCACAGCTTTTGCTGTATGTCTCTCCGTGTTATATGGGATGTATAGGCCAAAAACCATGTTTCTTGTATATAACGAAGTCACACTTATATCGAAGCAATGAGTCGGTCCCCTCAAATACGTAATGAATGAGTTTTACTGTATTTCTAAACTTATATTTTACATGTAATCTTTCTGCTAATTGTTTTGCTGATTTTAAGGCTTCGTCATAACCAGAGTTTCTGTATTTCTTTAAAAATTCGGTACGTTTCTTAGTAAGCATGGCTGTAATGCTTATGTCCATGTTGGTGTCCTGCATTGATTTGCATACCAAATTTATTTTAAATAAAATGTCATTCCACATGTTGATATGAGAAAGATGATTTCCTCTTCAGGATGTAAAAGAATCACTTTTCTGGCACCGAAGGCACTTATACTAAGTTAGATACACTGTTTCTTTGACAAAAGCAAAGAGAATAATGACCACAGATCTAGACATGGGAAATTAGTGGATGGGGGCCCGGTTTTTCCCAAAGCTGTCACGGAGTGGGGGTGTCCTAAAACGGTGGAAACCACCTTGAGAAAGGGTGCGCATTTATGACCCCATCTGAGAGGCGTGGTAGAGTCGGTGAAAGCCTTATTTGAGCTTTTGTTTTTAATCTCTATTCATAGATAGCCAACTGAACTGCACAAGGCCTTTTTTGCACCATCATTTCTCGGTATCAAAACAACGAACCCACGAAGCCCTTCCTTGGAATACTATCTACAAAAGAGTTGGTTGTGGGAAATTTTGGTAGCCCTTTTATTCTTGGTTTTTGCAGTCCGAGGCAGAGGAGAGAAAGATTTCGGCAGTTTTTCATATTTTAAAGTAAGAATGGAACAGTCAGGATGGTGCCCCCCAAGAATCGGTGCCCTGGGTGGCTGCCCAGCTCGCCCGTATCTCGGACCGGTACTGCAATGAAGTATTCTGTTCCTTGTAAAGCTTTCTTGAAAATGTTGTTGAAAATTTACCCACAGATTACATCATCATCATAGGTAGTCTGTCCGTAGATTATTATTCATGGTTAAACTTGGTTCTCCATATACTCCTATTTTCTGCAGTTTTCTTCATGTCTTGATAGCTCTCTTTCCTTTTCAAGTCGTCTATCAGCTGAAACCTTTTCCTACCTCTTTCTCTTTTTCCATCCAGTTTTCCTTCTAACACTTCTTTAATCATGGTCTCTCTTCTCAGGTAATGTCCAATCCAGTTCACCTTCCTCTTTTTAATAGTCTGTATAATCATTCGCTTCTCAGGAGTAGTAAATATCGGTAGAGGAGTAAGACAGAGCTGTTGTCTATTGTAGTACTTCCTCGTTTTTTACCCTATCTGTCCATTTTATCTTCAGCATTCTTCATGTCCACATTTCAAAGCTTTCCAAGTATTTAATATCATTTTTTCTTAGTGTCCATGTTTCTGCCCCATACAAAGCTATACTCCATGCATAGCATTTTATCAATTTCTTGCGGATATCCTCCTTTATATTTCCCGTTAGTAGGAGTTTCTTTCTTCTGAAAGTGGCTTTTGCTTTCATTATTCTAGTCCTGATTTCATCGGTACATTTTACTTCTCTCGTTATGCTTCCAAGGTATTTATAATCTGAAACTTGTTCTAATGGCTTTCCTCCAGTTACATATAGCTTTATTAATAAAAAAAAATATGGCATGAATGAAATTTTCTTAAAAATTAAATAATTGGTAATTTGGTCATTTTGCCTGATTTTCCAATGCGGTCAATGTGACCTCGTATGTTACAAAATTCCATGCGACCTCTTAAGGCAGTGTTTCCCAACCTTTTTAGAGTCGCGGCACCCTTTTCAGAATTTGGCGGCACCCCTCCCTATCCACCATCAGTAATAATCATGGTGAAGTTGAACCCCTAACTCCAATCTCCATATCTCCTTTCATTTCGAAGTGCCTTTGTGACGAAATGAAGGTCGACTTAACTCTGGTTTGCATTTTTGAAAGCCGACGATGCAATATGAGTCTAAAAATGGGAAAACAGAATATATTTTGCGGCACCCTTCATAACACTTCACAGCATCCCAGTTGGGAAACACTGTCTTAAGGGTTAAGGAAGTAAAAAATCATTGCTGTCTTTCATTATTGTTTTGATTTTCACATTAAAATATTTAAAGACCGACTTTAGTATCAGTTTAAATTTCTTAATTGCCTTATATTTGAGAAAATAAAGGAGAAATTGCTGCCCTCATTCAGTATTTAGAAGTAACCCTTGCAATTTGTATTGATTTTCTTTAGCTGAGACGTGGTGGTCGTAGCCGGAGGCGTTGCGTGTTTCTTGAATCCCAGGCAGAGGAATCCTTTATTGATGCAGGTGTTAGAAAATTGTCAAGTGATGAAGATGATGATGACAATAAAGGACATAGCCAATACTATGACCCCAGCTTCATCAATGATGGTTTGCCCCACTCTCAGGAAGGAGGTGAAGTTGAGTAAGTTGCATTGATGATTTCTCTGCTGCAAAGAAGGTAATAAGTAAATATCTGCTCTCCATTGTACAGATTTGTTTATAATAACTAATTTTTAAAAATCATATAATTTCATGATAGGAGATAAATGATCATAAATTTCCTGAAATTGGAAATCTGTTTTTTTTTTCAATGCAGTTTATTGAAATATTTATGAAGAAATTCTCCAGAAAAAAATATACAAACATTTTAGAGTATGACTAGTCATAGTTACAATATGTGCTGTCTATTATTATTTGCTGATTACTGTAGGCAAGCACCGAATTCCCAAACCAGTTCTAGTTTAAGAAAGTCTGCCATTTATTTTTATCAGCCACTTAATGTAGTCATTTAAATTTAGCCCTATGTGATCACATTAAGCTACACATACTATACAGTCTTTTACTTGCACTGCATTGCAATGACATTAAAACTAATTTGTAATTGTTTTGTCCATTTCTCGCAATACAGCATTCATGCCAAGTATTTACAATCTATAAGAAGTCCACAGAATGCCAAGTTCAAGATTCCACATCTTCCGTTGATCATTTCAGAAAAGGAAAAAAATACAAATTCTCCAAAAGCACATGCTCCTGATCCATCTGATTCTTGTTACATACATGTGAGTGATGAATTTTAATGCTCTCAGATTCACTTTAATATTTTATCGAACCTATATTACATTGAAATAAATAAAATTTTTATGGTTGTTTTTAATCCAAAAATTACACCTTCGCAGGACTCCTTTTGTGTTGATGGCGAATATGAAACAAATCATGAGGAAGATGCAGAAAGTTCAGTGGATGAGTTGGAGGTGCTTGAGGCCATATTATCCAGGAAGTCCAAAGACAAGAAAAGTCAAAATAGGAAAAGGAGATTGTCTTCCGAGGATGAGGTACAAATAGTGGAAATTAAACAACCTCAGAAACAAGGGAATGCCAAACGCAAAAGGAAAAGAATTGTCGTGCATGACAGTTCAGACGAGGAAGATGAACCATGTGATCCACCAACGAAGAGGATGAATTTATTATGTGATAGTGTGTCAGAATTTGGTGCTAGGAAGAAGGATGATAAGCAAAATACCAAAGAGCCAATAAAGGTTAAAGAATCACATCCAAGTTCAAGTGAAAAGAATTGCAGAGAATTGTTTGAGGAAAATAAAAATAGGAATATTTTGGACAGAAATAGTACCAGTGATTCTAGAGCTTATACTGAAAAAAGGACTTGTGAGTTACATGAGGGTGGTTTAGAACAGAAAAGTAATGAAAGTGGCCATGGGAATTTGCTTGCTAATAATCCTGGCATTTCATCACAAAAAGGTGGCAAATCTAAACATAGTAACCTATCTAAGGAAGTGGTTGAAGGAAAGGATTTTCCAGACTTAATTGATGAAATAGCTGGCAACTGGTCAGCTGATTTGTTTGACAACTGGGATTTGTCAGATGATGAGAAACCAACTGCAGGTGAAAACAGAAATCCTGCCTCTCGCATTTCTAACCAAATTTCAGGCTCCTTAAGTAAAGCTGTAAGGTCGCCTTCAGAGCCAGATGTCTCTAATAAGCAAGGAAAATCAGACATGGTATGGAAAAGTAAGAATTTTGAAAAAACTTCGAACCCTTCCCATGCTGAATCTATTTCCAAACTGTCAACCAATTATCACAAATCAAATCAAATCTCTCCGAGTATGTTGCACTCTGGTTCAAAAGATCAGGATCTGTCAGTAGGTACCAGGAAAACATGCGCTGTTTCTCCCTACTTAAACTCTCATGATTTACCTTCAACAAGCACAGCTGCGTCTGCACAAAGTGCTTCCTCATCCCCATGCAAGGGTAATGTTAAAATGATGCAAGATATGGAAACTCTTGTTCTCATTTCTCCCCTTGAGGCATGTCATGCCTCTGAAGTGGTGTCTATACTGCGTGCAATCAGCAAAGTCCGTGTGGTGATATTTGCACCAGGAGGATCCACATCTGTTCCCTATGCATTGGGACGAAACTTGTGCCTTTTTCGGTGTTCACTATCAGGTATGCACAACATTTCATCTTAGTCCTAATGTACAATTATATAATACAGGCGATGCCCGGTTTATGCCATAGATACGTTCCGAGGGTTATGGCGTAAATCAAAATTGGCGTAAATTGAAAGTAATTTTTCGACAGAATTTGATCATGAACAGTGGCGGCGTTTATCAAATACACATTAAATTTCAGATTATGGAACGTATAGCGTTTCTTAAAACGACCAAACCAGCCATCGCTAGCAGCAAAATGAACTCCATCTGTCTTATTCTTCGTCAATTCTTCGTATAAACTTCTTGCTTTCTTTTGAATGATGGCCATGGATAAAGGGCAGTTTTGCTGGTTTTGGTGTTCAATCCACGTGGCCAATAACCATTCCATTTTCTCTAAAGCGTCCGAACGAGCTTTCATAATTCTCGTAGTACTGATATCTGCTGATATTTCTTATTGTAGAATCACTGAGTCCCAATGCTTTCCGAATGTCAAGGTTTCTTTCACCACGCTCAAACCTTTTAAGCACCTCTATTATAATTTCTAAGGAAAGAGACTTTCTAGCTTTTTCCACATCCTTCCTTCCCATATAAGAATCACTTCCAACTCTTTTGAAGCTCATTTTAACACAGGGGGATAAATTAAAGATTATTAAGAATTAAAATCATAGTAATAAATGAAAGCTAAATGGATAGCGTTAGCACTACCAAAGACGACAACAGCTAAATTGCCTACCTATTTATACTTTCGCGGTGAAAGAAAATGAACGCGAGACTTCACAATGTAACAGTATGTATAATTTGTTGACGAGCAATAGGATGAGAGTGAGACTTCACAATGTAACATTCAAAGGTAGCAAAAGCATAGAAATGAGCACGTTGGCACAAATACAATTTTATTTGTACATACTGTAGGGCTGCTACTGTTGACGGTTGATAATTTACATTAAATTTAGTGTACAAACAAATTGTCGACGAATAAATGCCTATTTTTTATAAAAAGTATTTTTTAGTTCAAAAATATTTTTTTCGCCTTATGGCGGATTGCGTATTTGTTCATTAGAAACGGCGTTAAAATGAAAACGTGTAAATTGAATTGCGTAAATCGGGCATCACCTGTAATGTGAATGGTATGCAAAAGTTTTACTGTTTACTTTAAATGGAATTTCCATGAGAATATTATTAAGATCTAATGAGATCAAATCAAATTGTGGTTGGTTCAAGGGATCATACCAATGCATATCAGGGAATTCTGTTTCCCTTGGTCCAAAATTCACATAGAAGAGGGTTGAACTGCACAATTATTACCACAAATCCCATTCCTCTGTATGGAATAAACCATTCAGACAGCTGAATAAATTTTATAAGCTTTAGTACAGGTAAGCCCCACTTAATGCAGCCCCGTCCAATGTGGATTCGTTATAACGTGGATTTTATTTCAAATTAAATTTTTTTTAAAAATATAGATATCTTGTGCACAGTGCGACTGCAGTCTAATATCTTATAATTTTTAAGTTTCACACTACTCAAATTTCATAAAGTATCCTAAATATTATGATATTTCAGCAGTGTTGCATAATATTGCATCGTCTGGTGGCCACTTTAACTCTTGACCCTGTAAATTTCATGGGTCTAACACAAAAAACATCTCCTAAGGCGGAAAACATTTGAAAAAACGGAAATAGGAATATGATTCATGCATCATGCTTCTTTGTCATCATTGGATCATAAAGAATATTTTTGATGATTTATATTTTTTAAATCTATAATTTTCAACAATTACTTTATTACAATTTTAATTTACCGTATTAACTATAATAAAAGGCAATGTCTGCATGTCTGTCAGCAAAGGCTGAAACTTAACACTTTCAACGCGATTACATCAATTCAATCTACCTCGGTGAAGGGATACTTGAGAAAGAAAAAATTAACATTAGAGTATATTTTCACATATTACTTCGTATATTAATAGTTGTTATCCAACTTTTGACATTTATAAACAAAAAATTAATGATGAGGTTATATAACCTCGTCCGTCAGTTCGCATGTCTTATCCCAGGAAGTTAGGCTAACCAGCGGCACACAATCTCCTATCTATGCAATCCGCATCACATCCTGCTTGATTCGAGTTTCTTTCGTATACATATTTTCTTTATTAGTTAGTAGAAAATTGAAATTTTAAGTAGTAAATATAATAATAGAAAGAAAAGGAAACAAGAAAGATAATAATAACCGAGTAATAAAATGTTATAATCCTGTTTATTTAATATTTTATAAAAATTTAGTATAAAAATACACAAATATACGATACATAAATTATACATATATATTTAGTACATAAATTATAAATGTACATATATATATATATATATATATATATATATATATATAAATACTACGGAAGAGGAAAGGTTAATAAGGATATTTAGGGCAACTAAGTGTTGAAGGAAACCCAGTGAACACTTAACGGAAGTAGAGCCGCTGGGGTGTTGGAGAGCCACATTTGTAGAGGTTAGAGCTTTCGGGATGATCCCTTTGTCAGCACAAGAGAGACACAACTTCAACACCTAGTTGCCCTAAATATATATATATATATATATATATATATATATATATATATATATATAGAATATAAAAATAAACGTATACATATAAAATTATACAAATAAATATATACAAATAAACACACAAATAAATATATACATATAATTATAAACAAATATATACAGTGGTAGCTTTACAGGATTTGGAAGCCCTTCTTTTTATGAAATGTTAAAAAACATTTTTCTATACAGAGCCCAGGTTCTCCTTCACACCCAGGGCAGAAACTGGAAATCCACTTCTTTGTGGTGACATAACACTCCCTGCACCGTTTCTGCTGTCTTTTCCCTTTTTCATTAGGTGGGTAAAATTTCGGGAAATGATTTGCATTAATGAATTGGGTGTTCCATGCTGTGGTTGACAGTGGTATGGGGCATCCACAGAGGGCATCAATAATGGACAAGCGGAAGTGGAATAAATCCAGACCCTTATCCGGTGAATGATTTTTATAAATTAGAAAAGAGTTAAGCAGCATTTGTTCTATTATATGAAAAATAATTTTTTGTACCATTTAATTGTTTTATGTTCGTAAACGTAATAAGTCAAATATTGATCTACCCTATCAACCCCCCCCCCCCCCCCCCCCATGAATTTATTATAATGCAAAATTACTTCTGGTTTTATAAGGGTCTGGTTTCTCCGAGTGGTAGTACTAACCAAATCACCAGAAAAAACTGATGAAATGGTTAGTACTTCCCTCTTATCCTTCCACTTGGCAACATTGACGCCCTCCTGTGACCACTGCTGGACCATTTCACCTCTTCTTATTTTTTTTGGAATAACCCCTCTTGGGTTATTTTTGCGAGAGGGATGAAGAGTGCCTGTTACATACGTTCTATCATGAATAAGCTCAGTGGCCAAGTCCACGCTGTTATAATAATTGTCCATATAAACAGAGCGACCCACCCCTTTCAGTCCCTCTGTTAATTTATGGACAATTTTTTTGGCCTGTCCTAGGCCACTGAGTTCATCTTTTGCTCCCGCATAAACTAAGAGGCGGTGAATTAGTCCAGTTGGATCTGTCAGTAAGTACAGCTTGAAGCCATACTTATGCCTTTTTGATGGCAAATACTGACGGATCGCTATTCGACCACGCCATGGAGCAACCGATTCATCAATGCAAACCTCCTTCCCCGGTTCGTACACATTCTCCATGATGTCATGGAAGTGTGACAAAATGGGATGTATTTTATACAGGTGGTCTCGTGGAACAGGTTCACCAGCTACTGGAGTTTTGGCCAGGTGAAATGCCTGCCTAATTGATTGAAAACGGTCTCTGGGCATGGTCCGTGAAAAGAATTTGATATTAAATTTATGGTCAGTACTCCAGTAGTCGCTGATCCTGTTCAACTTTATGACTCCCATATGGAACATCAGCCCAAAGAATTTTTTTAATTCATCTATCTGCAGATCCTTCCAGTCGACAATCCGGGCTTGTGGAGAAACCTCCCGAAGGAATAACTCCTCCGCAAAACTATTTGTTTCCAGGATTATCAAACTAGAAATCTGGAGTAAATAGCAAATTAAAATAAGCGATGGGCTGATTACCATCTGGGACGCTTTTCAGAAGTCTTTGCCCTGTAAAGGGAATGGAAGGAATATTTGTGGGACGAGTAGAACTCCAAATAATATTTGGCAGAACTGGTGCAGGGGATTTTGGTGGTGAGGGTGGTGGGGGCGAGGTTGAGGGGGGTGAGGTTGGTAGGGGTGAGGGTGAGGATGTTCGGGTTGAGGTTGAGGGTCCTGGGACTATGGAAGACAGTGGTGGGTATGTAAAGCTGGTAGGTGGGACAGGGGTTAAGGTTGTAAAAGTAGGAGGAGAAAAAGGCCGGGGTGAAAGATACTGCGATATTCCGGATGTGGAGGGTTGTCCAGTTTCTAATGGTACATAACACAAAGGGGCTTTGCTACCTGAGTCCTGAGTGTGAAGGGATCCCTGGGCCTCAAGAAGGGTTCCATCCTCCTCCCCTTCATCTTCTTCTTCCTCAAGCAAATTCGCAATGGTTTCGTCATCTAAGTCGCTGAGGAAGAATTTGTCCTCAAACCGAGCTTTCTTTGAACACTTGACCTGCTGATTTGTGTTTCTCGAGAACATTGTCTGATGGATTTCTTTGGTGACTGTGAAAATCTTTGTAGCACCTCTTCTGACTTCCTAGGGCTTGTGGATGTCCGAAGTCTTCCAGATCTTTGTTTATGCACATTTTGAATGGTACCGTCACTTTCAAATTTGTCACGAATACATGAAATCGTAATTCGGGTGGGAGGTTCTGTTTGAAATTCACGTCTCCACTGTCTTTGGACTTCCTTTACATTTTCAGATTTCCAGTACCATTTCAGTACAAATTTGCGTTGTTCAAACGTCTTTTGTTATACATTTCTAATGCAACAATAAAAACAATTAAAACAATTGAAACAATAAAAACAATAATTCTGTACAAAAATATTGCATAATTGTAAGAATAATACAACATTGAAACATCTAACATGTAATGTTTGTCATTTTATCTTTATTCGAACATATACTCTATGTTATGCAATTATTATATTAAAATTTATTAATAAACACACAAGTTATTAATCATCAAAGTGTGTATACATTTTTTTGAGACACCCTGTATATCTGGATTATCAACATGTACACTGGGACTGCTTATAGCTTTATTGCCATCAACCTATCGTTCGTTGCTGTTATTTTTGTCATGCTCTTCATCATATCTTTCCTAAGTACCAGAGCTACTCCCCTTGCCCCACTATTTCCTCCAGAGTAAACTACCATGAATTCTTCCAAGTCGAACTGTCCTTCTCCTTCCCATCTAGCTTCACTCAGCCCTATGATATCAGTCCTATTTCTTCTCATTTCTTCTTTCAGGTTCTCTAGCTTTCCTGCCTTCCTCATGGTTTTTACATTCCAAGTACCTATGCGTAAGTTACCTTCGACAAATGCTTTCCTCAAGGCAGTCCCCGCCCAGAGATCCAATTGGGGGACTATTTTATCTCCGGAATATTTTACCTCAAGAAAACTCATATTTTTCAACCATATAATCATTACTAGGGAATTTTAATGTGGTAGTTTCCCTCTTGCTTTTCACATCGCAGTACTATAGCCGTTCAAATTGTCCCGATCATGCCTACAGCTCTATTGGATATAGACCCAGCCAACATAATTTGTTTTCGGCTATATACCATACTGACAGTACTGCTGCCTACTGTCAGGCACCGATGATAGTTTTTTTTGTGTGAAAATTCTCCATTCGTGGGGATCGAACCCCGGAACTTTGTAACGGAAAGCCGACACGCTAACCACTACACCACCAGTGCCATATAATATAATGTATAATAATATATAATCAGTGATGAGCTGGAAAAAAATTAAGTACCGGCTCTCTAAAAAAAAGGGGGGTTATGAAATTCGGATAATGGTGGCAGGAGGACTATATGCCAGGGGCACCATATCGCTCTAGTTTAGTAATACCGCTCCGATAGCTTAACAAGTGTTCCGTTCATAATATATTCCATTTCATACACTGTCGGTAATTGACTATCAGATAGGGCAAAATGTACTTGAAAGGACAAAATCAATAGATTTTCATATTTTCTAAAAATTTAACAACCATCTCGCAAATTCTGAGAAAAATTAACAACATGCTCAGGCAAGCTTTAGCTTTTAGCTCATCACTGTATATAATGATATATAAATTGCAGAAAACCCAACACGCACTACTATGGGTTCGATCTATAAGCGGAGCTGCAAGAGCATCGTCGATCAGTGCATGACTTTGTTGGAGGAGCACAACGACTTCACACGAGTGAGTGCTGTGAAGCAGGGATGCGACGAACTACTTGAATGCTACCTACAAGTTTTACGTAATAAGTGAAAAGAAGCTAAGCAGTCGACCCTGTACTCTTTTTTAAATAAAACTTCGTAGGTGTTCTGAGAAATATTTTGAAATTATGTATGTCTACTGCTAAAAAGCTTTTTTGTTTTACTTTTTACTAGGTAATTTTATAGTTTGTTTAATAAATTACGTTATAAAAGTCTGGTAGAAATATGTTTTAAATTGAATGCGGGTCCAAAAACACCATTTGGGAAGTTATTTTCCTCTGGGTGCCTAAAGGTTATGGTGCTCCAGCAAACGTGGATTTTTGCATAACGCGGAGACCTCAGGAACACATCCACCACGTTAAGTGGGGCTCACCTGTATTTTTATAATCCTTATAAACCCAATAGTCAGATGTTTCCATACTTTCAGAATTTTTCAACCAAAGTGAAGTAAATTCATCCCTTAGGTCATTGTGTTTACAGCTATGCTTGTATTACCCATGAAGAGGTAAATTATTTGTGCAACCTATCAGATCCACTACAGCAGTGGTTCTCAAACTCTTTTAGTGTTAGGCTCCTTTGACATGAATAAAAAAAGGCCTCCTAACTGATAAAATTGACTTAAAGTGTGATTTAGCGATTTCAGAGAATAATTACTAATGAGCCTTAATGATATCTATGAATTACTTTTTCTATTAAATTGTTTGTTTAGAATTAAACATGACTTTTTGTTATCAATTCAAAAAAATTCTCTCGATCTGCTGACGTGGGTGTTCAAAATGGTTTAGATCCGAAGATCGTAGGTTAATTCTTTCTAATTTTAATCTAAAAAAGAATGAAAGCCTGCACGTCGAATAGTTAATTTTTACATGTTATTTTATGGGAAGTGGAAATGTCTTCCTTGAAGTCGAACCCAGGACTTTTTTCATCATCACCTTAAAATAAGTGAATCAAGCATTCCTACCAAATTTAGAGTTTCTATCTCAATTCTTTATCAAGTTATTCACATTTGTAAATGATCACCAAACAGCACTTCTCTATTATTGTAAGAGATTGACTAAGTGATAAAATAATTGTAGTGATTGTTAATGCAGAGCTATCTGTTTTTTGTTTATTTTAGCAAAGGAAAGCCGAGTATTTGATTTGTTTTTCTACTGAGCTCATTCTGTTTCCATTCTATAAAAGAAGTCACTAAATACAAGTAATGATGCATCTATTTGAAACTCGTTAGAGTTTATTTATTTGTTGTAATATTATTTCTTTACGAAACAATCTTAAATATATTCTAATCATGCTTTCTAAACCAAAATTAATCATTTAACATTTCCGGTGCAGACTTGAATCGTGGCTCTAAGATAGCAGAAATGCTGCAAGCTGCTCATAAGTTGTACAATAAAGCAGCTGTGATTGTTGAATGGGGAGATGAAAATCCAAGTGGTAGTGATCCCAGGAATCCATGGCCAGCAAAAAGGGGCAACAATTGGAATAGTTCCACCTCAGCAATGCTTAGTCAATCTGTATTTTTGGCCTTATTAAATTTTGGAAAGGCTAACATCAATGTGCTTCACTCCTCAGGCAAAGGTTAGTATGTATTGTCAAATGGATGGATTAGCTTGACTTTTACAGATTGAATTACTCATCAAGTTTTTAAAAAACTGTACAATACCATGCCCAAAAACCAGTAACATGGGTTCTTAGGGGTTGCAGGTTTTTCCAGTTTCTGGACAATATATCTCTATAATGTAATGATGAATTATCAAGTAAAGTTCACATGGGACAAGAAAAACAAAATAAAATTATATAGAATAATGTTTTATTAATTTATTCTTTTCTGCTTTCAAAGTAATATACCTAAGGGCTGTGGGATGATAATTTATTTTTCGTTGCCTGAGATTGAACTGCTAGCAATTAGATTTTCAATAAAGGAAGATTTCTTTATGCTACTTTCATCACATTTGTTTTTAACTTAAAGTATTTTCAGCTGTTTCATGTACTTAGGCTTCTCTGAAATAAGTTTTCTTGGATTTTATAAACACATAATTTCCTTCTAGTTTTTAGGCCTTGTACTTTATTTCCTCAGGTTAATACCTGCATGGCTGTAGTGCCCTAATTTATATTTTAAACTGAATAACATAAATTCACATTTAACATATCCCCAAGTCATACTATGCATTTTTCATGCAGTAAACAGTCTGAATTGCCTTTCGCAAAGTCATTGTAGGAACGGCCGGCGACTCATATCTCCCTAGCATGGCCACAGTGGTCAAAATGACCACTCATACAAACAACAATAATATAAGCACCAGAATATTCTTAAATTAACATATCACTTTTACTGAAATAAGAATGACATAAACACACAATAAAAACCTAGTTTTGTCATTATTTATAACTTTTTAGATTCCGAGAAGTCCACACAAAAACATTGTGTTATAAATTTTGCTATGATTTTCAACAAACTACATTTTTACATAACATGCACCAATTCATTTCCATTACACATAGATATTCTTTTTCATCTTTCACTACCATTTTGGTCTCTAGAATTCCATCATCTCTTACATCGCCATCATCCTGAGGAGCTGCTGCTGCTGAAAGGTTGGATCTCTTCGTCTGTTTTATATAAATCTCTCTGAGTTCCTTGGCCATCTGAAGGATGGAATTCCTTCTTTTGATTCTTTTCCCTATTATTTCTCTGAATAATGCACAAGCATTCATTTCTGTCTGATCTAATATGTTATAGAAAGCTCGGTCAGTGACTTGATGCTGCTTTCATTATGTAAAGGCGCAAATTTGCCAATTTGGTCTATAACATCAACACATTTCATAGAGTTATAAAACTACTGTTTTTGGAAGTTTCTTCCTATCCTGCCCTAAGACTTTAGTTGGATGCAATGCGTTCATGATGATGATGTTTTATTCACTTTATCTTGATAAACTGTTATTGAAAAGTCATCACTGCACATGAGGACACCTGTGCTGTAGAGCTCGGTGCATGCACTCTTTACTAATTCTGGAACTTCTCTTCTAGCTCGGTTTACTGCACCCACTATACTTGTACTTCTTTCTCAGTTTTTTGGACAACTTCAGAGAGGTGAAAAAATTATATGTTGTTACATTCCTACCTTTATCCAAAAAAAGGTTCAACCAGGCAAAGCACAACATTTTCAGAAAGTTTTTCATCACCCGGTCGTGATTCATCTTTTCCAAGATATGGAAAAGCTTTTAGGAGGTACTTCGATTTGATGTCAACTGCAAGCCAGATTTTAAAACCAGATTTGTCTGTTTTTATATTATATTTATATTACCAGTCAAAATGGCCACTCTGGCCATTTTAGGTATTATATGTTATATATCTGCTGCTAATGTTGTAAGAGTCTAAAAGTGATTATGGAAAGGCATTGGCATAGCCAGGGGAGGGTGCATGGGGTCCGGACCCCCCCCCCCCCCCCCCTCCCTTAGGTATTTAAAACTCACTCTACAAATATAATAATAAGAAAGAAAGTAATATTTAAACTCGTACATGTAAGATGTGTGTTATTATTATGTGCTGTAAAAAATTGACATCAAAATTTAATAAATTTTATAAACATCAAATACATATGCACGGTTATTTGATTCAATGCATATTCCTGTGACCCTGTGTACTGAATTTATATCATAGTAAAATGTCAGTATATTCGGAATTTTAAATATCAAAAGATTATCCAATATATATTTTTTTGGGTGGGGGGCTCAAAAACTTGGACCTCCACCTAAGTAATATCTGGCTACGCCCCTGCGGAAAGGTAATAAACCTTTATTTATGAAAAGTCGTAAAATTGCAGGTCATTTGATGCACATGCTCAAACATGGCAACATGAGAAATATCGCTAGCAGTCAAATTGGCCGTTCTAGTGTTAATGTGCTTTTAAATGCACTGATCTATTTAATACTTTGGTTGTCATTGTTATATGAGATAATCCTCATCTTTGAAAAGTTACTCGTTTATTGATGAATTTATGCTTGATTTCAGATGAAACTGCAAAATTGATTTTTGAGGTTGCAAGGCATTACCAACAACTTGAATTGAATTTGGGAATGCAGCCTATTATTCTTCCGAAATCATATAATCAATCAGATGCTGTAAGAAATCATTTTTAGCTAATCGACATGTATTATTATATACTTGTATTATTCTAATTATTTTATCTTACATGCTAGTTATTTAAACGTCCATGTAAATATGTAATCCTTTATCTGTTTTGAAACAGTTGAATTCCTGTTAATATTTCACTGCCTCAATTTTTCTAACACACAATTACTGAAGCTTCTTTGGTACTTTTTGTAGTTGTAATTTGTACATGCTAGTTATTTAAACGTCCATGTAAATATGTAATTTTATCTGTTTTGAAACAGTTGAATTCCTGTTAATATTTCACTGCCTCAATTTTTCTAACACACAATTACTGAAGCTTCTTTGGTACTTTTTGTAGTTGTAATTTGGATTTGTTTTGTATTTCAAGTAACGTTTGTTTCTCTATTTATGATAAGGACTACTTGAAAACTGTGAAATTGAGTGTTTTTAAGATAACAAAGGCTTTTTTGCATTTTATTGTTTCTTTTAATGTTGACAGCTTGCTTATATTTATATTTTTTCTTCTTTATAGAAGCTGAAGTTTTATGCTTCTTTGCCTGGAGTAAATCCAGTTCAGGCTTTCTATTTACTTCAGCAGTTTCCGAAAATAAGCAGTTTCTTGTCTGTGTAAGTAAAATTCTTTAAAAATAATAAAATCTTAGGTATGACTCAAGTAATATAATCTAGAATAAAACACATTAATAATCCATTGTTTACAATGGTTGAACTGCTATAAGAGACAAATTTTCAGTTATGGATTAGAACAGAGGTCCTCAATGTGGTGCCCGCCAAGCCATTTCTAGGTGCCTGCTTTCCTCTGCATACATGAAGATGTTCATAATCCCTTATCCAATTATGCAAGTCTTGAAAATTTTGTTGCTAATATTTTTGTTTGCAATTCTGCCAAAAACGTTGTTAATGCCATAACGAACAGTAGCTATATCTCATTTGCTTCCTGAAAATAATCGTTACTACCAGAACAGTGCCCAGACATCCTGTTGCCCAGTGTTTTTCAATCGCTATCCCGCAGGACACTGGTGTTCCGATAGCATAAGTATTTCTATTTTGCTCTCACATCATAACTCCATCTATTGCAGAAGCAGAAAGTACTTTTATTAAGTGCATAAAATAAAGGTTATATGTAAATATATATAAATGCATATGTATACAGCCCTTCTAATTGCCTCAAAGTCGGCAGAAGGGTGTAAACGGAGGTTAAGGGGCGAAGCACAGTGGTGTACTTGGACACCGGTAGGTTCAACGATGCTGTGAAGTCTTTCAGCAAAAGTGAAGGAGGTACTCACCAACTCGCTGTGGGCCTGCATGGTGTTTTAAGGCCCACAATCCCTTCATGACGTCTACACCCATAAAAAATGGCCCTCATTCTCCGGAGGCTGGATTGCCTCTGACCATTGCAGTGGTCAGGAACAAGGCATGAACGCAGAGGGTGCTAACAATCCCTGGAGGTTAAACACCCACTGCCACTCTTTCTCATCTTTACCCAATTCCTTTAACCTCAACCTAACTACCTTTAACTGCCGGACTTGGTCCAGCGAAGATAGACTTCAAGAGCTTCAAGAAAAACTGGAGAAGATAAAGCAGGGCATTTTAGGGCTTAGTCAGGTGAGAAGAAAAAGTGAAGGCCTATTGGAGTTGAAGAGTGGACACTTTTTTATTACAGGAGAACTAACACAGGAAGCACAGGAGGAGCTGCATTCATCGTCAACAAAAAATTGAAGAAAAATATCGTGGAATTGGAAAGTTCATCTGAGCGGGCAGCTAGAATAGTGCTTCAAATAAATAAAATATATCAACTTCAAATAGTTCCAGTCTATGCACCAACTTCTTCATACTCAGATGAGGAAGTGGAAGATATCTACCAATAAGTTGGGGAATTGCATGATAAAAGAAGTTACCATCTAAAATTGGTCATGGGTGATTTGAATGCCCAGGTAGTTGGACAAAAGGAAGACGACAGTGCAGTTGGAAAATGGGACTATGGAGACAGAAACGAACTAGGAGACAGACTTGTAGACTTTGCTTTGCTTTATATAATGAACACCTTCAAAAAGAGTCCCAATAGAAAATGGACATGGAAGGGACCCAACTGTATCAAAAACAAAATTGACTACATACTAGTCAATAAAAAGCATGTTGTTGAAGACTGCTCCATCCTCAACCAGTTGAAAACTGGAAGTGGCCAACGATTGGTGAGATGCAGAATAAAGCTCAGTTCAAAGTTGGAAAGACAGAAGCTTATAAAGAAGCCTAAGTCTATTATCAACACGCAAGTGCTGGAAGAATGAAAAGAAGAATCTCAGCTCCAACTAAAAAATTGATTCAATGCACTGGAAGACCAAGAAGTTGAATCACAATTAATTGAGATACTCAAAGAAACTGCTCAAGAAATAGGCAGAACAGTTAAAACAAAACCAGAGAAAAAGTTAACAGAAAAAACAAGACTGCTGATGGAAAAAAGAAGGAAAATGAAAATTACTAATGATCCTACAGAAATAATCCATTTTGCACAACTAAACAAAACTATAAGGAAGTGCATCAAAGAACATGTGAAGAAATATAATTATGAACTAATCAAGAAAACAATAGAAAACATTAGAAGCTACAAGAAAATTTAGCAACATCTCTTGATTGGTAAGAGAGAACTGGTGGCCTTGATGCTAGAAGACAGCTCCATAACCCATAGTAGGAAATTAATCCTAAAACAGATACAAGAATTCTACACCAAGTTGTATGAGGATCCTCTAGCAAATGATGAAGTAAATGAAGGAGGAAATATGCCCACTGAAGAGGTTCCAGTTAGCCTTCCAGAAGAGGCGAGACACAATCAGAAGTATGAAGAATGGAGAAGCATCTGGAGTGGATGGTATCACAGCAGAAGTATTCAAAGTAACTGGTAATTATATGGAAAAGATTCTCGCTAAGATTTTTACATTGTGTCTGAGGAAGAAAATGATATCAGAAACATAGAACTACGCAAGCATCATCCTTTTTTACAAGAAAGGTTCCAAAGAAGACGAATAACTACAGACCGATCAGCCTACTCCCAACAGTCTACAAAATATTCACCAAAATACTTACTGTGTGCCTTCAAAACCATCTTGATTCCGCCCAACCCAGAGAGCAAGCTGGATTTTGCAGTGGGTATAATATGATGGACCACATTCAAGTTGTGAGAGAGGTAATCAATCGGAATAACGAGTACAAATTACCTCTATGCATATGCTTCATTGGTTACAAGAAAGCATTCGATTCTGTTTGAACTTTATCAGTGTTACATGTACTAAAGAAACAAGAAGTAGAAGTAACATACATAACATTGATCAAGAAAATGCCAGCTGCATGAAGAAAAGAGTGACTTTAAGACCAAAAAGGGATGAAACAAGGAGATACTATGACCCCTAAATTATTCACAGCAGCTCTAGAGGAAGTGTTCAAAACCCTAGACTAGGAAGAAAAAGGCATAAAGGTAAATGGAGAACATCTGAGTCACCTGTTCACAGGAAGCCCAGAAGAGCTCCGTAGAAGAACTGAAGAGATTAAGCAAGCAAGCTGAGAAGCTGGACTTAAGATGAATCTTAGTAAAACAAAGAGTATGTACAGTCATTTTCAAAAGTCTATCCACAAATGGAGTGGCGTCACTTTTGGCCTCGTTGATGTATTAACTTCATCCATTACCTAAGTATTCCATGACTGAACTAGAACCGTGTATTCCCACAGTGATTTATGTCCAGTATTTTAGTTAAATCATCTTTTTATCAATGATTACTGGAAAATAATGTTCAGAAGTGAATCGATTCCATCTATTTAAGTAATTTAAATCCTTTGCATCTAAATTTTCACAGACCGTTTGAAAGTAATATTTTATTTCACCGCATATTGCTACCGGCAATTTTGGTGTTTAGGCGCATTCATAGCATTAGCATTAAGAACAAAATTCTATAACCGTTGCATCGATCAATTCCTTTCTCGATATCTTTTTGAATGAAACTTGAACGCAGATGTGACAGCTTACAACAATTTCATAACATCTACATCACAGGTTTATGTGGCAGAGTGGATAGAGCGTTTGCCATCCATCCTTCCGTCACTTCTAATCTCGTATGCAGGGATTCAATCCTCGGTGGGCTTAATTTATTTTATTTGTTGCGATTAACACACCTACTTAGCAGTAAATGAATTTTATGACTACATATTATCGCTATTTTCTTGAAATAAAGGAATGGTAACGAAGTTTGCACGAGTATTCATTGAGTTATAATTAGAAGCCAGGAAGTGCCAGATTAAATTAATGGAATGTGCGACTCAAGTGAAAGAAGCGGAATCAAAGAATGAATATTCATAATTGATACGTCACTTTAGTAATTAGATCTTCGGTTACAGTGATTCGCTTGCCCTGCAATGAATTCCATAAATAAGCACATCAATGACTTCTATTAGCTCTTGTTCATTCTTGTTATTGTCGCTCGCAAATTTTTAGTAGATGATTTTTCAATAATTTTTAGCACCGAGAGAAATGTCACAAATCACATGGAATGTCAATTTAAATAAGATGATCGGAGAAGCAAACTTCAATTGCAAGCCAAACATTTCTAGGAATTATACAAAATGCAAGCCTTGGTATAGAAAAGACACAGTAAATAAATTACTTTTAATATTTTGTTAAATGAACATCACAGATTCGAGTCTGGATCTCATCGACTCTACTAAATTTTCTAAAAGTTTGGGACGCCGTCCTAACGTAGCCCAAACATCCCTTACATGGGCTTCTAACGCCTCCTCATTCCTTTCGCCAGCGTAGGACCATTCCTACACCATGAGGCCCCAAAGGTTCTCTAAAGGATTGAGATCAGGTGAGTTCGGCGGCCACAGCAACACAATTACGCGAGGAGTACCCTCGAAAAAACGTTTAGTTAAATTGGCCTTATGTATTGGGCAATTATCTTGCACGAAAACTACTTCCTCGCCTTCGGGAACTATTTCATTTATATATGGCAGCAAGTTTGTCCTTAAAATATGAACGTATGAACTATCTGGAAAACTTATTGAGTCGCTTCGTAAGCTTTGAAGGAAATGGATAGACTTATGAAATTGACTGTACAACTCCTTCAAAAATTCTGAGAAGATGCATATCAACAGAGCAGAACTTGGAGAAGTAACCAGCTATGTTTACTTGGGTCAACTCATCACCACTGATGGTTTGCTTCTTGGAGAAATCAACCAGTGTGTGAAGGTGACATGGAGTGCTTTTGGCAAGAATGCAAACATTTTTAAATCAAATATTCCAGTCTTCCTAAAAAGGAGATTGTATGACCAATGGGTCCTGCCTGTTCTGACATATGGATGTGAAACATGGACCATGAATGCCAGATTGATACAGCACCTACAAACAACACAGAGGAGATGCATGTTAGGGATCACCCAAAGAGATTGCAAAAGGAATGTCTAGGTAAGAAAGAAGACGGGAGTCTGTGATGTGATTAGAAGAGTGAAGGCGCTAAAATGGCAGTGGGCAGGCCATATTGCTAGAAGAAATGACCAGCGTTGGACGTCCAGTGTCATCGAATGGATCCCAATAAACATCAAGAGACTGAAAAGAAGACTGAAAGATAGGTGGGACAGAGAGCTTATGAAGTTCTTGGGGCAAACTTGGAGGAGGGAGGCAGTTGACAGGGAAAACTGGAAAAGTCTGGGGGAGGCCTTCATCCATCAGTGGATTGAAAAAGGCTGATGATGATGTATATAGGTGTTCTGCCAATTTTTCTCATTCCAAAGTGTTCTGCCACTCAAAAAAGGTTGACAAACATTCCTGTCACCTATGACATGATATGACTCGTTTCTTTCCATCCAACTTCCTCAACTCAAACTTTGAGTATTAAAATCAGTTTTTCTTTTCACAGAATTTCATTGTTTCAAGCATTATTCAAAAATATTAGTTGTTAAGTATATTAAATTATATAACTCATTGCATCATTTTTCATGATTTCTAACAATTTTTTTATGCTTGTGCCCGCCTCCATATCCCAGAATTTGTTAAGTGCCCAATGAAGGTAAAAGGTTGGCAACCACAGGGTTAGATGGTAGAAGAGATTGTCTAGCCTCAATCTCGCTCAAAAATAAAGTCAATTATCTATCTTCATATTTGTTCACCCTTTCAAGTGAAAAAGCTCACTGAGAAGTATCACACTGAATTGTTGGCTTTTGTTATACTGATACTAAAAATGCATTGCAGTTTTAAGATAGCAAAAGTAGTTTCAGTATGTGTTTGTGATATGGTAAGGTTGTAAGGGGCTCTTTTCTTCAGTTTAGGTCAGGAGCAGGCTGTCTATGGCCCACTGCTGCATGTAGCCCCCGATAGCATTTTATGCAGCCTTTAAATATTTAATGAAAAAGAGATTTGTAAAATTCCACATACAAATTTGTATTTTTTAAATTCAAATTATTATGATGAAGCATGTAATTAGAGATTGCAATCCCGGTGGAATTTTTCAATCCCGGGATTTTGGGATTTGGATTTTAAATTACGTAAATATTTTTACATATCAGAATACAGTAACAACATTTTTTAGGCCTGACTACGAGAGAAAATGTGAGGAAAACGCGATTCATTCCATATATAGATAATTTCGCACAGCCTTTTCCGTGATTTTTTCCGCAAAAGAGCAAAACATAAGACTGCGAAAGACAAAACTGGTCTCAAATGCGGAACCACGAAAGATCGAAACACGCGAATGATAAAGCCGCGAAAGACAAGGTCTGTCTGTATTTCAATTATAACTATTTGATTCTTCCCATCTCAACCTATCTCTGCCTTTTGCTTCTCTGTCAGTCAAACTATTATGCACCGCGCGATTATAAGACGACTAGCGATTTTTCGGTCATAAAAATTGGAACAAAACCTCGTCTTATATTCAGGTATATACGATGTAAATGTAGTGCATTAGTGTGTAAAAACAAAAAAAAACAAAAATGCTTACCTTACATTTTAGAAACTTTAATATACAAACTGCAGTACAATGAACTCCATTGGCAAAACTAACAACACCTGCACACACATGGCCAAGTATTTTCTTAAAATAATGTTTTAATTTTAACTAAACTTGAATCAATTAGATTTTTATAATGCAATTGTATCATTTGTAACAAGCATTTATAGTAAGGCAAAATAATTGTTCTTTATGAGAAATAAGCATTATTAATTGACCACAAATCATATTTCAAAAAGATTTAAACGTTTTTGAAGTATGCTCTTAAAAAGCAGTGTGTGTCTAATGTTATATCGCTCACATTTGATCTGTATTTTGAGCACAATACACGTTAATTGCCCCGGAGATTTCCTAATTTGACTCGGAGATTCTCATAGATGAAGAAATAAAAGTATGGTTTAAATGGTTATTTCACAAGCTTAGTTGCCACTTCTCCGGAGACTTCGGGTCAAACTAGGAAACTTCGGGCCAAACTTGGAGACTTTGGGCCTAACCCAAAGAGATGGCAACCCAGCATATAAAGTATCACAATAATGAAACGTGAGAAAATTATAATTGTGATACTTTGTATACCTCTAGTAATTTAACTACGAGTGGATGAGAAACTCACCGATAGAGTATTTCAGTTGATGGAAATGGTGCATCATAGGTTCACTGTACTTCATAGGATGTAAGCAGGTCAGTCTCCTCAGCATACCACTGAAACTCAATTCACGTTTTTGCAAAAATTTACCACCGCGAGTAGGGCCTGTTTGCTCAAAAATCTCGACCTACTTGAGGGATCAACTAACATTTTTTTTCCTTTTATGACCTGCTGATTCTCTCTTGCCTACACACAATGGGTATCTAAGAGAAAGTGCAATGAATAGTTTCAAAAGTTTAGGAAGAAAGGTGACTTCCCCATATATGGAAATATGAACATTTAAGTTCACTGTTTCTAGTCTCGAATATGTCAACTACCAATTGGGGGACGTTGTTACTTCAAACTACTCCAGCGCTAGAAGGCTTCTCAGCCTAAATCACAAAGCAAGGGAGGAGAGAAACCTGGTACCGTCATTAGCCTACTTAGCACCAAGAGGACCAATGTATAATGTTTTAAAGAATGTGTTCGCTGCTTATTTTTGGATCTTAACCCTTGATAAAAGCACAGATTTCCCAACTGTCACCTCATATAGTTCAATGTTTATTGTTTTTACTAGTTTCTAACATTAATGACATCTTGTTAAATGCCAATGGCAGGTATTCACTACTAATTACTGACACAATAATTGTTTTGTTCTACATCAGTATCAAACGTCGAATTAGCAAAAGCAAAACCAGGATTTTTTTTGAAGAAATAAAAACTTTTTCGAGTGCTCTTTTGGAGTATTTGGATTTTTTCCTTACCTAATCCTTGAACAGATAACTATATACAGAAATTAAACCTTTGATGACTACCGGAAATATATGAGAAGACTTAAAAAAACGGGAAAATGTTTTTGTATGTTAAATTTCCGTGAAATTAAAATAGAAATTTGAATCCCGAAATCCCAGGATTTTCTTCTTCCTAATCCCAGAATTTTGGGACTGTAATTTTGGGTGGGATCCGGGATCCCGGGATTGCAATCCCTACATGTAATAGTTATTAACCCTAATTACACAATTTAGACTTGATTTTCTCTTATAAGGGACCTCAGCATCTCTAGGCAACATATGATTTACATTCTAATCCGGCCTGCTGAAACATTGGCATATTCTAACATGGCCTGCCAAAAGATTCACAACCGTCAATGCAGCCTGCTATGTAGGAAAGGTTCCCCATCCCATTTTTCTAGACATAATCTTTACAGTTTTAATTGGTCTTCAGTTACCTTGCACATCAGAACAGTATTTCCTAACCTTTGTCATTTTATATCATATTTACACAAAACTATATTTGTGGAACACCACCTCCCTATCTCCTTCCACTCCTCCTCCCCTCCCAAAATACACAGTTGCAATGTGAGATCTGAGCTTGTCTCATACACTTTATTCTGGCGGGAATTGAAGATTGAAGATTTTGTTAAGACAAATTACCATATTTTCTGGTAGATAACGCACCTGTTATCTATACAAAAAAGTTCAAAATCTAGAAAAAATGGATGTGCACATTATACACAGGAAATCAAGTGAATAGCTTAAAAGTCGCAAAAATTTATTTATGCCTAGTACTATTTCTCATTTATTTTTTACGACAAATTCACAATATTTTCTCCAATTTTTTAAAAATGCCTGAAGGTACGTAATTGTTGGAATTATATAATGAATATAGACTTTTCAACACAAAAAAACAAAATTTTCAAGTTCCAAGACTATTTATTGACAGATTTAACGAGTAATAAAAAAATCAGTGGCCTGAAAAAGTATTTGTATTCAACGAGGTGGTCCGATTATAGTCCCGAGTTTTTACTAACAATAAGTAATTTTAAAATGTAAAAACATGCATCTCTTCCCACGCTGTAAAAATGGAGGAATGAAACGCTTCTGTACTCGAAGTAAAACATCATATTCATTAAAATTAGCAATTTTAATGAATATGATGATCAGTTTTCAATGTTCCTTCTGTACTTTGACCAAAAACACGAAGACATTAATTTTGTTCAAGTTTTAAAATGAAATCTTTCAACTGAATTTTTTTGTCTCTCCTTTATACAGGTGCTCCTCTGCTCACTCCATTCAAGTTTCCACCGGCTTAGATTTGAACAAAGCGCTGCAATTGTATAAAGTCTTAGCTAATGTACATATTTCAGATACTTAAAAAGTTTAGCATGTTTTATTGCCTGGACAGTGTAATTTGCAGTGAAATGTGGTAATTGCTAGTCAATTCATTCATATAAATGCAATTATTGTACATTAACTTTCAACTAACCAGCGGGTATATATTTGATTATCTTACTTCAGACAAGATCATGTATTCTAATTTGCTAGGTCTTTCTCATTTTTTTATTGTGAACTAATACTTATGGCTATTTGAGATAAACTATTTTTCCAATGTTAATGCATGAGAATTTTTTATATTTAATGTATAA
Organism: Uropetala carovei; assembly: GCA_036926305.1. Lineage (NCBI taxonomy): Eukaryota > Metazoa > Arthropoda > Insecta > Odonata > Petaluridae > Uropetala > Uropetala carovei. Next base: position 10,373,248 of record JAXCHB010000241.1, read on the forward strand.
AGTAATATTTATAGTTTATACTTTATTTAGTTACATATAAGCTTTATTTTTCCAAAATTTTCTATTCCAAAGTAAGGGTACAATTTACAAAAGAGTGAAAAACTTTGTCTGAATACAAAGAGATGCAAAAAAGTTCCTCATTTCAGTTCTGTTTAAATATTGAATGTTCATTTTATTGACATTGTGATAACTAATATAATTGTTTAAGTAGTATTTTTATACTTTTCTACTGCTGATTTAAGGTTGAAGGAATGTTTTTCTGCTTGGACTAGTTACAATTTATAGTGCTATAGCTAAAAGCTTACATTCATGTATGATTGAGCTTGGACGCACAGTTTTCTATTTTGAAAACTGCTTGTGCCATATGTGCCTGTAAACTTAAGTGTACATATATTGTTTTATACTAGCATTTCTGATATTTTTGTTATTTGGAGAAATTAAAGTTATATTAATTAATAATAAAGTTTGTCATTTCTCCTTTTGATAAGTGATATATGTATGTTAAAAAATTACATTATCAGAAGTAAAACATTCAAGTAATAAAATTAATATTGATTAATGATTGAGCTTTTCATATTTTAAAATTGCTGATTATCTGTGAACTCAGGTTTAAGTAAATTTAAGGAGATATCTTGGTTTCTTTTAATATTTTATTTTAATAAAAACATTCAATAGTTTTTTTTAAATGAGAAAATCAGTCAATTTCAGTATGTCAGCATTGCAACAATTTATTTGTTATTGTGACACCTGTTTATATTAGTTTTTACCATGAATAAATAGCCCAAGTTGATTGCATGAGATGCTATACCATAGAAAGTATTAATTTAAACTAAATGAACTAGGAAATATGGAGCACTTTCTTTGTAAAATGTGCATATGTTTAACTAGAATCATTTGTATGCTTATCCACTAAATGACATTTGGTGTAGTTTATGTATTATAATAATACCAGTCAGATAATGACCACTTGCATTAGCATTAGTCAGTTTGTATATAAGCTTAGGTAATTGGTCCATCTAGTTTTAATCTCAAGTCACATAGTATGTTTTCAGTGAATTAAAATTATTTGTACTGCAAGAAAATCAATTGACATGATTAGAAGATATTGCTAACTTGTGATTTAAATGCTAAAACAATTTTTGAAAGCTTATTATTTTTCTATTTTATTACTTTTTCTAGAAATACTTGGATATTCAAATAATCATTGATTGGTTTTTAATGCTGAAACTAGAAGCATTACTACTAATAAAATTGATATCTTATTGAATTGCCCAAGAAAAGACATGCAAACACTATTGGGTTTTTAAAGATCTTTGATTTACTTTATAATTGTTTTATTCACCCATACAGAGAATCTGAATTATGTATTTTCTAATTCATAAAATTTACTCTCATTGTAGCTACATAAAAATTCCAAATTTGTTCCTGGTAATTACTGATAGAAAAATTAAGTTTTGATTCTCAGATAATATGTGTATTAAAATAACATTAGGCCACAATTGTTAAAGTTCCATTCAGTAAATGGATTATTGTACAACATTTCATTGATGATGGAATTTCCATCTGCAATAAGTCAGAAGTGCACCATTGTAACAGTTTAATAGAATAACTTTTTCTTAAACATTACTTCCACTTTGCATCACTCAGTGAAAAGCAGAGAAAAATGTTTTGAACTCTGTGAATTTGTTTTATGAATTAACCCTGTAAATTCAACAAGTTTGCAACAGTAAGTCCTTTTTGTTCACTTAGATGTAGGAATCTTGCATTGTATAAGTGCCATGGTATGGAGGAGGGGCTGGCTGTTGAAGTGTTCTCACAATCCCATTCCCCATTGTCGTTGCTGCACCCCTTCTCTCGTGGCTTTGTAATTCTTTTGCCCTAACAATTCCCCTTATCCCCACTCCATTTCTCGCCACTCGATTTCTTGCTTCTGCAGTGGAAACTTCCTGAACTGTTTCAACATCTTCTATCACTTCCCTTTGCCGCTGAGGATTCACATTTTGATAAGAAGTATGGGGTGTGGGCTTTGTACCAAGTCTGTGGGGAAGTCCGTTAGCTAAACTATTTTGCCTATCTTCGAATCTCCTTTGCTGCCTACTGTTAAACTGAGCAATTATTTGTATGACTTCTGAACTGAATTCATCCTGCACCAATGGGGAATCTGTGTCTCCATCCACCTGTGGAACAGATGTGGACATTAAAAAATGTAGCTACTACCATTTGAAAAGAAATTAAATGTTACTTGGCTCAACTTATCAATTAACAGAAAAGCCATTTTGCGTAAGGTTTTTGAGCTAATTTCTTACAGCCTTTTATGAGAAATTTGATTTTTTAGGTACTTTTTAAAGCTTCTTACAAATTAAATTTTCATTTTCTTTAGTGGTTATCTAAAAAGTTTCATTAGTTTAAATTTTTACTAAAAAAAGGGTTATATAAGTAGATATGAGAGTCGACATTCAGAAATTGAGATTGAAATTAACATGCACTTATCTGCTGCAGTGTGGAAAGAATGAAACTCTCTAAACTTACAATTCTGAGACGATTCATTTGATCTAGCATTCTGAGCATAGGCAAAGTCATTTCCCGAAATAGCTGAAGTCTCCGGCGAAATGCAGGGACACTATCATCGAGTCGACCTCTGCCAAGTTGCAGCTTTGAGCAGTCGAGCAGTATTAGCTGTGGTTTTTGGCCATACTGTAAAATAAGGTGGAACATCATCAAATGCCCTGAAACCTTTCCCTAATGCTGCAGATAATGTCATTAAGGTATTTTTGAGTTATTTTTCAATAATTTAATCCATAGTGATAAGGGGTTACATTTTTGTTTGACTGAAGTTTTGCTTTAAATTATTAGATATAAAATCATACACTATGCCTTCAAAATATAATAATAATGATAAAGTTGATGGAACTGAAAATTTTATGAGCGTGATACTCGCTACTTGCATAATATATGTTATTCTATAAGATGCATCTAGAAAGTATATAATGATACAATTAGTCAAAACGTGCATTCCAGCATTGCTAATGGTTCAGCATTAATCTATTGTCGTGAAAATTATGATGAACTATTAGAAATTTTAAAAATTTACATAAGAAAGGACCTTGATGGCTTTGTTCTCTGTTGTTATGAGGCTGTAAGAATAAAGCCCCCTATATAATTTGCTTATTGTTAGTTATGCTTCATGTGTCAAGTGTAATGCTCAGAGCACCATGAGCAGCATAAGATCCAGGGGCATTATGGTAAATACCATTTGACTCATACTCGCAGGATTTACTTAGTCTTGCCCATTTTAAATTTTTAGCTGCTCAACATCTACATTGAAGTCATGGGCTCGAATCTAAGAGCATTATTTTCTCCATTTGATTAACATGTAGATGACTGTAGCACATTACTCATTTGCATATAAAAAATTACACAACTTTTGTATGTCCATTACTATTTTTACTTTCAGGAACATTCAGTTATGTGGAGTTTATATATATGTATATATATTGTTACCTTTTTAATGCATATAAATGTTGGTTTCTTTAATTCTAATTTAATGTAAGACTTAATTCACACATACTTGTCATATTTTATGGGCAATTATGCTAGTTGCCATTATATTATATTTGTAATGGCATAAAATTTTACATCCCTAATTCAACTTTAAATTGCGAAAAGCCGTTTCAATGTATTCACAAAATACATTTATTTTTTAGATTTTTTCATTTTAAGTACTTTCACAAGAAAATCTGCGTGCTTGTTATGTCGAGAATGTTAAATTCTTCACATTTATTGATCGATTCACAAATCACTAACCTTTGTCTCAAATGAGGAAAGCTGGCTTAAATCTCTTGGAAATCCATCAATTAGGATGCCTTTCACGCCTTCTCTGACACCCTTTTCCATCTGGGATTCCACCAAAGCTTCAACATCACTCTGAAAGCGCGACAGAAACATCTTCGTGATAGATTTTTTTTCTTTTTGAAGTAAATAAAACTAAAAAGGCAAGGGAAGTCATTGTGTGGCTCCATATTGTAAGCAGTACTTAAACAAAAAAATCGCTCAGTAATTTTAGTTGCTAAGTGATAATCGTGAAAAACGGAAACGATCGGTTTTCTTGGTCATTCGACGACTTTTTTTTTTACCGCTTACCGTCGCCGCCATTTCTCCCGATGAAATGAGCTGCCTCAGGTTTTTGCTGTTCGACCTGGTCGCGCGAGAAACGGCGTGTGTCGGGGACGGCGTACGTGACGAGAGGAGCATCATGGGAGATCTCTTGTCGCCTATGCTACCTATAGAGCCGTTGCGAACAGCAATCGTCCGAAGAGCCCGCCCCAGGCTGATTTGCACCCATCCAGCTGATGTCGCTCCGCCCTTTCGAAGGGCTCTTTGGCAGAGGGATGATTTGTTGCTGCCTGGTCCTCCTGTTAGAGAATTAAAAATTTAGTTATCTAATCGGATTTTTTAATGTATGGTTTAAATGCAGTATTCCAAAAAACACCCATTGTATCAATTTTCACTTTCTGTTTAATATTTTTTACAATGGTAAAATTAATTATCCTTAGAGGATGCGAATATCAATTTCTTTGGATGTATAATTTTTTACGCTTCATTGAAATTGATTTGAAACGATTCGAAATCTTCACAGGCAATTTTATTCCATTACGTCATTTCATTATTGTTATTACGTTTTTTCCGATAACAATTCCAGGGTATACTGGATCATACGCACCAAGTACCCAAATAACTGGAGGATAATGCGTGCGAGAGGGTTGGTGGGTTTCCACCGCGACCGCCAAAGTCCTCGGCAGAGGCGCATCAGTCGCGAGCGGGTTACGCCGAGTCCCTCCAGCGACATCATATTCCTCGAGCTCCTCCGAAGATCTTTCCTGAGCCCCTCCCGGAGGGTCCGCGCTTTCCAGAAAGCGATTAACGGCTGCTCGAAAGTCGACGTAAACCTCGTTCGGATCTCTCTCTCCGTCCACCTGAGAAACACCTCAGAGAAAAACTCGATAAAACCTTCGAGAGCGAGGACATTTTTTTTCGTTAAAAAGAACAAAAATATGGAGTTAACTTAAAGAGGAAAGGAGGAGGTGATCTTACAGCCAAAAGCATCCCCTTCTGATCGAAGTATTCCGCCACAGAAACGGTGTGATGGTAGAAGTAACGGAGTTCCATCTTCGCCACTCTCAGGACTACGTGACCCAGCTTCGCGCCATACGCCACCTGACGTTCGAGGACTCTCCGTCTCCAGCTCACCAGAACGACTCCGCTCACTACCTTGATCTTTTGGGAAAGTAGACAGTAATGCTTTATGAGTTCTGAAAAAGAACATTAAGTAAAAAATATATCGCTTTTTAATTAGTAATCCCGTCCGACCGCGCTCAAGTTTTGCTGGATGGGTCGGATAAAATCAGGATATGACATTATCGTCAGGAAATTCAAACAAAAGTGAGTTATTGAGTTCACTTTATTATTTGAATTCAAACGATAATCCAGGTATCTTGCGCGGTAAACAAGATGCGTATTTCAGCTACAAAGTTGACATTCTCGATGAAAATTGGTTGTGAGATACCATTGTGGACGGTTACTTTGTACCTGAGGTGCGCATCTGGTTTACTCGACCACTTTATAACTACAAGAGTTTCCTATATCGTGTGTATTGAAAAAATTGAGAGTAGGAGATTGAGGTTTTTGAAGTAGTATGGAGAACGTAGATATTAGAGGGAATGAAACATTCTTCGATGAAAATCTTGAATGAAAATTTTTCGGGGGGAATTATAATCTAGTTGGAGTTTGCGATAGTTTTCCTTGCAAATTTCTGTAAATTTTGCGTTTCTAAAAACAAGTAGTGGATGTTAAATCGTTTCGAAATTTGTGCATTATAGCAACCACCGCTTTATCGAATAATTTTAGAGATTATTCTCAGCTTTTAAATTCGCCCACTTGTTACCTTTCTTGCAGTTAGACCGAAGGTAAATTTAGAATATGAAACTTTTTCAATAAAACAATCGAAGTCGATATTCTTAATTTTATTTCTGAGTCTAATTGAACGAAATAATGATTATGTTATTTTAACGTAAAGTTGGCAGGTGACGGAACTGTTTCAAAGAAAAATTTAGCCGTTTTTTTTCCTTTTTATCGATTTATATTAAAAAGCTAGAAATATTCAACAGTGTGAATTACATTTGAAGTTAGCACCGACGCTAATGACGTGAAAACTTAATATTTATTTTAATCATTGATATTCTAAACGCTAATGTGTTTTGTAAATAATATATTATATTCCTATGCTTAAAAAAAACGGGAATTTTATTTACTTCTATTATAGAGCTCTCTCAAATGGTACGTTTGTAGCGTTTTTTGTTAGCACTAGTGAGTCGATAATTATGATCCCGAATTCCATTTTTTCCACGTCATTTTCATGGATATACCATGTAAACAGTCCTGTAGACTCCAAGAAGCGTAACCGAATGAAGCATATTGGCGTTTCGGCGTTCCGCCCATGAAAAATAAAACAAAATACCTTTTGTGGGTCATTGTCATTTACGGTCATTATTACATAGACGATCGTTGAGGTGGTTTTGATGATCGATATTCTCATCTTGAAATCGAGGACACTCTCATGTAAGGGCGCCTTTATTGCGGCTGGCCCATCCTCATTCTTACTTTTCCTCTTATTGGGGAAAGGCTTAGAAGCCTCATGTAACGGCTTTCTTTCATTTTGTCGTCCTTAGAGACCCCGTGTGGTCTTCTTGGAAGAAGTACAACAAATGGTATTAAATAAAAATATGAAGATTAAAACGGAGTGATATTAGAGATTCGCTTAGCTAACTCAAAAAAAAGGAACTAGTATTAATTAACGAAAAATGATGGAGATTAGAAGACGCTATGGGATTTAACGAGTAACTGTTTCAAAAATTAATCGTAAGCTGGTTAGAAATGTTGTGTGCATAGATATCGGTTGCATATGTAAATTTAAAAATGAAAAATACAAACACGAATTACATTACAGGCGCTGTATTTGACCGTTAATTTACCTTTTATATAATTCAAAGAAGATGTTCGGCCTCTGATGACATGGTGCGGTTCTGCTAAATTAAATTTAAATGTGAAATGGCGTCCCATCGAAACTCGCCTTCGGAAAAAAATTAATACGGCGGAATGGGCAATAGAGAATACCAACATAGACACGGATAGGATAATTCTCCATAACCTTATTTTTTTAAATAATAAAATAACGAAATTTTTCAATCACGGATAAGAATCAATTTTTCTAAAATACTACTCACTGTAAAACGTTACAGATTATGTTGCCTGTAAGAGAGTACACCTTCCAAATTTGGTATATCTAAACAAAAAGAATCAAGTATTTACTGAGTTAAAAATCGAATTTCTGATTCGAAAAACCACATATCGATTAGAAAAATATTTCTGCAAGATAAATAAGCGTATAGAATTTTATTATAAATTTTGTTTTCTGTTGTTATCATCGCATAAGAGTGAAATATATTTTCCATCTATCATTGCAGATCTAAATAAAGGTTTTGTGAATTTAAATTATGAAAAAATTATGTCGCAACTTGCCACTGATTATGGGACGATTAAATACATTTTAAAGATATTTACTAGTCCTGAAATATAACTTTTTTAACTTCTTCAAAACGTTTAATGCATGCGTATACATAATCAACAGAGGTTCTTTGTCGAATTTAGTAATTAAATCTTCACTTTCAATACTTTTAGCCAAATAAAAAGTATACAGTAGCCGAAAAGCATGCAAGGTTTTAAAAAGATAAATACGTCGATTGTGTGGAAATTTTTAATATGTACAGGAAACGATTAGTTTCTCGTCTGACTCTTATGTGTCGAAGATACGCAACGAAAGGCAATTATTGAATACCATTTTTCACTGTATCTCGCACTCCAAAAAATACCTTCAGTATAAGTTCCTTTGACGGCATTTATTAATCCGATGAAGTAGCAACTGAACGACGTCAGGAAAATGCCATTCGAATGCGAGAATACGAACAAGATGTCGTTGACGTCGGGAAATAAACTCGACGAGCTCAAATTCCAATGAATGACAACAACAACTTAACAAAAATCAAATTCAGCAGCATTTGTATTGTCCAATGAACAATGAATGCCAGCCCTTCGTTGAACTTTGAAGCAGAAAAATCATTTGACAACACTTTCAAATACTGCCGTCACAAAGGTACTGTGTTGTTATATAGAGGAAGAAGGACAAGAAAGACGGCAGTTTCCTGAACTAATCCTGACCTTCGTAATCACCATCAATAAGTCACAAGGTTCCCGTCATTTATGCAACACATCCTTCTTGATTGTTTGATTGATTGCGGTAATGGAGGGAGATATTAATTCAATAACTATTTTCCCATAAGTTAACACGTAATTTTCGATTTTTCACAGTGTAAGATTTACTTCCTTCATTCATCTAATTGTAAGTAGGTGAATGCGGAGTGGTTTTCTTCTTTTTCCTTTATTCGACGGTTAAAATTGTGTACTATGTTATTCTTGCGATGTTTACATGTTACACTGTCGAAATTTCTAGTATATATGTGTACACACACACAGTAGAACTCGATTAGAACGGCATTCAAGGGACTGGAAATTGAATGTCGTTATAACCGAGGTGCATGGGAACATAGAATTAGTTTCCAAATTCTGAATGATATATTATGAACTATTAAGTACCTTAAACATTATATTATATTATGACATTACATAGCACATTATATTATGATATAACAAGTGCATTAAACATAATAAAAATATTTTTGATGATTAGTAAAATAAACTGATATTTTTTCTGTGTCGTATGCGCCAACTTGAAATGTTTTTCGAGGTCCTCCTCAATCCAGTGCATAATACTAAATGTCTTTTTATGAGTCTCCTTCTATTCATAATACCGTGATATCACTTTTATTGCTTGCATAGCTTCATTAACCGCTGGAACTGGTTCGTCTTGATCCATTACCATTTCTTCATCTTCTTCGCTGCACTTTTCATGTTCCCCTTCCATGACCTTCCTCATGATGCCAAGGTCCGTTTCAGCTTATGTTCTTATAACATCATGGTCGATTTCTGCATATGAATTGATATCTTCATAACTTTTAAATATTTCTACGTTCATCTCGGCTAACCATTCTGTTAGTGTTGTTCCATTAAAATTGACGTCTACTGACTTGGTTTTAATATACGGCTAGTGCGAACTACACTGAATAAAGAGTTTCCGCTGTTGAATCCCATCCCACCCTGACGGTGAAGAGGCTGTCTTTGGTCCTTCAATGTATTGGCGATCAGCAAAAATTAATATTAAAACCTGAATCATTTAATGACATTTATATGATATTAGTTTTCTTCTCACACACAAACACACAAAAATGTGTTGCGCGGACTCTGTGCATACGCATACAACTATTTGTTACTTACTAACTTCCATTTCCGCTATAACCGAGTGCGTTAATACTTTATAACCGAGGTGAATATATTGCAATATTGTAGAAACGGGGATGGGACCTGAAGAATATGTCGTTATATCCGAGTTGTCGTATTAAGCGAGGCCGTTATAACCGAGTTCTACTGTATGTATATAACCTAACCACTTATATTTAAATGTGGCGACATTGAGCATATAGGCTGCGGATTTAAAAATTGAAAAATTTTAAGTTATTCAGAGAATTTTCGTATTTGTTAACGTTAATGACTGCAGAGTTAAGCATTTGAGGCTCAACAATCCATACGAACAATTCGTATCGCGTTTACTGAGGTAAGAAAAAATTTTATTATTCATTAGCCTCAAGAAAGATTTATTATACATTAATATTGGTGACAATTCAAAAAGCTGAGATTTCCTTCATTTATATTAGGCGATTGTCTTACAGATTTTTCACGCAAACTTGCTGTGAACGTAACAATGAAAAAACTGGTCGTTTTGCACTTTACTGCCTTTCTTTCTGTTCTAATGAACCACCAACCGGTCGAATGTCGTTACTAGGCGACGTCCGTATAACAGATCGATCCCCCCGAGTTCTCCCTCTTAACTTGTTGGACACGCAAGAGATGGCGTTAGAAATCTCATCTCTATTGAAAGCGTATGAAGATTGTTGTTTTTTATTTTGTAGTACAGTACACTCATGGATACTATTACAGTTACCAAACTTGGTTACGTGGGATACGCAATACCACTACGCAATGGAAAATTAAAAGTTTAGGTGCGCGAATACTCAACTTAAAAATTTAAAACGATACGCTTTATATTTTAAACTTTTCCATATAAAACACCGAGATAGACATTTGTAGAAGTTAAGACTGAAATTCGAATGTAACAAAACAGAACAGGTATAATGCATTTAAAGAAAATAAATAGTCCGTCGTATCGTCTCTCGTACATTACACAAGAAAAGTTAATAGAAGTGGCTCCTCCGCTCTGCTTTGCGTGTGCACACCGAGGTATTCCAGTACAACACTGCTACTGCGTAGTCCAAGGTCGATTTAGTATATACACTTTTTAAAACCGTTCTTTGCAACATTGCTGAAAAAATTATTCTAGTAGTGTAAATTTTGCAAAGACTTTTACTAAAAATCACTTGCAAACTGATTTCCAATAAAGAAACACTCCGTAAAAGTTATCATATTAAACTGGGACTCCATAAATCGTTCGTTATCTCTCTATATTATAAAATCTTAATTGTCATCATGATGCATAACGCTCTAATTTTGTGAATAATTCGATTAGAAATAAATCTGGAAGCCTGAAATGTCTCAGAATTTCAGTGTTAATGAATCTCTACGTTATAACTAAAAACATTTCGAAAAAGGTCTGGATTCGACTCCAGAGGATGTATGCCGTTTCCCTTAAGATAACACGTAAAAATCACCTTTTTGGTTTGAAGGCTTTCATTCTTTTACTCTTTAGAATATCTTAAATTTAAGTTATCGACGTGAAATTTGCGCTAAAACACGCCAAAATGAATGAGGATTCTTATTCTTACCGTCGAATACTAAATCTAATTCGAATTCGCTCATATTTTGAATTTATACTCGCGTTTTCGTAAATTTTTTAACATTTCAATAATAAGATTCCGTGGTTACCGGTACTGTTGTCCTCGGTAATTTTCGTGCATATGCACTTAAATAAAGGCTTAAAGATCGAAAATAAGATTAAAACTTGCTCGAAATGACCGAAGATATGAATTTAATGCAAATAAATCGAACGCAGTATTCATGTTATTTATATTTTTATCTATATTACTAAAACCCTATTTCTGGTTCTCTCTCTCTCTCTTTAACGCTCTATACCTCAGCCATTTTTAATCTCCGGGAATTTCAGCCCTCTGTTTATTTTTTATCGAGTTATTCAACTAATTTTCTTAATTCGTTATTAAAAACCAAACATACATCCCTTATAAAATATATTCATTAAACTCATATTCAAAACATATTCCCGATAAGCTACTGTAAATCCAACGAAGAAACAGCGAGCAAGGGGGAGGGGGGGTTGGCGAGCGTTAGCGAGCAGGGGGCTTTCCCCCTAGTTATTATACACTAGCATAAGTGCCCGTTGAATTTCAACGGGTTTAATGAATCTAAATTTTCGTCAATGCAACATGTAAAAATCGCAAGAATAAAATTGTGCACTGTTTTAACCATCGAATATTTCTATATAATAAGTCTGTTTTAATTAATTAACTAAAATCTCACAGAAATTCCTTGTGAATAAAATAGTACCTTTCTTTATACTAAAATAACCATTGTTATTGGTTTTAAATTGATTATAACATTAGGATTTCAATTTCATTAAATAAGCAGAATTCCGGTTCCAAAAAATTGGTTCAATCTTCAATTGCCTCTGATAATACTTTAAATAGATTTTGGAATATAATGTAGCTCAATATCGTTTATCGTCTGCTCAGCACTCTTACCTTCTCATTTTCCGAAACAACCACTTTCACCAGTTTTAAATGGATTTCAAACTTAGAAGAGAACTTGATTCAATTCAGTTAAAATAACCACATAACCAACTTCTTATTCCAAAGAAAATCCTTTTATAATATGCAATGTTAACCTAGAATTCATTCATTCCGAAAAGCGAATAAAAGTACCATGTAGGTACATATATTTCTTTCAACTAAAATAACCACTCTTAACAGATTTTAATGGATTAATGCATTAGCATTTCAATTTCATGAAATAAGCAGAATTCCGGTAACAAAAAAATTTGTTCAATCTTCTATTGCCTCTGATAATACTTTAAATAGATTTTGGAATAAAATATACCTTAATATCGTTTAGCGTCCGCTCACCACTCTGGACTTCCGAATTTCCGAAACAACAACTTTCAATATTTTTCAATTGATTTTTGCTTTGAAATGGTACTTTTCTGTTAACGGGAATACCTCAAAAAATAAACGTGTATTGTTGTGATATGTTGTGATATTTTGTTTGTTAACAATGCGTAACAAATCTCGTTAAGATATTTACGTTGATCCCTTAATGATGAATTTGTGGAGCTTTCCGAGGAGTAAAGAAGAAGCTGTATCTTTGCTTCAAGACCATGATATTTTATCTAAAGGGCGAATGTGCAAGAAGGATCATATTATGAAACTTTACTTCTGCGATAAAATATTTTGGAAATGCAACGCGAAAGCCTGTCAGCAGAAGGATTCATGTGGCGACAACATAACAAAGAAATCGACATATTTCCAGCTATTTTTAATGCCATAAAGACATATTGGCCCCCTAGTAACATAAATTTAGATTGCATTAATAATTATGTTGCTTTTATTAATAAATAAGTTTCAAAAAAGTGTGATTTTTAAGTAATTCCCCCGTTGTCACGCATTGTTAACTAACAAATACGTCTTAACATATCACAACAATACGTGTTTATTTTTTGAGGTATTCCCGTTAACAGGAAAGTACCCAAAATACTTGAGTCAATTCAGTACAACTTCCACTTTACATACTGTAAATTCCAAAGTAACTCATTTTATAATAGGCAATGCTAGCCTAAAATTAATTCATTCTGTAAAGTGAATAAATAAAGTTCTTTCTTTAAACTATAATAGCCACTGTTATTAGATGTAAATGGATTATAAGCCTTAGAACTTACTCTGTATTAAATAAGCACCAAAATTCCTTTTATAAAAGATCCACTGTTGTTTCTTCGAAAAATGCCTTTTAACAGTTTCAAATGTCCTTTTAATTTTAATTGAATTTTAATTTATATTCGTTTCCAAACTTCGACCGTTGTTACGAAATTAATTCGAGGAATAACAATATAAATTCGTAAGCACGTATGGTTTACAAAGAATTTAATTTAAGAATGCTTTTAATTTCCAATTTTTCTAAAAAGACACTGTTGATACTTAAAATTTTTTATATTTACGTAAATATACTTATTTTCCACAAAACACGCCAATCTCTCCCCTTCCTTCCTCTCTCTCTCTCTCTCGTATTGAAGCTAACAATGAAAATGGTCGACATAGCAACCACGTTAAAATGGCGAGATTTCCACAAATATGCAAATTAAACGTTTAATATGGAATATTTCGAACTGTAGGCGAAAAAAGACGAACAGAATAAGAAACTTTATAAATTTTTCTTCAAAATGGTTGAAGTCCGAAGGTCGTGTGTTAATTTCTTCTAATTTTAATTTCCAAATGAATAAAAGCCTGCACGTCGAAAAATCGCGTTTTACATGTAAAGTAATGGGGAAAGGAAATGCCTCTCCTGGTGACGAACCAAGGAATTTTTTCGCGATTTAAATTCGTCATCACCTGAAAAAGTGTGAATCAAGCATCTCTACCAAATTTCGAGTTTCTATCATTATTATTTCTCGAGTTATTAGCGTTTGCATAGCGTGATCAACCAACCAACCAACGGATGACGGCTATTATTATATAAAATATTGATAACGTGGGGTCCTAATTGATATTCGCATCCGGGCCCCTTTCAGTGCTTGGCCGACTCTGCCTGCACACGCAGCAATTCTTGCAGGAAAATTGAACTTTATTAAGAAAACTTTTCTAATATTAATTATATTTTTTACTGCTACGTTGGATATATACCTAATTACGTGGAATAATTGTTACATTAATTCAGAATCGGTGAAACTTCACTAAAAGTTGCATCGTATTTAAAAGCTTCATTGCGTCAGTCAAAAAGTGGTGTTTTATACACTAGAAAAGAGAGAAAGAGAGAGAATCGACATCTTTTTTATTCTACGGAGAAGCGATCACAAGGATCCCTAACGCCGCGAAATTTATAATCCCTTAAATGCTTTTAAGAGACGTCCGAACTTTCCGCCCTCTTCTTTTGTGTCCCTGATACAGGAAGCGCGCGCCCTTCGACATATATTTACCTAGAAATTCGCTTGCGTCATCTAACCGAGTTAGGTGTTGTGATCGATAAAGAGGAAGAAGAAAGCGTAAGAAGAAGCTTTACCTTTAAATTTCACGAAAATGAGATCGATTGTCGATAGGTTCATTGCTCGTTCTCTGTCCCCCTGAATGGCGAAAGTTGACATTTTAGTGTTTGTTGTGAGCGCCGGTCTAACAGGTTGGTATTTTGGTAGTCTATCTACGGAATTTAGATGAATATGAACCGTGTTATAATGTTTTGATCGGATAAGTTTTTAATATTATAAATGAAAATATTTTACGACACTTTTCGCCTGAAAATATCAACGGGAAAGTCATCCTCTAAATCAGGGGTGGGCAAACCGTGGCCCTCGAGAGCATTTAACGTGGCCCGCGAAGCTTTGGTGAAAATTAGCACAATTTTATATTACTTTTGGTAAAATTATGACAAAAAAACCTTTAGTTATGAAAATTTAGCCCTACAATCCTTGTTTGTGCTTGTTTTTCACTTATGTATGATGCCTAAGAATCTAAGCAATTTCCGATTTAAACTCTAATCTGGCCCGCCAAAGCATTGGCATCTTTCAATGTGGCCCGCTGAAGAATTCGCAAACACCGATGCGGCCCGCCATGCAGAAAAGTTTGCCCACCCCTGCTCTAAATACTATAGCAAATATTGTATTTTTTCGGAGTATAAATTTAAAGCATTAAAAAGGTAAAAGCACGCGTTAAAACAAATTATACAACGTTATTTCATTGTATTTAATTAAACAGACATTTAGAGCAAGTTACGAATTATAATTTCTTAAAAGTGGAAATGCGAGGGTACCTATTGTTTCGGTCTTGATGTAATTACGTTAATGTAAAAGATAACGTTTTTGTTACATTCTTATCTATCTATTATAATATATTTTGAAGCGTGTGTTTGTGTATTTGTGTGTTTGTTCATGGAACTCGTCCTAAACGAGAAAAGCTAGAATAACCAAATTTGGTACGATTCTTCCTTACACCCTAACTTAGTGAATGGTCAAGGTTTGGTCAACCGGGATTAATCAGTGCTGCCAATATAGGGGATTGACATTTTTCCATAAGATAACACGTATGAATCCATTTCTTGACTTGCAAGGTATTCTTCCTTCAAGCATAAAAATACGTAAATAATGACCGATTTTTTTCGTTTTTTGCTTTCTTCGACGAATAAAACTCTATACTATCTTATTCCTGCGAAGTTTACATGTTACACGGTCGAAGTTTTCAGAAGTTTTCGAAATTTTGTGGATTTTTCGTACTCTTTCCAGGCGTTGCCAAGGCGGCCGTCATTGTTGCTTCCGATTCAGTTAGCTTCAATGAAGCTTACAAATAGACGAAAGTTTAGCGTTATTCGTTTCGCACTTTTGTTTAAGCAACAAAACGATCGATGTTTATTGATAGCATCGTAAATAGATACTGATTATTATTCAGGAAGCGTTTATTGATGAAAGTAATTGAACCTTCTTTCGTCTATTGAATACTGGAATCTTACATTTTTTGTAAGTAAAATCATTATATTCTACATTATAATGTTTATTAACGTAAATAGGCTCACGTATCTGGTGTACATTTACCAGTCGGTGTTCAGTCATGGACAAGTGTACGTTGCTTTTTCAAGACATAAAAGTAATTATTTTAGCGAGTCATAATTACACAAGAAATGAAGCTGGATTTGGCGAAAGTAATATGATGGGAAATAAAATTATCGTTATATTTGAATGCAATAGACTCGGAAACGGATTGTTACAAGCAAATATGATTAATTGTTAAGAAAAGCTAATTGTAAGTGTATCTACTATATATATTTTAAAGAGTTTGTATGTTGTGCTGTAGTAGCTTCACTAAATCCGTTGAAATTCAACGGGAAATTCTGCTAGTTTATTATAAATAAAAATTATAATCACATGTTTTAAAATATCTCTTATTGGGATATGTGTAAGCCAACAAAATAATATTTTTATTTCTATTTTCCTCCTCATGCAGAATTAAATGTTCTGTTAGAGAAGCAACGCGTGACTGAACCGATTTAGGCTTTCACACATACGAACATACACGTGAATAATGCCCCGTTTAATTCGAATTATGTTTTGATTCAATATTTTAACTGGTAAATCAGCAATGATATAGAGGATAATGCACTCAAACCTAGAGGAAAATCGGGTTCGACTCTTAAATCGATAATACCAGAATTAGCCCTGCTCCCTGATGTTGATCATGGCAATGTCAATTATGATTTTTGTTAAAATTTCATTCCATTACCCTCTCTCAGCGGTCGTTGCGTCCAATTATCGCAAATAAAGACCGCCTCAAGGATTTTTCGGAAATTGAATCCAGGAAGTCGGCTGCTTCATTAATTCACGAGGTCCGTTAAATTAATAAAATATAGCATACAATCCTTCAGATTCACGGATCAAAACGAAGGACGTCGATTTTTTTCACAGAGAGCTTCGCTTGTCTAACTTATTACCGCGCTATGGACAAGAGGAAGTACGTTAGGCCATCCAAATAGCGTCATTGTAATGCCGATTGCATAACTTCGTGGGGGTGGGGAGCTGTAATTTTGTATTGATACTATAATACACTGGTGCCCATACTACGGCCTGCTGGCTACATCCGGCCCTCCGAGTTTCTTCATCCGGTCCGCTATGATTTTAGCGATTAAAGGATACATATAGCATATACCTACGGAAAATAGAAAATTATAAAAACAATACATTTTGTGTGTTACCTCTCTACTCCTAAAATAGGTAAATGCATTTAAAATAAATCAGATGTTTTTTACTCAAAACTAATTCCTTAATTTCCTTAAGTTATTCTTAAGCCTATTTTCCCGCGAAGAGTGCATAGTACGGAATTGAGCTATGTGGCCCACGATGAGTGCAGCAACTGGTCATGTGGTTATCTGGCCTTGGGCACCACTTCTATAATATATGAGCTTATAAGAATAAATTAATGTAAAATATACGTGTGTGTGTGTGGTTCACAGACATTTCGTACAGGGACATTTCGTCCAGGGACAATTCGTCCAATGGATATTTCGTCCAAAGACTTTTCGTCCAACGTTTATTTCGTCCAACGACATTTCGTCCAATGGATATTTCGTCCAAAAACATTTCGTCCAGAGGAATTGGGAGGGACGGACGGGGAGGGGGGACAAGTAAACTTTATCAGATATAGGCGATGTGGGTATCTATCGACTCGGAATTAAACATACATTTAATAAAATCGTAAATTAAAACGAAAAAAACTCTGGCAGTGTAGGGGAGAGGACGGGGAGGGGGGACAAGTAAGCTTAATCGAATATAGGCGATATGGGTGTCTATCTACTCGGAAGTAAACATAGATTTCATAAAATCGTAATTTAAAACCGAAAACACATTCGTTGAAGGAAAGTCTTTGGACGAAATATCCATTTGGACGAATTGTCTTTGGACGAAATATCCATTGGACGAAATACACATTGGACGAAATACCCATTGGACGAAATGTCCTTGGACGAAATGTCCCTGGACGAAATGACTTTGGACGAAATGTCTTTGGACGAAATGTCCTGGAACGGTGGGTGTGTGTACAATGAACACCATTTTGCCAACGAAAAGCCGCGATCACCTAATGGCTGACAATGAGATAAAAAAACTATATTTCTCCAACAGCCATAAAACGTTTTTGCCCAAACTTCTTAACTATAGGAGAGAATACTGATAACTGTTCTAGGTGGAGAGAAAAACATTTTAAAACGCTGACTCCATCTTTATAATTAATATACAGAAATAATTCATATGCAAGAGGGAAATGATATTCTTATTTTTAAATCAGTTTCGTAATAAGACCATATTGCTCGTAAAATAGGTTTTTCAACAAACAAAACTGCAATAAATATAATTATTTTGAAAATACCTGTAATATATTATTACAAACGGTAATGATAATTTTTATAAATTCACCATCATGCTTCAATAAGCATTTACCTTTAAATTTACTAATTGAAATTAGTGCTGCATTGGATAGTTACCTTATCAGAATACTCTACGACATCCCTCATGTTTCGTGGAAATCCTGAGACAAGATATGCTAGGGAGTTAGCAGCCATCTTCATTTCAAGCATTAGGACTTCTGTCACCGTCTTGCTGGAGAGATCTCCGAAGTCTCTCACATCTGAAAATTTATTTTTAAGTGCAGAACACTAATTAAATCCCTGTCGAAACCTTATAAAGTAATAGGTTATAAATTATACAAAATAAAGAGGAAAATAGCTTAACTTTTAAATAAAATACATAAAATATTTTATCATTTATGTTATATATTATCTCAGAAAAATGTTACACAGTAATATAGTGTGAGAAAGACAACTTCGTCGTCACGCTATAAAAGTTCTGAAAAATAAATTCTATAGTAATTGTAACAATGTTGTACCACGTAAAACTAAGATCAAAAGTTAAAAAGAAAATTTGAATGAAATTCATCATGGAGGTGCGTCATAATCCGGCAGTCTTTGAATCATCAACGGCAATTTGACTTTTTTTGAGCAATCACTTCAAAATAGTTGCTAACATTCTACGAAAATTCATGAAATCTCGCTATTTGTAATGTATAGGAATGTTTTCGTTTCAATGAGAGCGAGTTGCTTTGCCGTAATTTTATATCATTTCTGGTAAAGTTTTTTCATAATATTGTTATTGTTAGACTATGTTATTGTAGTTAAGTGCAATATTTATAAGATTAGTAATTTTTTAAATAGTGTTTTTTGAAAAAATCACATTCAATTATGTAAGAAAATATTTTGAAATTTTTTTTTGTTCCACGAGTGAAGTGCCGTTTTTTTCATCACAGGCTATTGAAAAACTAGTGAAATATTTGCAGGATTAAGTAGAGTTTATTCCTATTAACCGTTTTGTATGAATTTGACTTTCAAGTTTTCCACAGCTATGTCCACAAGCGTGGTAACCTTGTTGACCAACCCCACGGATTTATTCAATACACTACCTACTGATTTTGACGATATTGTACTGATTGACTTTCTGTAGTGATTTTTCTGCTGATTTATGGATATTATGACTCCGTATTTTATATATGCCTTAATACATTAACCTACGGGTGTTTACACACTCGATTTTTGTCGCCGTCATTTTAAATGGTTTTTTGCCAGTATTTATGTAGATTAAAAGATTCGGTGATAAATTGGACATTTATCGTCGGGTATGCGTAGAAAACAATACAATTATTATTGCTATATATTGCATAGTTGATGCTTTTAACTTTTAACAGAACAGTTTTGCACTGATTACCCTAATTTATCCAGCAGTATTCCTTACTTTGCTAATTTTTTGGACAAAAAATGCCATTTTTACTAAATTAAGCTCGGAAAAAAATTGTCACTTTGGATAGTTTGATCTAAAGAGGCAAATAAAATTTAGCTCACCATTTCCTACGGCATACTGCTGGAGCAAGTCTGCCATGTTTATATGCACAATGTCTGGTCGTTCTAAGACTAAGTTGTCACAATGTGTCACCTTCCCGCTACCCGGGCCTCCTGTAAATGAGTGAAAGTTATGACCATGAAATCTTACTGTGATCTATAGTCTATAGATCTATAAAGAAAAGTGTTTGTATGTATGTATGTTTTCTTATGGCTCAGCAACTACAGCACGTAGAAACGAGAGGAAGGTATCATTTTAACCGGAATAAAGAACTAAGTGGTGTAGTCAAGTTTTTATACCAATTTGATTGACCTTTCTAATTTTAAAAAATATTTTATTTTTTCATCTTCTCCATTTGAATAACATAGGGATAAGTGCAACTTATTTTTCATTTGAATTTTAAAATTACTTATAAATATGGTACGAACTTGAGACTTGCATGGTTCTATGAAGGAAAGAACAAAGTTTATTTTTATTGAAGACAGAATCCGAATCCTGATCGAATTAGCGAAAAAATGCGTTTAGAATCAGAAAAATACGTGATTTTATCAATTTTATGACAATACCAATTATAAGCTACCATGACAACTCCTATTGTCGCCGAAGTTGAGAGTCCAATGCATTTATATGGGAAAATTTTAACGCAAAATAGTTTTTCAATTTCTCTGTGCGATTTTGCTTTGTTTACATGGAAAAGAAATATTTGTTGATTTTAAATGAAATATTACTAATAAATAGTTTTTAATGATATTTTCGTGTGGCGTAGAGTTCTCCAAAGCAAGCTGTTTTTAAAACTACGTCAGTAGCTTAAATAATTAGATGTAGATTTTCCACAAAATATGATTGGATAAATCGTTTCATTGTTTCCCAAGTATTGTTGACATAAACAATTTTCTCGTAACAGAACTCATAGATGAGAGAAACGAGCTAGTAGTCGGAGGATAATATTCATAGTTGCCAAAATAAATTTGAAAATGCCACTAAATCCATCCTAAAAACTAGCTAAAAAGTCGCTAAACTCAAAGAAAATGTCGTTAAAAATAAAATAGTGCATAAATACTTCAAATAATTCTTATTAATCTAAATAGTATACTTATTATCTATTTTATAAATGAATATCAATTAAGATAATATTTAATTATGTTACTATCCAGTTATCTCCCCCCAAAAAATTATTAATTTTTAAGGTCGCTAAGGAAACGTTAAATATCCTTCCTATGACTGATTGGCCGGTCTCGACATTTACAAACCCAATAACCGGACAACGGGAAGGGATACTTTGGTTCCGGGCGAGGCGAAGGGCGCGGTAGCGCGCCCGGAGACGACTACCCATTAAAACAAAGCGAGCCGAAGGCTCGTCAATATATCCTTTCAATGTTATATCCTCTTGACTGTTGCGCCGAAAATGGAAGGATATATTGACGAGCCTTCGGCTCGCTTTGTTTTAATGGGTAGTCTTCTCCGGGCGCTACCGCGCCCTTCGCCTCGCCGGGATCCAAAGTATCCCTCCCCGTTGTGCGGTGTTTGAGTTTGTAAATGTCGAGACCGGCCAATCAGTCACGGGTTAGGAAAGCTACCGCATCTTCTTCATTATTTGGCAAATTATAACAATGTCAACCAAGTCGTTCTAACATTGACATTCCCTTTGGGGGGAGAAACAGGATAGTACCTTAATTATTAGCATTAAGTAACGGAGAATTTTTGCAGGGAGATTTTCCGCCTCATATTCAATGATTTTTTATATACCTGCGCACATAGGCGGCCCGAATAATTTTGGCGCCCCGGGCGGAATACCACTCTAGCGCCCCCTCCGTAAATGTTTGTTGAGATAATAACGAAGTAAATGTTAATTTATTTATCGCTCTGTAAAGATTATAGATAAAAGGAAAAAAGAATAAATGTCATAAAGAATGCAGCTTGTTCGGCGATATAAATCGGTATTCAATATTTATTCCCTTGCAAGTAATGAATAGATAGATGGTCGGAATAGCGCCCCCAAGATTTTGGCGCCCCGGGCAGCCGCTCGGTTCGCCGGTACCTTGGGCCGGCCTTGCCCGCGAATGGCAAGCATTCGTTCCTAGAATTTGGTATCAGTCACTTATTTATCATTTAACGGCGAAAATGTTGTGTTACCTTGTCAATATCATTGCGATATGATAAATCAATCTATAAAAACTTACATTCGTCCTCATTTTTATTAAGGGGAAAAAACTTCAAATTTTTTGAACTAAGTATGCTTCATTTAAGAGGCGGGCATCCAATAATCATCAAAATCCCCATCGACTTAGTATTTAAAGTGTTAATAAAAATCGGTCTAATTTCTACATCGAGAAGAATACTTTCTTTAATTTTTTAATAGAAATAATTTTTTCTGTAATTTAACTGCGTTTTATGATGTATTCGTCAACGTAAATTATAATGAGATCTTTCAATATTAGTTTTAAATGTATTTCAAATATCATATCCGGGGAAGTAACTGTAGAAATATTTTAAGTTTTATTAAAACTTCTACAGATTTTAATAAAGCTACCATAAAATAAATTTGTTTGGTTTATGTTGTATATTGCATGTATTTATGCTTACATAAAGCAATATTTAAATTTGTTGCTAGATTAGTAGAAAATCGAAAAGTTATTGACGTCGCTAAACACTAAAAAAAGTCGCTAAAGGAAGTAAAAAGTCGCTAAATCTAGCGACAAATTCGCTAAATTGGCAATTGTGATAATATTCACTCTGTGATTCTTAAACGTTCTCTATTTACTTTTTTGTCTTTCGCTAAATTAATTAATTTCGTTTGTTCCTTTGTTCATCCATTTTCTGTTGACTATTGTGTCCTTGCTGGTTTTACTTAAAGTTTTCGTTTAGAAGATATCGTCACGACACTTCGCATAGGTACATATATAATTTTACCCTGCGGGTAACATAGGCTATATGGCGATAAAAAAATTTGGGGGAGGGAGAGCTTAAAGGCCACCGCACACCGGGCGCTATACTATGAAGATATAATATAAAGATATATCGCTAACTTTTGTGCAACATGTAATTCAATGTAAGCCCGCAGACTGAAGGAAAAATATAGCGCGCTATAAGCTATAAAACCCCGCTATATAGCACGCGTTGTGGTCTTGGCTATTTTAACAAAATATAGCAGAACTGACGCATGCGCAGAATGCACGGGCGACCACGTGTACAGTGCTCCTAGCGTCATATAGTTGAAGTCTTTACTTGAGCAAGTATCGGGCTGCTTGTTTTTTTCTTATACAGTGTTTGACATGGAAGACACGCAATATCTCTTCAAACTGCTTTTTTATTAAACGAAAATACTGTCGGAACTTTTCATCATCGTTTTGTAGATCCTGAAATAAATGATGGAACTCTCCAAGTTGCTCTCTACTAATATTAATTTCATGAATCCACTTCCTCTTCTTTGGCTTTAACCCTTAAACCGAAGTATCTACTTTTTGTCTATTATTAGAAGTATGTGTATGTCAGACACGCATATAAAAATATTCAATTTTATTGTTTTATTATTAAATTAAGTGTAATTATACATTAAGCTTATTCATTTATTACATATAATTACTATTCGCCATATACCAATGTAATATCTACATATATTTAAAAATCTTTGCATTGAAAGTATACGTAATGTAAAAAATAGTTTGCGCTTACAAATCTCCACAACATATGTCACAAATCTTTTTGAAACATAGTACGTAGATTGGCCTTTGACATTTTATGCATTTATATCTGGTATTTCGATTTTGTGTATACGGACATTAGCTACACTTCCTCTTTCTTTCAGGTCTGTCGCTCTCAGATTTCTGTTTTGGTTTCATTGTGCTATCCTTATTTGCTTCTTGTAAAACGCTTTCAGTGAGTTTTTTCAAGTCTGAACGCAGATTTGGAACAGCAAGTCTGTTTCCTAGGTGTGGCCTCAAAAGTACTAGAGTTAATTCTTTCAAAAAATTGAATCTCTTTATATTTTTCCGAATTTTTTAAACATAAGTAGACTATGTAACTATTCACCACAGATGTTTACAAACACATAAAATACTGCTAATGGCCAACGTCGACTTTTTCTGTTAGAAGAATAATTAGCGCATTTATGATCCATTACATCGACGCCTCCTTTTGTTCGGTTGTAAAATTCCACTATTTCCGGTTTATTTGTGTCGATGCATGGTTGATACCATCAGCACCGCTTTATTCTTTTTTGGAGCGTAACTGAGCAACGTGATATCATTACTAAATCCATACAATGTCGAACCAAGTTCTCTTTTCCTCGATGGTAAAAACTCTTTTGGGATTTTCGTTTTTTTCTCTTCAGTGTTCCTACGTATGCTAGCTTTTTTCTCGTAATATTTGCACCAATTCTTTGATGTACTACCGCCTTCCGAGGTGCTAGGGCCTGCATCCATCCTTACTTCTGTAATAAATGTAAATTATAATTATATAATTCTAAAAATTGTTAAAAAAAAGAAATGAAAATAATATTTATTTGTGTGTCCACCAGACATGCGAAAAATATACGTTATGAGAAGTAGGTGTCCACGAGACTGTAACTTTTGAAAAACCATTTCTTACGAACGGTTGAGAAATTGCGACTGCAAAAACGATGTATCACCCGCAGCAGGAAGTAATTTGAGGATGGTACTGTGAGGTTTGGGCCGCCAGCTCAATCAGTGCAGCCACACTAACAAAATGAAAAATCGTATGTGGTTGTCAGACACATACTTCGGTTTAAGGGTTAAAGCCAATGTTAACAATAGATATGCCTCGGCCATTTTGTAGAACTAAGCGATTTTCCGGGAAAAAATAAAACATATTATAGTATCTGGTGTGCGCATATTTATATCTTATCGCTAGCTATAACATCGCACAAAAATATAGCGCTATATAGTATAGCGCCCGGTGTGCGGTGGCCTTAATTCAATAAATATTTTCCCATAATTTACACGTAATTTTAGATTTTCCTCCTTCATTCATATAATAAGTTTTCTTTATTTTTGCTTTAATGGACAGTTAAAACTATGTGCTATGTTATTCTTGCGATGTTAACATGTTACACGGTCAAAGTTTTAGATTCACTAAATCCGTTGAAATTCAACGGACACCTGCTAGTATTGTATAAAAAGAATATATTGATATTCCCAATGGAACATTCATTAATCCGGGTTCTGCAAATGTTACAAAATATAGAAATTACAAATTAATGAGTAAATCATTAACTACAAATGATAAATGCAACCACAGTTTAAAATATAAATCTATTCACAGAAATTAGCATATATTTATAGGACAGAACAATTTTTAGCAAAATTTTAATTGATAATCTATTAAATTAAACCGATTTTTTAAGTCAGCCTTACCTTAAGTTTAACTTTTAGTAACTTGAAAGAAACGGTGCTTTAATTTAAACGAATGCATCAGTAAATGAATGTTGCTAATTTATAATAATATTATAAACTTTTCTTTAAATTTAATCAATTTAGTTCCTTCAAAATTACAACTCAATAAAAATGGTTATGATGCATTAGTAACTAGTAAGATGAATATTTTCAGAATATTATTAGTATTTGGCATAAAAGGTTACAAGCTGTCAGTCACTGTTTAACATGACCCAATAAAGACATGAAAGGTGGTTAAGAAATATTATTTTTTTTAAATACTGTATAGTGCGAGTTGGCCAATAACATTTTCCTTGTAAATAAAATTTGTAAATTCTTCTTCTCGATTGAGTAATTAACATACATCTAAATCTATATAAAAGAAATAATTTTGTAAAGTTTTTAATATATGCATAGTGAGAGCTACAAAAAATAGCTTTGTCTGTTCTCTCCGTTATTGTAAACCGATACTGTAATTTTATGATGAATAAGCAGTAGTTTTAAATATCTTTAGAGAAGTGTATTATAAATTTGCGACATTTTTCAAATAACGCTCAAGGTCCATAAGGTTTAACAGATTTTGCTATAGAATACTTGTTAAGTTTAATACCGAAATGAATCACATATGAACTTCGTTAAGAGGGATGCGTGTGTCTGTTTTCTGTGACGGAAAAGCAATTTGAGCTTATAGAACGCTTCAACACTGGTTTAATGTATCATAAGGACATCTATATTTTCTTGTGTTTTAAATACCGAAACACTGATTTGTATCCTTTTATCGTTAGATGTGGGTGCAATTATCTTTATAAATAAGAATGAAGTACTCATGAGAGCGGAAAGATATACACTTGGCTTTTTTTAGGATGATCAAACGACCCGTGCTTTGGCAGGCGATTCCAGCTTGCCAACCGGTGGATAAAATTTGTATTTTGCAAAGTTGTTGAATTTTCCGCGACTTATTTGAAGATAATATTTGAAATTTTAAGGTTCAACACCGACATGAAAAAAAAAAGACACAATAGCGGTATTTCTTCCCCAAAACGGCATGAAATATACGTCTTACCGATGACAAATATAACGGGAACTCTTGGCGCTTCGAATGCGATATGGGCAGCCACTCTGACATCCCTCTGCCCCTGTTGCTGTTTCCTTCTGTTTGACGTGTTGGTTGTTGGACGGGAAGACTCCTCGTCTTCCTCCTCGCTGCTATCTTCACGCGAATTCGACCTCTGCTGCTCTGGTAATTTAAAAAAAAGAAAAAATGTAGGTCAGTCTGAATCTCACTCATTAGAGGAAATATCTGACAAAAATTTGGTCCAAGAAACACAGTTTTATCGTAGCCTCCGTTAATTTTTTCCGCGAATAGTTGAAGATCATGTTAGATTTATGGCGCACGGAATTTGAGGCAATTAATTAAATCATGAGCTGGATTGCAATAAAATTTGTATCGAATCTGTTCTCCAAACTGTTAATTGAAAAGTATTTTTAAAATGCAATCCCACAATTTTACGGCTTCCTTGATTGATATAGACAAGTAAAGTTATGTTAAAAAATCTTAGTGATAGCAAAAGGTAATAGGATCGCGTTGGTGAGTAAAACCGAGAGAACCAGACATTTAAACCATAATGAGAAGAAAGATATTTCTATAAGTACTAATTTAGAGGTAGTAATGGTCACTGTAGGATGTGATCGAAGGTAAGTATTATTGTGGTTTATGAAGTTTATGCTCGAAAATTTTTTTGGACGGTGTAAATATCCGCCAAGTTCGCTCACGTGAAAATTTATAATAGACCAATAAAGATAAAAATTTAAGAGCATCATGGTCCACTTTTCTCAACCTGAAATTGGAGGTAAAATCTTGGAAATTTTAGTAGCCTTAAAAATGCCTATTTATAGGTTCACTTTAGATTTGCGGTAGTATAAAAAACTATGAATGGTTTCAAAATTTAGAGGATCTTTACCTGGATACCGATAATGTTTTAATTTTACTCTCAACGCCCGTGTAATATCCCGGATTATATTTTTCCAGAAAGAAGTGGCAGTATGCAGGGCCATGGCGTGGAAATCTGTCGCCTAAGACGAGAAAAAAAAACAAGATTCCGTTACAGATATAGGAACATACCGACTGCGAAAGTGCTATAATGCCGCGCTTTGAAAAGTACCGCCTTAGGTGGTCGCCTATCAAATTCACCTCGCGCCACGGCCCTGCCAGTTTGTAAAATAAATTAGTTTAGAGCCATGACGGGAAGAAAAAGGCGTTTAAAAAATATCCCTTGATTTTATTTAAGTTAAAAAATTCATCCAGTCCTGGAAAAATGAATGCAACAGCAAATTACGCTGAGATGTGTTACGGCACTTATAAAAGCGTATTTCAAAACTTGGATAATCCAGAATGAAACGCATGCATGATGCAGGAGTGGAATTACGATTTTTTTCTCTTTTTCATATACATTTAAAAACAGGAATTTTAAAACCATAACTCATTAAGAGGTTATTTCCCTTGTGAAAATTCCATTTGCGCAGAAACTAAACGCCGGAAAGGGAGATTTCGAGTGCAGCCTTTTAGTACTAGCGGTGCCACGGTACAAAGCAAAGCACGGGACAAGCACCTCCAAACATGAATAGTTGGCACAGCACAACAAAAGCGAAAATATGGCACATTAGATTCTATGATCAAAAAGCACGGAAATATATACACTTATAACTAACAGCACGAATGGTCGCAGCATTATAGTTTGAAATTTCCCAATTACTTCCCAAAATGTCGAATTTGTGTTTAATTTTAAAATATTGTTTAAAAACTAAAATTGGAGTTCTTAAATGATCGAAATAAAAATTTAAACGCGCTTATAAAGTCATATTTTACCTCTGAAAGCACTCTGGGCTGATTGGTTAAAATACACCTTAAACTGGAAAGTGTTAAGGCGATGGGTGACGATTCGGCGGCTAGGGACGAGCAAAAGAAAGTGACCAGCACGTCACATGACTTGTCATAAATGACGACCACTCGATAAAAACGATTGTGTTTCTCTCATTTTATTTTTGACGCTTCAAGGGAAACGCCCAGTCGAGTTTCACCAAGGATATCCCTTGAATGGGACGTTTAGTGATGGTGTAATCCGACATTCCACCATTGATGTTTACAAAAGCTTTTCGAATGAATTAAGAAACCAGGAAAGAGATTCGGCTCTTTAATTAATTGCATCTAGGTCATTGTTGCTCACGTTTTCAGCCTTCCGTGATCAGGCTCCACCGAACAATACAAATTTGATCGATTTTATAGCGAAATTAACTTTAACGACTATCATTATTGTGTACCAATTGGAATTAAAAGTTAAAAGAACATCCACAAAGCGACTATCGTATCCATCAATGTGAAAATCCACCGAAATAAAGAAAAGCTACCTATGTTATCGAAGTACGAGGACAAAAACTTTAGACGAAATATTCCGTCGTTGTAAACTCTACTCTCATGGAAATTTCGCCGGGCCCAGACCCTTATTTCCTTTCAATTCCAATTTCACGAATGAATAAAAGTAGTTTTTTACATTTGGATTAATTTTTTAAAAATTACGATCACGATTTTTTTTTGTTATTTACTACGCCGATTTGGTTGTTTTGAGAAATCGACGTTTTTTTTACACTTTGGACACCCTACTCGTGTATACATTCTGACTCATGCTTCTAAGAAGGGAGGAGGATGGAAAGAGTCCTTCAGGTCATCCCTTCGGCATTACGTCGGAATCCTTTATAATGTTCATACAAACGCATTGATCGCCAACAGAGCTCAGATGACGTGATGGTAGCCGGTGATGACAAACGAATGCGTGCATTGTCAACGACCGTGACCTCGTTCGGATAAGGAAAATGTTAAGTGAGAAGATAAGAGCACGTTTTTGTGAAACGAAATTGGCAATTTTATGGATTGCGAGGTTTGGTAGCAAATATGACTGTAAAATTGCTCGAAATCGCTTTCGACAAAGCTTAATCGTGAATTTTTTTGTTTTCCTCTCTCAATCTTGAAAAAATCCGAGATATAGAATAACGAACCATTATTTTTTGGCACTATCGTCGATTTTGATTAGATAAAATATTTTAAATATGCGCCAGTAATGGCTTCATAGCTATCACATTGGCGATTCATGATGTTTTATTTATACTTTCAAACTGAATTAGCTATCGAATTGCATGAAATAAAATATATACATATATGTTTATATGCTAAGATTGAGCAAACCACTTGAGCATCACAAATACAAGATTGCGGTGTTCAATGATAATTCACTGTATCTTTGATCATAGTATTAAAGTTAGAGAAGGATTGCTTTATAATTAAAGTGCTTACATCTCACTCAACCAGCGCTGTAGTGGAGGGTATACGGTGGTATACGCCGTATACCCTCTGCTTCTTTCGAGTGAATAGGGTATACCCTCTGTTTTGTCGAACATAGCGTATATCCACGCCTTATGAAAAATTATACGGGTCGATTGAAAAAAAACCGCTCATACGTTTTTTCCTGCTATCGTGTAATTTGCTCTAAAAAACTGGGCAAGAACCCACCCCGCAAAGTTTTACCTTAGTATACAGTATACCCTCTGCTTTTTTTTACGACTGCAGCACTGCACTCTACCATTTTATGTCTATAGCTGTTAAATGTATCATTTACATTATTCATTATTGAAGAATGTGACTTGTGTACGTAGTAAGATAAAACCGAGGAGACTTTTTTGGTTTTATTTCAGACGCAATAGGCAGTCGATGAATGTATCACATCCCGAATAAATTGAATGGAATAATTAAAGGGACAGAGCACTTTTCGAAACTTTCAGGGTCGAATCGAGAGAAACAAGATTGCGTATGAAATTTTGCTGTCTGCCGTTAAGCAGCCATTATGGGGTGACCTCAGGTGCCTGCCCTCCCATTAAGTATTCCATTTGACCCCATGTCACCCTCTCCATTCCACAACATCATTTATGTATGACGAAGGGCTTAGAGCACCCACAAATTACAGGGAAACCTTGAAGACGCTTGACCAAAGGCTTCACAGTTACGGTAAAACCCCTTCGAGTTCGTTAAAATAATTTCACTAAGAAATAGAAAACCACACTTCCATCGCACTGTTAAAGGTATACTCCTTAATTTTATATAACCGCAGCGATTTAAAAAAAATACAACTGACGACGTTAAATCCTCATAGGAGTTCCTCTCCTCCGTACCTGTGTCGAGGCAAATGCCCATGGCAGTTCCAGTCGATTGTTTAAAAACAAACGCACGGGTTTTACCACGCGCCCGTCTCCTCTCCCGAAAAATTCACCTTACGGCACCACCATGTCCGGCACCAACCGTTCTCGATCGAGGATCCGGAAGAACACATCAAAAGGAAATAATTTCTTCCCTTTCAAATAAAAACAAAAAACAATCCGTCCGTCAGCTCCGCAAGCGGTCGGAACAGATGACGCGCTACCCGCGACGCCTTCTTTCAAACACGGTTTTCCGTAGAGTCTCGCCAGGATCTTGAGGCGGCACATCCCTCAACGTGCCCCTCTGAGCGGGATGAAAACTTTTCTACCCTTATGTCCCCTTATTTGTGCGTTATCCGCCGGGAACACAACTTCGGGTATATCACGAGAGAGAGAGAGAGAGAGAGAACACTTTTATTTTTTATTCCGGGCACCTTTTCTTTCGTGTGTATGAGACACCCTGTGAAAACGTCTTCGGTCCGTCGACTAATCCCTTACGGTGCCCGACTGGTCGTTTAAAAGTTCGCATTCGCCGCTGACGCGCCGTAAATAATGGATTTCCTCCCTCCCAACTCCTGTCAGTTCCCCCGCGCAATGGCACAACGCGTGCGCGAGGTTCGGTTTTTTCCCCTTCCTTTTCTTCTCCTTTGACCGGCCGGCCGAAAAAATAAAGGGTACGGAGATGGAGAGGCTCCTGTTTTTTATAAGTACGCCTCGAAACTTTGAAGACTCTATAGCCTCGAGAAATGGAGAATTATATACGTTTCGTAATTATTTTTTTCATTATTATTTCGATCAAAGGTTTTTATTTTAAGGGATACAATTAAAGTTTCAAATCGTTCATGACCCTAGACTCGAGAAATTAGGAATAGGAATATAACCCTTTCGTCATTATTTTTTGTTATTATTTTGATCAAAGGTAGATGGAATGAAAATTTTAGAGGTCGGGGAAAAAATTGAGTCGTCTTTTAGGGTCGCGATGCCCTTGAAGAATATTTAACCCAATTCCGGAATGTCCCCGAGTAGTTTTTTAAGATTTTTTTCTTACTCTCTCTATTTCCTCGTCATTTGTTCGATTGATCCCATCCAAGCACGCTTAATCCTCCTACCCTTCTTACTCTCCTCTGGCAAGAGGATGTAATTGTGGGGTAAGGTCTTCTTCCCGTTCTCTACCCTTCTTTCTCTCTCTCCTCACCCTCCAACCTTTTGTAAGTTCCACTTCCATCCCCACACCAACAAAGCGTTATCATCAGGTTGCTTTTCCTCCCAAATAAGGAATAAAATAAAAAAGAAAGATGAAAGAGAGAGAGAGGATAGGTGGGCGGGTGGAAGAAAACAAAATGATTTGCCGACGGGTCGCACGCGACGACGCGAATGATACGATTCGCCTTTTTATTTTTTCATCCCTTTATTTTTTTTATTCTCCCTTGTCTAACTCCCCCTCTCCCATTCCTTCATTTCTCCTCCACCTTCCTATATCGCCACTTCCGCACGCCATCCTCACCACTTCCTATCATCATCCATTTTGCATCCAGAGAGACAGAGGAAAGAAACTACGACGGTGGCGCCTACTAGGGGTGGAAAAAAGTCGTTCGGGTCCTCCCCGAATATCGAGGCGGAAGGAGTTTCTGGAAGACGACCTAGATGTCGATTAGGGAATTTAATCACGGATTTTTCTCACCCTCACCTCCCTCCATCGAGGGGAGGAAGGGGGTCGACCCTTTCCTCGGAAATCGACGCGTTCGATAGGGGGAAGGGGGGTTGACGTAAGAGTAGAGTGGAGAAAATTTCGTGGAATTTTCTCGTGTCGAGGGCGTTTCTCAACATTTTTTTCCTTCTCTCTCTCTCAAGGGCGATTCTTTCGGGAGGATGAGTGCGTGCGTGCAATTTGCATCGACGGGTTAACGGAAATCGGCAGGAGGAGGAGGAACGGAGGGGGGAGGGAGGGGGGGAGGTAGGTCGCCTTTGACGGTTGGGCGGTATCGATTAGAGCGCGGGTTAACTTCGTGAAAATTTCGTTGCGACAGGGAGTTGTCAATCCGTCTTTCGAATGAAAAAAGGTGTACGAAAGCGAGCGCGGCCGAAAACGTCTGTAAGTCGAACCTTAGCGTCGTTAGAAATATTCGAGATGGAGAGAAGTCGAGGAGTAAATTTCCGAGTTAACGTTCACGGATGCGGAGAAGGAAAATGGTATCTTTTTTTGCCGAGCCATCGAATCTTCGAATTACTGAATTTCGGCTGAAGTTCGAGGTCGTGTCTAGCGGTTCTTTAGGAAATATTCTTCTTGAGGGATGCTGACTGGCCATAAAAATGAAAAAAATGACCAAAAAAGGTAAACATCAGAGTGCATATTTGCTTGAAAACATGCATTTGTTTTTTTTACAAACTTTACAAAAATTTTAATTTATGTTTGCACAAATTTGTGCGAATATTTATCTACATAAACACAATTTGCCAGATCTGCGGAGATGATAAGAATACCATTCACAACATCCTCAGATGGTAAAAAAATAGAATGAAAATGCTATCCCAAACAGTGTCCAAAGTAGATCGAATACCTAACCTCAATTTCCTGTTGGCTAACGGTCCTAGTCGACTGATATCCAACGAAATTTTCATTGTTTAGATGTTTGAGAAGGATAGTGTTTGGTATTACAGACTTGCTCTAAAAGTATTTGCTTCATTTCATATGGTTATCAATGGCCAAATGGAATTCTTGGATTTTTGTTTATTGACAGAATGTCCCTCATTAATATCACAGTGAGGAGATGGATCAGGTGCTCTAGTTGTCGCATAGATTGTAATCAGTTTATCGGAATACAATAACAAGTGCCCGATTTTGCCAAACTATATTATCTCTGCCAAAAAATACAGATTACCACACAAAAAATGTTGTTTAATCACAACTGATTTTTCTATTACAGAATAATCTGTTAAAGTTAATAATTTCAAGGAAATTTCCAAGTTTTCTGCTTATGTATAAATTTACTCAGATTTCCACAAGATGAAGCTTGAATTCAGTTTTTTAAAGTGATTTCTTAAACTTAGCAATTGGATTTCACTATTATTTTGTTTACATTTTTGTGCAATAATTAACGATTATATTTAACTTATTTATACCTTAACTTTTAGTTCAATGAAATGTATTTGTCATTTTTGTCTGTTCTTAACATAAACTAAACTTTAATCTCAGTCATTGGCTTGCTAATCTGTAAAAAATGTATAGCTTAATGCACTGCCACATTCTAATTTCATTCTTCGTGTGATAGGAAAACAACAATTACAAAACAAAGAAAAAATGTGCAATTTAGTTAAAAAAATGCTATTTATTTAACATGATAAGGAAGAGAATAAGGTTCATAATTGACAATTTTATGTGCTTTCAGATACAAGACTATAATCGAAATGATCGCTTAGTGCTTTTTCCAATAAATCACCAGATATGAAGAAAAATGACAATGTACACACTTTGGAAAGAATGTATTCCAAACAAAATACATCTCACATTCCATGAAAGATTGGTGACAATTATGAGTCACATGCTTTTCAGTATACAATATTGAAAAAGGACAGTTCAGAAAATGATTCACAGTCTTCAGCTTTTCTTGTTGCTTGGTCAAACATAAAAAGTACATCACATAACCAAATAAATTATTTCCTATGCTGTTCCAACAGACTCATAGAGTGCATGCAATGAATGTGACAAGATGGCATTTTGGGCGTGACAGTGAATCAGAAAAATAAATACTTTATTTTGCATTGGTCTTGAGTTAATACTTTTTAACGAATACTCCAGGTTGGGAGAAGCGATACA
Source organism: Uropetala carovei (assembly GCA_036926305.1). Taxonomy (NCBI): domain Eukaryota; kingdom Metazoa; phylum Arthropoda; class Insecta; order Odonata; family Petaluridae; genus Uropetala; species Uropetala carovei. The sequence continues at coordinate 10,407,515 of JAXCHB010000241.1, forward strand.
ATATGGCTTCATGAAAAAATCATATCTCTCGAACTCATTCACACAAGTGAATAACAATTGTTGTTCCCAAACCTTTATAACATTAATACACAACTTGCTAAATGCTGCATAAGCAAGGAAAAATAAACAACAATTACAGTAGCAAAAATCACCATCTGATGAAATATACTTCAAGATACTGAAGCTTTTATTTCAAAATTTAAATCAAGTTTTTGAGCAAAGTATTTATGCACATATTAAACAGATGTTAACATGATTTGTGTGCATTTGCTCCACATGACAATACAAAAGGAAGAGGATTGCATTTAGCATATTTGAAATAAAAAGGAAACTCGTCAACATCTGCAGGCGACTCCCGAGATTCAACCGGGATGCGTTCCTGAAAACGCGGTCAAATCTCGAAGTCGAATGTGCCTAAAAACAAGTGAAATCAGACAAACTAAACCTCGCATGGTTGGGCGGGCTGAAAATTACTTTGTGTAAACTATTTCCTAATTTGACCAACCGATCGGCTGGGTCGAATAAGCAGGCTTTGACCAGTCTAATTCTCGAATTGGTCGAAACTCGAACGGTCGAATCTCATGAGCCATCTGTATTATTGACAATTAGATGAAATTGTCAGAAACTGCTCAACCTTAACCCACAATTTCTAAAACACTGTAAATGACATGCCATTTGGTCACATAAAATCCCGTCTGCATTTACTTTCTTTGGAATTTTACTCCTAATGACAGTTACTATGACTAAAACACAAAGAAAAATAAGGACTATACTCTGAAAAATTCTCGTTATTGCTAAGATTTTAAGTAGACATTTTTCTGGACTTAATCAAGAACAGTTTTCTTATGGCAGAGTACAAATTTGTGTCAAAGGACTTAAACCATGCGCTTGAGAATGAAACTAAATCTTTTGAGCTTGGACATATGACTAGAAAGTATGAAATCCATTTAAAAACTTAAGTCTAAGGAAATAAGGCACAGTCTTTTGCACTAAACAGGAAAAGGATTCAAACCCTTCCTATAATGCCCAGGTACTTCTATGGATGCCTTTGGTATGTATAATAATGTTTTAAATATTTTTATCAGTGACGAAAGTATTTAAAAATATTATTATAGTTATCACAGTCTTTGAGGCCTGAGTAACCAAACAATTTACTCCGACAAATCCGGATTAACAACTGTTAAGCCAACCATGTCCAAGTAAATTAGACTTGAAATGATCAAAGAAAACACACAAGATACTAACAAAATGAATAAAAATCTCAATATTAAAAAGGCCTCATTTAAGTTTGATATGCTCATAATATTTTAAACCTTCATAAATACCATTAAATACAATCACGTGATATGTAAATCTATAGTATCTAAAAACAAGAACAGTCTTTTAAAAAACTAAAATATATACACAAATACTTTTTTATGATCACAGAACTGCTCTTTTTGACCAATCTTGCATTACAAAATAAAATACTCTTGACACCTATAAATTAATAAAATCAACATCATTCGCAAGGACTTTTCAAACTGCTTACTCCATGAACTAAACTTAAGGAGGGCATTAAGTAACTTCCAGCATTATAAATATTCACTTTGATAACATTCTTTCAAACTTGCAATAGTACGAAATGGTGCATATGCCAAGCACGAGAATGACATTTTACATCTAAAATATGCAAAAATAGACTGACAAAGATGTCATTTAAAAAGATATAACAGACTAATATTTGTATTAACAGGAGGATAGGGTATACAGAAGAAACAAGAAGGTTATCTTCAAAGGTCGGCATCATATAAAGACACTCACTTCATAGTTTTGTGTCCCTGTTCTAGGATTAAATAGCTGCGTGGTTTCGTGTCTTAAAACACCATCATTGTTGTTCGTATCTGCTGGATGTAAGACAACTGAAGGTGCTTCTTGCAGAGGCAAGAGGGCTACAGGTGCTGCTCTTGATGTCCTATCCTCAAGAACTAAATGTACTACTTGATTGATGGTCTTCCATTTCTGAAACATGCTCCAATGGTACCTAAAAACATGAGATTTATCCTTTTCAATCAATAGGAAGTACACATCAATTTCATAGCCCAGCATCAAAAAGACATTCACTAGAGCAGTGTTTCCCAACCTTTTTAGAGTCGCAGTACCCTTAAGTGACTTTTCAGAATTTGGCGGCATCCCTCCCTATTCACCATCAGTAATAATCGTGGTGAAGTTGAACCCCTAACCCCAATCTCCATATCTTCTTTCATTTCGAAGTGTCTTTGCAACGAAATGAAAGCCGACGATGCAAAATGAGGATAAAAACGGGAAAACAGTATATTTTTTGCGGCACCCTTCAGAACACTTCACGGCACCCAGGTTGGGGAACACTGCACTAGAGGATTATCAAGCTTGTCTTAAGACAGCAAAAAAAATTCAGAAGAAGCTTTTCAATATAAAAGAACTGAAAAATTAAGTACTTATCTTAAGTAAGGCTGTGAAAACCAGATGCGCATTGTTACTATGCAGCCATCTTCAGTGGAAATTCACTGAAAATATTCTAAAATATTCTTTTTAGAATCTACTTTTGGTGAATTACCACTGGAGATGGCTGCATCATAGCCATGATTTGTATCTGGTTTTAACAGTTTTGCTATGAAGATATCGGAGATACCTAAGATTAGCACATATGTACTTACTTTTTCATTTTTTTAATAACTGAAGAGCTTATTCTTGAACCAAAAAGGAATTTGACGATAGCACTAACGGCCATGAATGAATTTAAATCATAAGATGAGCTAAACAATTCTTTTTTCAATTACAAAAGTATGATAATAAGAAAGTTCAAATTATTTTGGGAAGGAAATTGATGATCGATTTAAAATTACTGAAGAATGTATTATGACAGGTTAAAAGATAGGAGCTACATACATCAATCAGGTGAAGAGATTAGTTCTTTTTAGGGGAAGCAATAACAGCTGAATTAAAAAAAATGATATAGAGGCCACAGTTTGTCTGTGTGCAGCTTCAAATTAACATTAACTGCATTTGGCAGAAAACTAATGGTTTCAAACACTTATTTAGAGAACAGCCAATCAATGAAATACATTATTAACCAGAAAATTTATCTATTTTTCATCTATATTAGTCTACGCATGGACATTTTGATCATAAAAGATAATTATTCGTTGATTAGAATATTTAATTGGTAGCTATCGTTGTCAAATATTTGATTTTATAAGTTAAAACCCGACAGCTTACTGCAGTAAGATAATTGAGGAACTTATGAGACTTGCAGCAGCCAGAAAGAGGACAACATTTTCAGATGCAGCTTTTAAGGATGGGAGTGAAAACTGAAGAGAGAAAGCATGGGAGAAAGTGGAGGGAGAGCTAAATTGAGGGAATATGTGTGCCTCTTATAGCAGATCAGCCAATTCCCCAATCATCAACATGTCATGCAGAAATGAAATACGAGAAGCTGCAACAAATGTATCCCTAGAGAGCAATTCATTTAAAAACTTGTCATCAATGCCTTTTACTATCAATAAAATAGATAACCAGTTACTGGAGAAAACTAGGGCATATTAGAAAATGAACCAGAGACTTTTGTAATGCACTCTCCTCCACTATGTTCAAATATACTTTTTTGTAGATGAATTGTTTGATAATACTAAAAAGAGGTTGATGTCCATCAATATTTTTTTGATTCGTAAGCATAAGAAAGAGATAATTGCTTAACTTAAAGTTATGAAATCACAAAAGAATGGCCACAAAATGCAGTTATAATGCCTTTTTAAATATATTACTTTTAAACTGTAAGATGGATAGACTTAATTGAACATCTTACTTTTGATACCAAGTCTATGGGTTCAAGTCCTCTCATGTTACTCTCAATATTAGGTACTATCAATAAACTCTCATTGATTTGGATGCAGTAATTTAGAGGAAGAAATAAAATAAACAGAAGAAATAAAAAAATGGAATATTGATAAATTAGAAAGAAAAAATATTAGTTGTGAAGATGGTTTAAAATTCATCTAAAATATTTATAGTTTGTGGTGTTAATAATGAATAAGTTACGATTAGGCATCAAGTTAAAATAACAACTAAAAATATTATCAGAAAAATTTTAATTCACAAACTGTAAGATGTATAGAACTGACAACAATGCCTATGCAGCAAAAATTAATAGATTTATTGAAAAGTATATTCTAATTACCGGAATGTAATGCTACACCATCCAAGAAAACCAAGGAGAAGAAAACAGCACAGAACAGCAAGGCCTGCACCCTCCCAAACACCATGCCGCAAATATACGGCAGCTGCCATTGCACACAAGTAAACGGAAACTAAGCACAGTGGCATCAGAAGAGTTAGGCACATCATGTCCCCAAGAAGTCCACCCGATCCTGGTCCTCCATTTCCACCTCCATTGCGTACCCACTGAAAAAGTACATAAAATATTATTGTATTCCCAATAAATATCAACTGAATAAACAAAACAACACTTTACTCCACACGTTCAAATTTTCCCATATCTACAATCAATATACCAATTTAATGGGTATTTTAAATAACTTGGCTACCCTACCATACTGTTCTACACACCTTCCCAATAATTCTTGTTATTATTTAGCCAGTGCCTTTGCCTGCTTGATTTCAAACAAAATTTAAATCATGTAAATTCATTGGTCGTGAAGACCTGCTACGCCTGAGAGGGAAGGGCAAAATAAAAGAACCCAAAAATTTATATTATGCTAAGAAACCAATAACTGGTTTATCAGACAGTAAGAAAAGAAAAAAGAATGGATTAAGCAACAACAAAATATTTCAGCCATTGCATCATTTTACTTTGATTGACCATTAAATGTGATATATGACATACATTGTGTAATGACTAAACATAAATCTCTTCAAGAGTCAATAAAAGTGCTTTCCAATGCTTATTCATATGAATAAATACCAGTTCACTTAGAATACTTTTACTACAGTGATGAAACAGTAAGAGAAATCTCTATGTAAAATTTCAAACATTATTTTTAATGAGCAAATTTGACTATATTTTCATTGCCAACACTAATTTAGAAATTTAATATATTTAAACCATGAATATGCTAGAAACATTTTTAACTTATGAAGTTTATACTCCATTGGAAAATATATGCTAAAAAGTTCTTATCAAAAAATATTTCTCATAAAATCACAAAGTATTTCTATCTAATATTTCAATTTTATTACAAAACATTGAGCATTTCAATCACACATTTAAAATACAATCCCAATTTTTAACGGTCTATATGGTACTTATTTTCACGGAGAATTTTTAATAATTTACATGAAGAGGCAAGAATATTGTGTACTTTTATAATTATATTGCGTGATAATAAATTTATACTTGAATGCCAAATTTTAAGCAAAATATCTTGATTGTAAATGTTTTCAATGAACTAGACATGACCCCTCAACAAATACCTCGCAAAACGGTTTGGATTTACGATGAGTTGTGAATTTAAATTTGCAAATTTCACAATGATCCAAGCTGGAAGCAGAGAGCCAATGCTCAAGGCAGCTGCGGTGAACAAGTCCCAAGGAGCCAATGCAATCACAAGGAGAAATTAGAGGCTCTCCAGCACTTACATTAGCATTCCTTTGGTGGCACAATTCATTTACTCCAACATCCCCTGGAAAGATATTAGGATAGACAAATTTTATGGGTTAAAGTTTATTTTGTATTATTATAGACATAAAAAAATTATGATGCGGAATAATTTTCCAAGGACGATAAAGTGACATCAAAATGCTGTATAACCTGACTTAATCGCCTGTTTGCATAATATTTTGGCTATGAAACTAAAGCCATGAATACGACGGGGAATGATAGATTGAAGTAAAAACAGCCTAAGAAATACCTGAATGTACTCTCACGAAATGACACTGAAAGAATCACTTCACATGTAAACATACCTTCGTGACAAATTCGACAAAATGGCCCACTGCTGGAGTGTCTCCTGTCACTTCTAGTTGAATTTATCGACTTTGGGGAAGGAACTTGGTCCCTAACCTCTATCGTTCTTTCGAGCGCATCAGGTTGTTCTAATTTATCCATGTTGGCCTTTAATAGAATAAATAATTGAGATTATCCGACATTAACGTTTTCGATAAAAATCAAGCATTCCTATGTGGCAATATACTTCGCCAAAAACGTAATGTCAAACAAACTTGTTTTCGTGATAGAGATTGTCCTTACGGTCGTCATTGTATTAGCATTAAAGTAACAAAACATGGGCTTTGTCATAGTGATAATACTTCCATTTAACAGTCCAGAGCAATACAGAAAATGAATTAGTGTTGTCCACAGTATTACTCATTACAAAACAAGCAATATGGAGCAGTTTTAACACTATGTCGTCTGCACTCATTCGAGACCCACGTGTTGATAAATAAATACTAACCTATTACGAAAGTTAAGCTCTCATAATCAAGGAATAATGTGGAATATACGTTATAGCATAAAATACAATAATGGTAAAAATCCTCAAATAGTTTGCTATCTGTAACAAAACTGCAAATCACTTGATAACTCATGGACAGTTGGTCAGGATGCAGGATTGTTTCATGATTAACAAGAAAAACTATTCGTACCTTAAAAATAATTTATGCATCTTAGAGAGGAATAAAAAAATGAAAATGTATTTATTATTTAATATTTTGAGCACTGAAATTAAATATAAGAAAAAATTACTTTGACAAAAATCAAGTTGGTATGTTTTTTACCGGAAATGGGGAAGTACACGTCAGATTTTCGAAATGACTGTCGGATCTTTCTAATATGTGGTATTTATTGTCAAAGAACTAGAAATGTTCTATACGTTAGAAATTAGTTGTCGACATAATGAAAAGTACTGTTTGCTGTATTCATTGGACTTTACTGCTAGTCTTCGTCATTTCATGGTAAATTATTATATTTAGTGTAAATTATCGTTCTGCTAGACATAATATTGTCAGACGTCAGGCGCTCTAATCATGTATATTAGCTCTGAAACTAGCTTATTAGCTCCATAAATAGTAATCAATTACCTTAAGGAGGCAATAACTACATTAAGAGGATTTATTTTGTCTTAGTCCTTCTATTCACAAAAAAATTCTGAAGCCGGGACTAAATTAAGTTCAATTTGTGCTAAACTTAAGCTGTATTAATTTTGATTGTATTTCTTGCTGATGTGCCGATTAGTTTTTTGTTTGTTTTTGAAGGTGTTTTTGATGTGGAAGAATTTTTGTTTTCCTTCTGCCTATCACCACGTTATTTAACTATTTTTTCTATTACGATTCTTTTGATGTTGAGTTCCCATTTTATGTACACTTATTATTTTTTATTCTGGTGAGTTATTGCCTTGGAAATATTGCACTCATAGTATACCGAAGCCTCTAAGAGATAGTTATGAATATGATTAATTTAAAAAATAATTTGAGTTAATTTATTCTTACCTATACATGTGCAATGAAAATGTTTTCTGCGACAGCAGCTGCTTGCTGGCTCTAGTAGTGTCATGTGAAGGGACAAGCAAGGCCATAGATGGACCATCCCCAGGAATTACTGCTCCTTCTCATCCCCCAAGTGCACTCCCCAAAACAACACATCTGGTTCCATCTCCAAATGATCCTGACTTATTGGAAGAAAAAACAACTGATTTAAAGGAGTTATTTCTGAATGTTAGTTCTTTTGAGTTAAAATCAGATGTAGGGTCCACCAAATCTACAACTGACCATGAAAGAGGCGGCCACTCTATTTATAATGATGCTCTACAAATGCAGCAGATGTCCAAGGTATGTGTTTGTGAAATTTTCCTTTCTTCATTGAAGGGATAATATATACATCTATATATATATAGCGCAAAAGTTTTATTGATTATGCTTGTAATTATGATGTAATTTTAAGTACCAATGAGATGGAAATGTTATTTTATTAATTTGCATGATTATCCTAAGGTATCTTTGGGAATAAGTAAGCGCATGTATTTTTAAGTCTGTCGTCACAATTTAAGTTTTGGCTAAAGAGCAGTTGTGGTCTTCAATGGATTAATGTTCACAGTTCAATTAGTCCTTGTTTTGTACTTTACTTAATTTAGTTATATGATAACTTGGCTCATGTATTGTCAATATCTCTGAAAATTAAGTCATACAAAAACATTAAATATATGGCAGATAGCTTCATCATTAAAGTTTTAATTGACTGCTCTGCTAGAGTATTAGTTTACTTTCTCTTGTATTGTGAAATAGAAATTTGTTTTAATTTTGATATAGGTTTTGAGAAATTTGATGCTAGAGAAATAATCAGATGTGTGTTCATTATAAAGGCATAGAGAACGGCTATGATGATGTTTCAAGTTGGAAAAATACTCTACCTTATATATGAAATAGTTGTGGCTGACAGAGGAGTATTTTTCCAGCCTCAGATTAATGGATTTAATTGTGGCTAATTAGAAAGATTATCCCATTACACAATAAAGCTAAAATATTCATGCAGGTGTTGTGGAGTTAATTTTTCATTCTTTTGAAATATCAGTGTCTGCTGAGTGCATCTTTTGTTTGAAAGATTTTATTACTTTGAAATTATCTCCTTTATGATAAAAGAAATCAGTATCCATTTAAAAATAAAAATGAGTTGGTGGAGTGAAATCATGTAGTTCCATATGTTTGTCCATCATCATCAGGTCTTCCCCTGCAATGCACTTAGGTCTCATTATAATATATTGTTTCTGTACTGAAGCTTATCTTCTCAATAATATAAACTTGAGTATAGCTAATCTAATCTTTTGTTTGTCGGTTTAATTCATTTTATTTGACTGAAAAATAATATATAACATTATGATGTAGTTCAATGTGTATTTGTCAAATAATTATTTAGTAATAAATCGATCCCTGACCATACATTTGATCACTGATGTTTCCATCATCCATGAAGTTCATTCATGTTACAGTAAACAAATTACTAAATAGGCCTAGATTTAAGGAGTGATAAGGGTAGTTTGCGATGCCCCTAGGTGATTGTGGGCCCCATGACTGTCAAATTCTGAAAGCATGTGGATACATTTTGTGGAAGAAAACAGGCTATCAAGTTATTAATAATTTTGCGTATATTTTTAGAATATAGTGGGATTTTTGAGGCCAATGTTGATTGTAGCTCAAAGTCCTCAAGTGGAACCCATAGAAATGTTTTTTTTTTCCTGTTAATACCTGTCAGTTGAGAGTGGTCTTTACCATTTATCGTTTATGTTGATTGTAGTCTTCATTTAAGATTTATGATCACTTCTTTGTGTTTGGAATTTTACAATATTTTGCTATACATTTCTTTCCTTTCACACTATTAGCTCCTGACTCTGTTAACATTAACTCTCTTGGGATTCTAGATCTGAGGCCACCAGAGGCATGGGGCCCTAGATGGTTATCTAGATCAGTGGTTCCCAACCTTTTTTAGTATAAGGCCCCCTTCTTAACTTAAAAAAATTTCGCGGCCCCTCACATGCTAATAGACTTCGGTAATTATGGAAATACATAACAAATAAATTGATGTGTCCAACACATGACTTTCTCCATCCGTAAGTTGTCAACTAAAATTAAATAAATACGGCGACAGGAACAGTTCAACTTACAAGCTTCAGCGCTAGCGATTCAATTGTGTTGTAAATTCACCTTTGCCGTCACTACCACACGCACGAGCTTTCCACTAACCGTCAATTTCGAAGAAATTGAATATCTCTTGTAATATTCTTCATATGAAAATTTATTTCAAACAAGAGTTGTAGAAAAAAATGATATCTACAACTTTTACCAATAAAGGTGGAAACCATAGCATGAAGTGAATATTTTTAATAATCTATTGATTTTTATAAATAAACTAATGAAATATTTTAATGAAACTTTTTACAATTTTGAATAAGTATTGAAATGGAGAGAACCAAAATATTTGCAGGCATTAGCTATACTTTTCTATTATCTAGCAGAAACTAACTGCAATTTTAAAGTAACAAAAAATAGCATCGTATTTGGTAATTGGGTATTTGGTAAGCTTTTATGGATTATAATTATTAAAGTGCCTTAATATTTAAGATATTAATGAGGTGTTATGACATCGCAATTTCATTTGCAATTGATATTATAATTCCAAGGAAAAGTCGCCGATTTCTATAAATAACCTTGCAGCCCCCTTGGAATAACTTCACGGCCCCCCCGAGGGGCCACGGCCCACAGGTTGGGAATCACTGATCTAGATCACCTGGCCCTATATCCACTTCTTTTACTACATTAAAGCTTTAATGCTAATAGTACTTTTGTCTATGTTAGTCCATTATAAAGTGGATGGGTAAACTCTGAAGAATAGTATGATAATTTTTTTTGTTTCTGTAAATTATGAGATATATGCCAACTAACAATATACTCCACTAAATTTGGCTGTTACAACTGATTCAATAGCTAACTTCCTATAGCAATTATAATTTTGTTATTAATTAGATTGAAGAATTTTATGATGGCATTGTAATTGAGGTATAATGATAGTATGGGACACGGAGTAACAATTTTCTTTCAAATCCCAATTCTGTTATAGGTTTTGTTGTTGAATTTATGTGTTAACAAATAAAATTAATTTGATAACCATTTGTTAAGTAAGCATTACACTTTTTTCAGGATATGGAAAGTATTCCTGTGGCAGAGATTCACTCTAGTTTTGAAGATTCTGTAATAGAGACAAAGCCACATGTTGCCTGTGGCCAAGAGTCCGAAGACATTTTGAAGCAGAAGTCTGACTGCACTGAGAGCTTAAGCAGTAACTCAGGAGCTGGGTAAGTGTCAAGATCTTATTGTCTCAACGGTGTTGTCTTCATAAAAATTCTGTATGAAATGTTCATTCATTTTCAGATTAGAGGTCTTACAAATTAAGTTGTGAAAGTTTCTGTTATTCATTCAGCTTAGAAACATAGAGTTGACTTTCAGGTAGCTGTGATTACTTATCGTGCTGGTGTTTCCATTATAGTTAGCCATATGAAAAGTGATTTATATTTCTTACAGGACAAGTTTTGAATGGCGCTATGCAGCATTATTGTTATTATTACAGCATTATCTTTTAAATTATTCTTGCTCCACTGTTGCTGAAAGTAAACTAGCAACTCTTTTGTTAGGCTCAAGTTCATTGATGACTAGTTTTCATGTGTATATATATATATAAATAATCATTTTAAATACATAAAGTTTTCTTGGCAGATAAACTGAGACCCTTGGACGAATGAAAGTTTACAAATTCGATTAAATATCTGCTCAAGAGTAATAAAAATAATGAATATTTTACCCCTATTTATTTAGTGTGATTAAATAATGATCTTTCAGTTGTGTGTGGAATGCTTATTTCATACTTAAATTTGAGAAAGCATGCGCATATCAAATGAAAGTAGGAGTTATCTTTCGAAAACCTCTAAAAAAAAAATCATATCCATTCACTGATTGGATCAATGGTCATTCAGAGGATAACTTGATGTGCAATATGAAATTGTAGTCATCAGTCAAACGTGAGTCTACTGGGAGCCATAATAATGAGAAATAAAATCGTTCCGTCCAATGGAAAAACTGAAGAGTCGAATTATAGCCCACACTACAAAAATATGCAGTGTTTTGTCCCTTGCTCAACTCCTCGAAAATAATGCACTTTTCCATTGCAGATATCGAACCAGTCTGTTCCAGTTTTCCTTGAATTAATCTATTAAAAGTTTTCGTTATATCAACAGGAAACGGCGCGAACTTTATTATAGAATTTATGCGTCTAGTGGAACTATCTTACCCTCGTTGCCGTACACGGAATGAAACGGGATATCACACACAAGGGAGAAGTCGGTGCACGTTACCTCCGTGGTTTTGCGTCGAAGTCTCATTTGGTAGAAATTGGGTCATTCTGATTGTGAGTTGTAGGTTATTATCCTCTCCGAGTTATAACGTTGCACTGCCTCGAAAATTCTTTCAAGTTACCGCAAGCCGAATAATATTCGGTTATGAGGTAAAGCGTGCTGTTTGTTTACCGCCTCGCCGGGCGATAACACGGACTTCATACAAGCTTACCAAAAATTACTTTTTAAAAAAGAAACCGACGCTCTCCGTTAAAAAGGCCAACGATAACGCCTAATTCGCGACGGGACGATATTTTCGATACGCCCATTCGACAACCCCAAAGATGCGGTTTAAGGTATGTCTACATCGATCTCTGGAATCTCGCTTTCTCCCCCCTTCGGGGGGAACGGCTCTATTTTTAGCCGCCGCGCTAAAAAGGAGGCAAGGGCACCAGTGCGGGCGCGAGGGCGGGATTTTTTTTTTTAGATAAAGTGCCTCGAAGGTGGCACGCTCGCGGAAACTTTCACCTCTTGCACGGAGGCGCGGGTCGGAAAGGACGGGGGAAATGGCTACGTGCGCCTCTGGCTTCCAGTGGAAACCTATTCTAGAGTCCCGGATTAAACCTCCGTGAAATATAAAGGTAAAAAGAGTCGCGAAGCGTGGGAACAGGTGCCGTCGACGTTCTTCGGAGGGTCGCGTTGCTCTGACGCACGTATTACCGCGGCGTAGCGGGACTCGATCCATATTGCGTCTCTCACTCTGCCTGTTGATTCTTCACCTTTCGTCCTTGTCCTTCGCGTATCCGAAGCATCGATCGAGTTTTCGGCACGCGGGGATAGGGGGAGAGGATGGGAAAGGCTGCGCTAAAATTGAAAAAAGAAAATAAAACAGATCGAAGCAGAAAGAGTTCGAGGATGAGAAACAATCGATGGGACCGTCGGGAGAACTTTCTAGAAGGAGCTCTCCAAATCACGAAGAGTTTCGTCGCTATCGTCCCTCCCTCGTTTTGTTTTTAATCGTTTCGATCTCGAAGTTTTCTTCTTCTTCGTTCGCCGCTCCCGTTTCGAAAACGGTTCGAAATCTGTTGTTTATTATGGGCTTAAACGGAGGAGGAAGCGTCGCTCGCTTCCGGGGCGGTGGGTCGAGCCAAAAACGCCGATCGCGTTGTTTTGTTTGGGTCTTGTGTTGTTTGGAGGTTGCGCTTCAATGGAGGCAATTTGTTCGCGGGGCGAATTGCCAGCGATTTGTTTTTTTCTCTCGAAGCGGACGGTTAATGACCGAATGAATTTCGAATAAAAGTTTTACTGTAGCTCCGAATTCCTGTTTCTTTTTTGTGTATAGAACAGCGCTCCGCAAATTTATGAATTCTATGACGCAGTTTCGGGTTCGACCCTAGCGGCTCATCGAATCAAATTCCATAAGATTGTGCGGAAATTAGTTTTCTTTATCTCTAGGTAGTCAGCAACAAGTTAGGAAAGTGTACAGCGTATCACAAATGGGTGCGCTTCGTACAATGGAGTATTTGAAAGAAATGATATACGAGTACGTAAGGGAAATAGCGTTTTCAAGTTCTTTTCTTCGTCATAAATAATCCATTTTATTTCTCTTTAAAATATTGCATGCACACGTAAGGATGAAACGTATTTCTGTGATATTGTTTATGTTAGCAACAATGAAGAAGTAACCATGCAAGAAATTTTCTAATTGTAAGTTCAACTCGAATTAAGACATTCTTGTTTTCTTTTCTTAATAACGGTTACTCCTACGATAAAAATTCAGAGGAAAATAAACACTCTACTAGTTCTACAAGTTTTATTTGAAAAATATTTTGATATGACCAAGATTTTACGAGATATGACGGAAAATTCATTTTTTGTCACCAGTAAAGTGGTACCCCTGATTGGGTTACGTGATTCATTTATGTGATTTGTTTATTATCTTTGACTGTAGGTCCCTAATATCGAATTTCATGAACATCCGTTTTGTAGAAGCCGAGAACGAACATGCGGACGGATGGACAGATGAACAGACAGACCGACGCTAATAGGCGCTCACGCTGGAAGTGAAACGCGCCAAAATGGGAGAAAATAAACTCGTTTCCCATGCAGATTGAGATTATTGTGCCTTTAAGCTACATTTTTAAATAACTTAAGTATTTCATTCCGATTACGGAATGATTCTGAGGTAAAAGTTGCTAATTGTGCAATTAAGAAGTGACTTCGTTCGAGTTTGAGGCAGATGAAATAGCGTAACTAATTCAACCGTAAAGTTTCACTACTTACAAGAAATTTACTTTCTTTGACCTTAGCGGGAGAATTAGAAAATGCGGTGATGTTCTACTCGTTCCTTTGGTGTAGAGCAGTGGTGCCCAAACTTTTCGGCCCAAGGGCCACATAACTCAGTTCCGCCCTCTTCGCGGGCCACACCCAGTCGAAAATAGAGTTTAAGAATAACTTAAGAAAATTAGGGATTTAGTTGTTAGTCGAAATTATTTGATTTGTTGTAAATGTATTTACTTAATATAGGAGTACAGAGAGAGAGATAAAAAATATATTCCTCTTTATAATTTTCTATTTTCCTTTTATGTTACATTTTGTCCTTTAATTGTTAAAGGGCCGGATGAAGGCACTCGGCGGGCCGGATGTGGCCCGCGGGCCGGATGTGGCCCGCGGGCCGTAGTTTGGGCACCACTGGTGTAGAGCAGTAGTGCCCAAACCTTTCGGTTCGAGGGCAACATAACCCATTCCTGAACCCAACGCGGACCACGTAGCCCACTTCCGCCCTCTTAGCGAGCCGCATCAATTCGAAAATAGGGGTGGAGAATAATTTTTGGAAACTAAATGGTGTAGTTGTCAGTATTACATAATTCGTTTTAAATGAGAAAAGACTCGAGTCTTTCCCGGCGAATGATATGGAGAAAGTTTTCTCGGGTTTCCAGCCAGCTGGTGTGGAAAAAGGATTCCGACGTTTCGGCAACTCTGCTGCCATCTTCTCCCTGAAGATGGCAGCAGAGAGAGTTGCCGAAACGTCGGGATCCTTTTTCCACACCACCCGGCTGGAAACCCGGGAAAAAATCGTTTCAAATGTTATTTATTAATTATTGGAATAGAATGGCAAAGACAAAATATATCGCTTTTAAAGTTTTCTATGCTCAGTTTATGTTATATTGTGCCCTTTAATTACTAAACTCATGGCGGGCCGGATGCGGTCCGCGACGTGTAGTTTGGGCACCGCTGTTGTGTAGAGCATTGGTTCAACGATATTGTGAAAGAAGTCCTGAGAGTGGCAAACCCTCTTGTGACGCATCTTAATGCGGAGATCAGTGCCGCCTTTTAAAAGAAAAACCCTCTTTTGAAGAGTATTCCGGCAAAATAAAGCGTCCACTTCTTTCTCTCGTTTCTTCGGAGTCGACTTTATTTTTGAAGGACAAACTCATTAATGTCGGAGGAGGATTTTCACGCTCGTTTCCAAAAAAAGAGTCCTCGCTCTCGGAAAATAATTATGCGTAGGCTTGGCCAGGTATTGGTGCAAATTGGTTGGAAAATCCTCTATCGCCTGAATGTTTCTCTCTCTCTCTCTCTATTTGGAGGAGTGCCATTCGGTGATTCAAGTTCTCGTGTCTGCGTCTAAAAATAGCACCGTGGTCCTATTTTTTGCGTAGTTACCATTCCGTAGCACTTTCAGTGAGGAAGTGCTTTACAGGTGGCTCCGGTTATCTGCAACTGGACGCGTTGTGCATTTCGTTCGTTCGATAAATTTATAAATCGTTATTCTCGGACAGGTGGGTAAGAAACGGAATGTCTTTTTTGTCACGATAAAAATTCATAATTTTTTGCCAGTCTAGCATTGATACCGATTTTGTTTTTAGTCATTCAAAATGATGTCATTTCTCGTTTCTATGCACATCGTATCATATGACTGACCGAAACGACGACATTAACCGCGTTCGTATCTCACAGCTTCATCGGTGTAAATATTTGGATCAGTTTTGGTGAAAATAAGCTAGTTTTCCTCGAATTGCGTCAGTAATAGAATTACGAACTAATTAAGAGTTTCGTCTCAGTCATTACAAACGCTTTTATCTTGTTACTTTGCATTTCAGCATTATTTTACTTAATAATTTCTATCATTATTCAGTTTATCATCATAATAGGTAGTCTGTCCGTAGACAGGTCCGTGGTTATTCATGGTTAAACTTGGTTCTCCATATACTCCTATTTTCCGCAGTCTTATTCATGTCTTGATAGCTCTCTTTCCCTTTCAACTCGTCTATCAGCTGAAATCTTTTCCTACTCTCTTTTTTTTCCCCAGTTTTCCTTCTAACACTTCTTTAATCATGCTCTCTCTTCTCAGGTAATGACCAATCCAGTTCGCCTTCCTCTTTTTGATAGCAACAGCACTGATTTGCTCCTCTACCGATATTTACTCCGCTGGTATCCGCATTCTCCAACCTGACCTTTACAACTTGATTCACATATAGATTCCTGATCAGTCTCCTGTCTTTCCAGTCTACACCTATATCCTTTAATATCCTCATCAGCAGTACCCAATTTACTCTATCAAAGGCCTTCTGCCAGTCGACGAAACACGCAGCAATCTTGGCTGTACTCTATTGCCCTTTCTGATACGATTCTCACTACACAGATAGCATCTCTGGTTCCTCGTCCCTTTCTGAAGCCGAATCGATCTTCCCCTAGCATTTCTTCGAACTTTTTCTCTAGCCTTTTATTAAGAATCTTCGAAGTGTGTGACAGTAGGCTTATCGTTCTGTAGTCTTTACACTCCATTGCCTTTGGCTTCTTCTTTAGAGGGATCATTGTTACATCTAAGAAATCCTGAGGCCACTCTCCCGAGTCGTAAATCTTGTTAGTTAATTTCGTAATCACTTTTAGTCCTTCCGATCCCATGACTTGAAGTACCTCTGCCTGTAGCTTTTCCTTTCTTCAGTTCCAGTATCGCCTTTTCTACTTCGCTTTACATAATACTTGGTTGTCTTCTTCAATGTTATCCTCTTCTTCCAGTTCCATTTGTATCGATCCTTCCTGCTTTTTGTATAGTTCCTTAATGTATTCTTTCTATACCTGTGCTACATCCTTTGGTTCTGTGACTATTTTTCTATTATTATTCATAATTCCTTTACCACGAATCCCATTAGGCTTCTTATCTTCTAACTCCAGTGCTTTAGCGTACATCATATCGTACCGTCCTAACTTCTCCATCTGTTGTATTTCCTCACATTTTTCTTTTATCCAATTTTCTCTAGCGTTATCTGTTACCCTTCTCAGCTCATTGTTTAAGCGTCTATAGTTGGCTCTACCTTCTTCACTGTTAACGTTTTTCCATTTTCTTCTCTCGTCCATTTTCTCCAGCATTTCCTTAGTGATCCAGTTTAGGGTCTCGTTAAAATACGTTACAGTCATTGTTAAAAACAGTTTACGTCACTGCGCGTTTTTATGACGCGCGTTGCTCTGTGAAGGTACTATCGAAATATCCAGTCCTCGGAGTTCGCCTCTTCGCATCAATGCAAGCATCGGTTTTATTATTTCTAGAGAGATCAATTACTATTTTAGAAAAAAGTACGCCATATGTTTCTGTCTGATTGGATCAACGTAATGACATTGTTTGTTGATATGTCAACTGTTAAAGATAAATAGTGATTCTTTTTTTGTGGTATAATCCGTTATGTTTGGTAAATGAACTTTTCTTGAACACCCTCGCGTAATTTAATATCGTGGTTTTCGAGCAATTCATATGCCTTTCGCGTCTGAATTAATTGCGGAATGTCTAACAGAATCGCGGATGAAGTATAAAAAATTTTACGTTCCAACGCACTGCTATCCAGAGCACTACTTTTGTAACCCCCCCTCTTCTCAAGGCCGCTGGAAAAAGTCGGTTTTTGAATACTAATCTAACACGATTTTTTTCTCTTTCCCTCGGTGTAATTGTTTACGTACCAAATCAGGTTTCTATCGGTATCTCTCGAAGTTGCCTCATTTTATGGCAGTGCGTAATTTTTTCTTACCCGCACTCCTTGTTTCAAGCTTTTAAATACTCCAGAATCAGAACGCAGCTCGTTGTATATTAAGAAAAAATATACCTAATGTGCATTTATGTGTAATACTTTTATGGACGTTTTTTCCAAGCAAATTAAATACACGGGGTCTGAGTCGTTATTGCCACCCTTCTTATCAAGTGATATGATGTATCATTGTTTTTCAAAGTACGGGTCGCGATCCATTGCCATATCGCAAAGCTCATAAGGAAAATGTGAGCATTCAAACGCGTAACAAGCCGAAATATATCAAATTTGACGTGGAAAGACACGCTCTCTTTTGGTTTTATTTTATCGTCCGCTGCTTTCTGTTACGAGTTTATGAATATTCTGATTAAGAGGTTCTTTTCTTTTCGTTGCACCTCCTCTCCCTTGGTCACGAAGCAAAGCGTCTTAAATGCACCACGATTTCTACACCGTAAAATGCGTTTTTACTCCGTGCCACAAAATTTACCGTCTGCATTACTTTTCCCACTTTCAAAACCCAGTGGTTTTATTGGAGTTATTTATTTGTTTTGGTTCAAGTTACGTATCGGTTTTTTTTACGACTTCCTCATCTTAACCTAGATGTAATTCTTTGTTTAGAAAATGTATTCAGCCATGAGGTGTTTTCCCATTCATTCTTGCGCCTTCGTGTGAATGGAAATATTCATTCATACATAATAAAGTAGTGACCTCATTCTTGTGGAAATGTCCTTTATAAAAGATATAAAATTGACTACAGTTAGAGTCTTATGTAAGAAGAGTGCAAAGGTCATGTATGTACATAGTATCATATAATGTCAATTTGTGTAGGTATATACAGTATATTACAATTATAATGTGTTTTTTTCGTTTTATATAGCAGATTAAACATTTCGCATTGCGATGAAATACGGTTTAATCATAATAAATTGCTTATTCGTTTGTATAAATCTAATATTTTATCCCCGGCTGTCTTATAATATTTCGAAATAACTGTCTTTAAAACATATATACGTATAGGGTTTTTCCATTTGTAAAAAAATTAAATATCTATAGCAAAGGCCTCACATTCAAATTGCAACGAAGCCAAATGAATAGTTTTGAAATAAATGGCGGGCCGAGTATGAATATTTAAACATATAGGTCGGGGCGCATGTTACAATAATAAATGAATTGCTCGCAGCTATAATATATATTTTAATTAAGAAAAAATTACCATAGAAATCCTAAACATCAAACATTGTTATATCGTTTCGTATCACTTTACTACTCCATCATTGCTTCGTCTGCGTTTTTTCTACCACTAACTTGCTCAAACATCGAAGTAATGAGTGGGCCCGCGGGACACACATCCGAGATCCCTGATATAAACCAATAAAAAAAATCGGGAGATACTAATTTTATTTTTATACGCAGTGGGCATATCATTGCTTATGAAATCAAACAAAGAGGAGAAAAAGTCAACATTGATCTGATGGCATTGGTCCATCAGGCTATTCGGGTGTCCGGGTTCGATTCCCGCCCGAATCCAGGCATTTTTCTCAATCTCTCCCGTCATATATGGAGCTCGCGGGCTATAAGGCCGGCTAGTTTTCTTTTTTTTTTACGAAAAAATTCTCGTTTTACGTAAGTAATTACTGAGCTCGTTAACGTTTCCGATTTCCTTTTTATCGCCGAAACATTTCGTCGCCGCACCTTTAAATGTCTCTCTTTAGCAGTCGCAGTTCGCGAGATTGCAACGCGACGAATTTCAGGGTTGATCGAGATCTCCGCGGGAATGACGGAATGGAAGGACGTCTCCTGGCAACACTTTCTTCTCCCTTTCCTGAAAGTCTACGTCAAGAAAGAGTTCGTTATCATTTTTTCTTTTTTTTTCCCCCTCGCCGCAACCGCGTGGATGTTAATGGAGGGATTCTTTCTCGCGTCTCAAAACGACCAAGTTTGCGGTTTTCTCTCTCTATCTGTCTCTAGTAGAGGAAGGAATAGATGCTGGGAAATGGAGCGGGAGGGGAAAATGCGTCGAAGGACGCGGAGAACACGCAGTCACTCATTCGAAGGCCGCTCCCGCGTGGCTCGGTTCCTATAGAACCGTGCCAGGGAAGGAGGGAGTGAGAGAGAGAGAGAGGAATGACTGGATCGGAAGAGCGGATGCCTTCGCGAGTTTTGAGGAGTGGAAAGGAGGATGAAGGCCAAGGCGAAGATGTTTATTTTTTCTCTCCCTCCAAGACTGAGTGAGTTCCAAGGAGATCCTCAGCTCCACAAAGAAATTATCTGTTGCCTCTTGTCACCAAGAGTCCCTCAGGGTTTTCGCTGTAGTCCGTAGAGTTAAATAAAATAAAACGTGGTGGGTTGGAAAAGTTTTTTCTTTTTTTTGTTTCTTCTTTTAAACGAGGTGGAGAGAGAGAGAGAGATGGTCTGTCTTTTTTGGGTTTGGGGTGGATCCTATTTTTTAGCACGTGAGTTGCGTAGGCGAGGAAGGAAGATAACGGGTTTTTTTGTCGAGGATTTTTTGAATCGACGATAATAATCACAGTAGGTGAGGACGCATTATCATTCTCCTCCTTCCGTTCTTTCTTTCTTTTCCTTTCTTCGAGTATACACAGGAGATTCGCAGCCTCACAATGGAGGCATCTGTTGCCAGGGCCGGCGTGATTATTTGCGGGGCCTAGGGCGATAGTGAGCGGGACCTATTTATGTATGTATACATACCCGGTGGCGCAAAAAATGACGCTTGTAGTGCCTCCCTCCCCTCTGGTGATGGACTCTTTTTGTTGTGAAATTTTTGTTTAAGGTATCCCTCCAGTCGGCCTCTCCGTCCGGAATGTATTAATATGTTTTTTTTTTAAATTGTCTAAATCTCAATACACGAGATCTCGGAACCCTGTTCGGGGGAACCGACTGCACATGCCTCACGTCGGCCCTGTCTGTTACCGTCATGGACCATAGGAGTTTTTCTATCCACCGCATGAAATCGAACGACTCGAGAAAGTGTTTCCGATTTTTTTTTGTTTGAAAATGCAAGGCGAGTCGGCCTCGTTAGAGAGGGCGAATCTTTTAGCGCGTCGATTTCGTAGTTACGCCCCCGCGTTGTGAGGATAACGGGTGTTTTTTCCCTTATAACGATCGCTTGTGTCTTCTCTCTTAATTTTTTTAACGGCTTACCAAGGAGATTCGCGGCTCCACAAAGTGATTTTATTTGTCGTCTTATTTTTTTTAAGTTTCTCCTTTCCCTTACGCGAGAAAATGGGATTCTTACGAAAGTGTTTTCTTTTAAAAGAAAAAAAACGAGGGACGAAGAGTCGGCCTTCTTGGATGTGGTAAAATTTTTAGCGTATCGATTTCTAAGTTACGCCCATTGCGTGGGATGGAGGACTTTTTTCCCGCGGAGTTTGAGTAAAAAAAAATTACGGTTCTCGTTTTTTAGGAGGTCGTAAATGTGTGTAAATTTCAATGCCGCCTATGTTAAGCGCAGTGGGAATTTGAAGCGAAACAGTAGCATCTGTCAGGTTCTTTTTTTTGCCGTTTATCGTCGACTCATAATGATTCTAAGTTTTTGCGTAGAAATCAGCCTATCCTCGGCAGAATAGTAGCATCTCCAAGATGCAGCACTGTTACTGCTTTACCTTTGCATTCATAGTTTGAGGAGTGGAAGCTATTTGAGTTTTCGTAACGGAAATTATGGGAGACTGTTCCATTACCTAACAAAATTTGAGAAACGCTGCGATTTTTTTAAAGTTCCTTTTAGGGCAATTAGAGTTGATTTCTCCTTTAAAACTTTCATCCCTTGGTATTTAAAACTCTCCTCAAACAGTTGCAATAAGTCTTTTTCTAGTGATTTAAAAAATCCATTCCTCATTGTAAACCTAGCTTGGCTTCAGATCTTTATTTACTCGGAATAAAATTGATGTAGTGATTTGTTACGTTTATGATTATGGCCAGCCATTGCCAGGTTTGCTTCAGATATTAATATCAGCCAGGACTGATACCAAAATTGTATTTGGAAAAGGATTTTTTTGAGCCGTAATTTGTGAATTGGAAACAAAATAAAGATTAGAAATTGATTTACAGAGGTTTACCTACGGAATAACAGCTCAGGAAGAACACTTCCACGTCGCGTTTCGCCATTACGTCTTTGTTTCATTCTTAAATAAACAAAAGCATAAGGCTACGTAAAATTACGTTTTTTTGTTCGTAAGCAAATAAAGAGCCGAATATAAATTTGGAACGAGGTAGAAGAAAATAATGGGAGTCAGCTATGAAATTTCTAGGCACCAAGGCGACTTTGTGTCGTATTTTTTCGAGCGCTTCTTACAACGGCTTTGCGGGAATAAACTCGTCATTCGGAGGGCTAAACAGGACAGTCGTACATACTCGTTATCCATCTCGAAAAAAATATAGACATCTCCGGCAGTTATGTTTTGTTGCGTGTTTTACTTCAGAGTAAAATAGGGTAATTGGAGCAGAACCGATTTTAACAGGGTTTTCTATCATTGCTAAATGAAAAGCTCGTCTCCGGGGACCGGCGTCTAGACTTCTCTACCTTGTTAAAGCGGAGACGTTTCATCAATCATCCGAAGGTAACATTAGGTCTCAAGAAAAATATTCGGCAGGGCCAGAATAAATAATAATTTTCCGTCGTTTTTTTTCGGCGCTCTCTCGTTCAAATCGGAACGAGGTTATAACATTTTTTCTTTCTGAAAGAAGATCATCGATGACTGTTGAAATTGCATTCGCCCTGGGTGGTTCTGACCCAAAACGACGATTAACCCGACGACTAGTTCCGTGTATGATTGCCGAGCGAGGAATAAAAGAAAGCGGGCCGTGGACGTTCACGTTAGGGCAATCTTAAGTCCCTCAAGCTATTCGATTTCAGATTAATTGTTTTACGACTCCCGAGAATATTAACTCGCAAAAAAATTTCGGTTGTTGTACTCGTCCGTGAGAGCTTTTATTAACGCTCTAAACTCTTTAGTAGGGCGGTTTCCAAGCATTAAAAATCCCCTCCCCCCCTCCCCCCCCTCCCGACCTTCGCGCCCCCCAACTTTATCATGTTCAATCACAGTACCGCATGTAATAATAGAACCAACCCAACCCACTGGAAGTATAATTGCAATTAATATAACCATCTTAAGAGAAAAAAACACGGACGCGAACGATACGTTCTAAGCACTTGATTACTAGAATTATAAGGTTGCAAAATTTGTAGGTCTCAACATTAGGATGGTTAAACAGATAGTAAATAGTATAAAGTATTTTGCGCCCCTCCCAACCTACTCATCGAAAACCTCAGGGAGCGCGCCCAACAGTTTCGAAACCACTGCCTTAGTAGATTGAGTTTGTAAATGTGTATCTTTCGTTTTTTTTTTCAGGCAATGATTTTATTCAGTTTTTACAGTCATAATTGTGTTAAGTGTTTGATCCAATATTGCCTCGGAGTAAATATGGCTTTTGAATGGAAAACGATTTAAAAATGCCGCACCGTTTTTGTGGAGCAGATTTATTCAACGATGATTTAGATCAGTGGTGGGCAGCCATTTCTACATTGGTGGCAGTAAATCCGTCTGTGGACCGCATTGAAAATTTCAAACTGATTATATGAAATCGTGACTTAGAAATTCTTAGGCACCATATGCGCGAAAATGAACTTAGAATTAGGTTTTTAGGGTTAACATCGCAATATTAAAAACTATGATGGAATTCAATCTTAGAAACACCTTGGAGAGAAAATCAAAAGCAGTATTAAGAAGAGCTCATTTGAATTGACAAATATTTACTGAGATGTTCCAATTTAACTTTAGATATTTTAACAGATTTTTCTACTTGGAAAATAATATTTGGTAGTTAATTAAAATAAATAAAAAAGTTGTAAAAACTATGTACCTACAGCGGGCGTTGGGTCGCATAAAATTGTTTAGTGGGCCGCAGGTAGGGGACCCCTGATTTAGATGAACGAATCCTTAATCATAAGATAATCGATTTGTATTGTAGTCCGCTTTCTGCAGCGCTGCACGTGAACGAATTGGCGTTGCAAAACAATGGATACGTACTCCGCCTTAAATTGATGCGCATTCTGCCAATATCAAGGTCAAAACTATTTGAATGCTTATAGAGGCGACGGTTTACTTCCAAGGTCATTTTTCGTAGCTGGAAATGTATATATTTTTACTCGCCCTGGAAGGAAAATTTGATATTAATGTTCAATTTATAAGTCGTTGTTTATTTATTAGAAACATAGCGGTGATTCGCTTCGCCAACATGCAGTTTGACACATTTCATTAATTGATTTTTGAAATAATTTTTTTCCTATTGAAGAAACCATAAGATATTTCAGCGACGAAGTAGTCTTCCTGGGTGTTTTCCAACTATAGTTTAATATGACTTCTTATTGGAATCGGTTGCCGTTGAATTAATTGCCTTTTCTAAACGATTACTCTGTGTCTGTAATAGGAAAATGGTTCACTCGAGCGTTTTATTATTACAAGATTTTGCAATGATCATTTGTTTAAAATAATGAGAGTTTAAAAAGAATTTTAACCGATGTATTCGAATGGAAAGATAATTAATTTTGCGGAAAATTCTAGTCGTAGCTTTCTTTGGTTTTTAATTGCATGTGTTTTCGATGACTCTTTCAGTATATATTATCGTGATATTTTTAACTATAAATTTGTTAATTCCAAAGTGATAAGGCTGAAATGGGCATTTCGACTACAAATTAGTTAGTGGTAATTTACCGACATTTTATTTTTAGAATTTATCTTCTCCATTCCAGCCATATGGAAAGTTCGATCATATTTAGTTAAAAGGTTTATTAATGGAAATTAATTAATTTTTCTTAGCATTAATATCTATCACAGTTATTCGTTCAATATTGGCGACGAGCTATTTCTAGCTGTCTGTCGTTTCTCGAAAACCATCCGCTGAGCGTTGTTTACATCTTTATAAAAAAAACTCTTTACGGGTATCTTCTACGCATTCGCGTCGTTTTGATGGAAGGCCTATTTAGGGTTATCAAGCTTCTGCAGGAAGTATTATTCTTTGCTTTAGAGTTGAGTGGCATTTAAAAGCGATAAGTCGCTGATAGCAATACTGACGTGATAGTATTGTGAATATGAAGGCCATATGAAATAACATATGAGGTTATTTACTTTATGAATATCTTTCAGCTTTGACATATGAAATATCGAGTTTATGTGTACATTAGTGGATTTTCTCGCAATCTGAGTTAGATGCTACATTTCGACTTTCACAATTTACTCCTCGACCTTTTTGTTAGTTTCACCTTTGTATCACTTTTTAAATTCCGATATAACCTTTAAAACTTAAAAGTTTTTTTTTAATGTAGAAAATCGATTATTGGACGCTTGAACATTTTACACCGAGTTTACGTTCGATTTATTGCACTTACAAATCTATGTTTCTGCGTAACGAAGGATTATCACTATAACCGGTAATTGCGATAGCATTAGAATCTACCGATACGTACTCCATGCACGATTTCACTCATATTATTCTTACACTTAATGGATGAGGCGGTGGAAATAATTTTTGCGTTTAATACTTTTATTTCCTTCGTAATTTTATGTGTGGACTGGATGCTTTAAATCCACTCATATTAGCAGGAGAGCGTAATTTGCTAACGTAAGTCCGCCGGAATTGATTTTGTAAAACTCGCGTGAGAACTTCGTGGGAATAGAATTTCGCTCTAAGAGTATTAATGTCCGTGTATGGTTCTTTATTGCCGAGATTGGTACCTTCCAGGAAAACGCATTCGAGAGAACTTTCACCTGGTTGCATTCTCTGTGTGAAATTGTGTTCCGTTCGTTAGAAGAGTGAAACGAATGATAATTCAAACCCTTGCAGTACGTTGATGAGGGTGGACGGAGCAAATTATTCAGGAGATTACTCGTTTGCTCGAACTGGCCGTGTTTCTTGGGTTCGCATCCCTTTGAGGTCTTGTAATTGGTTTTTTTTATTATTCGAATGCGTTGCGAGGATCTACGGCGAAAGTCGCCAAGTGCCCTATATTCCACGTAAAGGTATTAAATTTTAAGATTACGGAAGGAATCATTTCTCTCGTATCCTTTTACTTCGATTCGCTATATTACTCGGATCGACTGTCGCCTGTCATTTTCGGCGGATGGATTATTTTGAATTTATACCCACGTGTTAAAGTTCGCGCGGTTTGTCTTTGATGTTTCCCCCGCGTATCCTAACGTAAATTTGGCCGTTTATCCGTAGTTTATTTTACAAAGGTACCGCGTCGGCTACAAATCTCTCACTCGACCTCTGTCGTCGTTCTATTAAGGGTCTTTTTCTCGTGTCGGGATTGAGGCTGGATTCTGTAGCGGGAAATTTCAAATTCGTAGAAATGTCATCTCAGATATATGTTTATATTAATGGGCTTGGAGAGAGAGAGATATATATTTTTATTCCCTACGCTCGTTATTTTAAATCCGGTGCTCGTAAATACTTCACGGCGGTGAAATTTTTCACCTGAGACTAGAGCTTTCTTTCCTGTCCCCGCACGTGTATAACGCGCTTTATGTATAAATTTCGAAGTTCTCGTTTATCTCGATCGCGGAATTATTCAGCGACTTTGGGGAAATGCGGGTTTGTATTGTGCACTAAAAAAGAAAAAAATAAACTTTGATTTATTTATTGATCGTCAGTTCTGTTGGTAAGGAGGAATGAAATTTACAACAGTTTCAGTGGAATAAATTCCTTCTTGTTAAGCGTATAAGACGCCATATAACTTTTACAAAAGTTCTTAATAAAGTTAGGTGAATCAACATTGTTGAACAAGGAGGAATTTATTCCATTGAAACCGTTGTTCAGAATTTTTCTCCTCAATCTTCACATTTGTGATCAGTATTATGCACACACGCTTATAACTCGTGCTAACTCGTGTACACCCAGTTTTCGAGGCCATCAGACTTCCGATGATGGACCGACTATAGTATAAGTTGAATTTCCATCATTTCACTTTTGTTATCTTTTAAGTTTTCGTTTCGTTCGCTTGGCTTGTTTTCGTTCCGTCTTTCCTTTCTCGCGCCAAGCGACGCCCTCGTCCTCTCGGTTTTTTTTTATCGGAAATGGAAATGAAAAAAAAAAAACTAGCGACGGTAGAGAAATAATACTCTTTCTCCCCTTGAATTTTAATTAACGATACGTATGGATTTCGCCGACGTGTTACTACTCCCCGTAATTTTGGTTCTCTTTAACTTTCCCGGTTTCGAACGCACCCCGAGCGAGGGAGAGCTGAAAATGTAAATATGTTTCAAGGTTTCCACCCCCGCCCTCCACGTCGCGCTTTTTTTTTTAAATGCAACCTAGGGACCATTCTATTTTGAGTGGTTTTAACCCGGCTCCCATTAGTCGGGAGCAGAATAGGTGTTTTTCCTGTAGACTTCGCTTTCGTGTTCTGCGGGGCGAAGCTTTTATTTGGGATCGGATGTTTTTCTGTTAGGCTTTTACAGTGTCGCGAGGAAATGTTTTCCTTATTTAGTAATATATGTATTATTTTGATTGGACGTTCTGGCGTAGGAAATTTAATTTGGAAATCGTATTTTCGGAGCGCGTTTGCTGTGATTTTCGCTGGAGGCGAACTGCAGAGCTGCACGTTCTAACTTAATAGTAATGCCAGTTGGAAGGTGAGTGTCGCAAATCGAATGTCGACTGTTATCATATCGAATAACAACGTGACGTTTTTTTTTTTTTTTTTTTTTTTTTTTTTTTTTTTTTTTTTTTCTCGTTTCTGAACTGTCTCTCAAACTTACTCTGTTCGATTTAAGGAAAAATTGTTGTTTGCTTTATCTCGTAACCCCGTCGAAAATTTTGTTAAAAACGGCAAGAACTGTTTTTTTTTTTTTTTTTTTTTTTTTTTTCTTTAAATAGCCGTTAACAGGTATAAAAATTATTTTTTAAAAAGTAATTTTAACCGTAGAATCCACCACAGTTCGTCATTTCCTGTTGCTACATTAAGGTATTCTCAGGAGCAGACGAAATGGCTGAGCTCTAGATTCGAAATTGGCAAACTAAGTGTTTTTATAAAATCTTTTATGTGCGTTCGTCCGATATTTATTTATTTATATATTTATATATTTTGGGTAGTCCATTTTTTGTTCCCTCATATCTCTTGAACGAATGATCGGATCATAAAGAATGTTACATGTTTTGAAAACTAATGGCTTGAGATGGTTTTTAGACCATAAACAATATCGTATCTCATCTAGATGTTATACTGTGAATGTTCACTTTCCAAAAGTCTATTTGGAAAGTTTGAGTAGCAAGAAATTGAACTACTACATATTCACAGCATTCTGTGCCTCAACATTAGAAATGATAGCGTGAGTTGTCATTATGACCAATATATGGCGAGAGAAGTTATAACGCTTAATTGTACGAAAATTTTAGCTTATTTCTCAATAATGTTCACTATTGGTTTAAAAACTTTGAACCTTTTCATAAA
The DNA here is from genome assembly GCA_036926305.1 of Uropetala carovei. Lineage (NCBI taxonomy): Eukaryota > Metazoa > Arthropoda > Insecta > Odonata > Petaluridae > Uropetala > Uropetala carovei. The sequence continues at coordinate 10,435,846 of JAXCHB010000241.1, forward strand.
ACAGTTAACAACTCGTAATCAGTAGATGGTTCATTTGGGAATGCATTTTTATTCCTCACGCTACGGTAGACTGGCTAGAAAAGTAACTTCGAAATTTCAAAATTTGCAAAATGGGGTGCCGTGGCGTAGTGCCGAGCGCGTTGGCCTGCTGCGCTGAGCATACCCGTTGAAAACTTGCGAAAGTTGCATTTTTTCATTAGATCTTGCGGCCCCCCATTTGCGTGTTTAGAGGAGAGCACGCGAATCAACGCTTCATCCTTCGGAAGTGACATAAAGCCGTTGGTCCTCCTTGGTGCCTTTCGAAAAGAGTTTGCTAATGCCGGTACCGAGTTTCTCCTCTTATTAGTTACGTGATTTAAATTGACGAGTCTACTAGCACTAGAGTCGTATGAAGTCACAAAGTTCCACAAATCACGAACTTTGGCATCAATCATTGTAAGAAAGTGATTGAGGTAAATTATTTATGTTCGTTATTTTTCATTGAATGTTATTCATTTTCGCGCTTAAAAGATGAAAACAAGTAAGAATTTAAAAAAATAAAATCTTTTTGCTTTGGAAAAATAGGCGGCCTTAAAAGAATAAAACAAGAAAATTTTCAGGTTATTTGTTCGTTATAAAAGATTTTGCTGTCATGTACTTTTCAATGCTATAACTTTACATATCATTTACGTAATAATCTCATTCCATAAGCTGTAGTAAATTGATTTTGAATATAAAGTTAATAGCAAAACACATTTTTTAAATGAAGTTCAGCCTTGAAAACCTTCTATCAAAGCGAAATTATTACGTAAATGATATGTAAAGCAACATTAATGAAAATAATGACACCAAAATCGTTTATAACGAACAAATAATCTGAAAATTTTCGTTTTATTCTTTTATGTCCGCCTATTTTATAAAGCAAAAAGATTTTATTTTTGAATTTTTTTAAAATTCTAACTTGTTCGCTCTTTCACTCTGTTTTAACGCATGCACGAGGGCAGCGGAGTCTCAACTGTAGAGTAGTTGGTCACATCCTTCAACGCCTTCGACACCTTTTTGTAAATTTGTGTTGCAAACTTTGTGTGATTACACAATGGAAAAAATTACGGTGACGGTCATAATGAGCTCGTGTAATTTGCAATTTTATGGAATCCATTAAAAAAATTCGCAGTTGAGGGTGCACGTCGCTCTCACAAGTCCTCGTAACTAAATTTCTCTTCTGTGACAATGATGTGTGTTTGTCATTAGATTTACCCTGTTTTGTTGCAACGCATCCGATAATATATTCAGAGAATATTTCGCAAATTGTGAAAAATGGCGTTCAAGGAAATTTCTCATGAACTGTCTCTAATACAACGTTTCGTTCCAAGTTTCATATTCCGATATTGTGGAAACACCGAAATCGTTCCATTATAAAGCTTAGTATTTGGTTAAAATTGTCATCCATTCGAAAAGATGCTCATAGCCATTCACTTCTAGTATATAAAATGTCAGTGATTGTGTATGGACAGCCTGGTAGGAGCTCTCTATATAGTATAATGTCACTGGACGCTATATAGTTATTATTTGAGACATGCAGTATTTTTCATGGCACTTCACTCCATCGCTGAATGACTTTTATTCAAATTACTTTCAGCTACTCTTGAGTAAGTTGATATTTTTTTGATGATGGACAAGAATAAATTACTCGTCATTGTGGAACGATGTGGTCCATTTCAACTAGGCTTCCGTTCCGTGCGATGAGAGATTTACTCAGAATCTAGATCCACACACACTTCAGGCTACTTACAGGCGGAATTATAAAAACCAGTTTTGCGCGTGGGCAACCAAAACGTGAATATTCATGGAAATCTCGGATTGAAATATTTTCACGATACTTTCTCATTATGCTCAGTATGCGAGTCGGAGAGAAATTTCTCGACTCCAAATTCTATGTCAGGCATTAGCACATCTTCTTTTGGAGAAAGATCTCAGAGGACGCACGATCGTGGAAAAAAATGCGGCGTGGCGAACGGGTGTCGCCCGCTAATTTCATTAGGAACGAAGATCGCAACGTCGATAGTATAAAAGATATTCCGATTAATAAGCTCGCGCCCGGTTTCGATCGCTGCACCCCTTTCTCGAAAACCTCTCACTTCGTCACGACCAGTCTGAATCCCGGAGTTATATTTTTTTACTCGAAAAGAAAGATGACCCAAAAAGTATCCGAACTATAAATTTTCCTCGGAGAGAGAGAGAGAGAGAGATCGAAAGCAATATAAACGTATTTTTCAACATGAGCGTATATTTTTTTTCTCTCACAACCCCGCCTCGATTTTGAAGGGCCGAAAAAAGCTGGACATAAGGGAGCAGAGAGGCGGAGGAACCCAATTTTTAGAAACTGCCGGACATTTGTAAGAGTACTACTCCCCCGACACGTATCGCGGTCAGTAATGTTTTTTTGCAACGCGATGTTAATTATCCGGAGAGAAATCAACGCCGACTCCACCCGCGCTCTCGTCTACGGTTCTTTAAAAAAAAAAAAAAAAAGATTCCTCTTGTCTACGGCGTATCCAGCGACGTCTGCCGGAAGCGCCGCCCTGCACTCGCGTGACGCATTTTGGTCGGATGCTTGGGTCGTTTTTTTCCCCTCTCCATTCTCTCTCTTGTTTCTTTCTCTCTTTCTCTTGATGCGTCGGCCGCTCACTCATTCTATTCGGGGATCATCACTCCACCAGATGCGTGTGGGCAGACGTCCAAACTCTTAGCGTTAATACAACTTGGACGGATGGTACCATCTCCTCTCCCTCCCTCTCTCTCTCTCACCCGTCTATTCCTCCATCTAACGTTTCCCTCCTCCTCCCTCGTTGCCCATAGAAGTCTTTCACCCTCACCATGTGGATGCTTAGACGGCTGGAATACTCGAAAATCCCTACGCTTTGGAAACTAGTATGTCGTCCGATATACTGTGACTTTCGCGCGAGCTTTTATGTTTTATGTCGTCATTTTCCTAATTTATTTTAGGTCGACGTGCAGTTTGTACGGAGGTTTGTTTATGAGACGTTTTAAAAGTGCGTTTACGACCGAAAGTTTTCCTGTTTGCCAAAGACGTGTATCTCTTCTTTCGTGGCACGCATTCGCCCGTCGTAGTTACTTTGTATTTCACAACGAAATGGAATAGGGTTATATGTACTTTAAACGGTATAAGACGCTAATGCATTGATGGCTTATGTACAATGTTGCAGTGAATTTGACGAATATAAATGTTTATGGATTTATAAGTAAGGAGTAATGGCCGATACAAGGGGAGGATACTGGGGGTAATTACCCGTAAAGGACATTATCAGTGTTTATTAAAGTATTATCTCAAGTCATGTTTTTATATTATTGGTATTCAAGAAATATTTGGCAGATATCTAAACAATAAATAATATACGCTGTATATTTATCACGATACGTTATAACTTTATATAAATATGTATCAGTGAATACATTTGTTTTCTTATTACCCTCCTAAGTTGTGCAGCTAGATCCTCCTCTGGTAAGGAGTGCTTCTGCACGGGACATCTTCTGTAGTCGATGCGTAAGATTGGCTGGTTTTGCTCCTAATTTCTATAAATATATTGAAGAGATTAATTTGTTTACGAATAGTTTTTGTGCGCCGTTTCGGTTGATGCAATCCGCAGCTGCGCCGCCCCTTGAATCATTCTTTCCTTGGTCACCAAGCTCGGCGAGGGGCTAAGTTGATCATCCCTTCCGCAGTTCCTAAGCTAACTCGCACTTCTTTGTCTCTTGTTTAACAACAGTGATTTCTCATCTCTAACATATTTTCTAGTTGTGATATGACAAGGCATGTTATCGAGCGTGTGAAGTCGTGAATTATCCTTTGATCTTTCATTGTAGTTGTTATCTATCGAAGGTGAGGCTTTATTATCGAAAATCGACCTTTATCTCTATCTCGTATGATTCGCGTTTAAAATTGTCTTCATTTTACGCTGAATTGCTCCCGTTTACGAGTGGGATCGAGAAATTTGGTCGTAGTCTTGTCATAGCGGGTATCGCGGGAAAGTTTATCGGCTTCATCGATTTTTTTCGATAATTTCACCAGCATTATTATTTATGTGATAACTAATCGTTGCGATATCACTTTAATAATAGCATTTCAGTCCTTAAAACAAAAACCATTTTCATTTCATTTCTCCCAAGACGTAGTGATTCGTTAATGTTTTGCCGTATGTGTTTGATAGTTTTCCCTATTTTCCTTTAGTTTTCTTTAGATAATTTTTACCAGTTTACGCCTTTGTTTTTTTATCGCGATACCTATTTAAAACTAACTTGTTCCAGAATAAGCGCTTTAGCGTCAACAAGTTTTTAATTAATCTTGTTATGACTGTATCCAACAGCCATAACAAGAGATACCCAAGACAAGTACTTTAATTTTTAAAATATGGTACTTAAGTGCTTATATTTTTGAATTAATTTTCAGCCATAATACGAGCTCGATAATTCTATGGTGTTATATTTGGTTGATTATTGAATACTGATATCACCAACACCAGCCATTTCATTCCTGCTCTTGTTATAATTTACGTCTTTCATCGGCGTTATGTTTACGTAATATCTAACAATAGCGCATCCTTTTTTGTAATCTTCTCGAGAATTGTCGATTTTTTTCATCGGGAGAAGAATTTCTCTTTCTTTTTTGCTTCATCTCGTCTCATCTGATCATCGGATGGCTGTCTTCCCTAGCAGCCTCTTCAACGAACCATTATCCCTCGTATGATCTAAGAGCCCTTTCAATAGCCTGCCACCAATATTCCATGCTTGTCTTCATCAGTCTCTAAAGTCTTTTCCCAAGTGTGTTCGACTTTGATAAACTCTCGAAATGGCAGCTATATTTACGACGATCGTTTCTCTTAAGCTTAAAAAAAAAATCTCGCGCGAATAGTGTTATTGTTTACGGTGAAACAGATGGCGGAGTTCTTTCTGCGATCTCGCTACACCTCATTCCGTCGTAAAATTCTTCATGCGAACCTCGGGAAAAGTGATTGTGAACTACTGTGTAATTTTTAAGTTTCGACTTTGAATTTTCTTTTTTTTTTAAAGCAATTCGGAGTTTTCCCGTGGATCTTGACTGCTCTCCTAAACCAAGTTCGAGTGCGTTTTTTGCGCCGTTTTCTTGATTGCTGTTATAATCAACTTGTAGCAGTTTATAAATTGGAACAACAAGTATGAATTACGCTGCCGGTTTCGATAGCTGGTGGGAATCGAGAATCGTTTTGGAGGCTATTGACTGAACGTTTTAACAAGTGGAATATACACATCGACGAACTCGGACTTAACTCTGTGGAATTTTCTAATCGTACTTCCATAAAAAAATTACTCAGTAGCTTACGCGATATGTTTTATTAAAACCGCGACCGGTTTCGCTGTATCAGGATGCGGTTATTAATAATACCTTTTCGTGGAAGATACAGTCTTTTCGGTGATTTAGTAGAGTATGATTTAAATGTTGGCAAATCCTTTTCCGACTCGAAGAAATAGTTCCTTTTGCCCAATAAATACGAGAAGCGGGGATTAAAGAAGAAACTACGGCGTTTTTAAAATTTTGGAGTAAATCAGCACTAACTCTCGGTGAATTGTAACCATAGACTGCTATTTTGCGTAATAATTGTACTTATCATCTCGTTTTATTTCGACAGCTGTCACCATCCGTTCGATGCGAGGCACGAGGTGATTTCGATCATTTATATATCGGATCGTTTCACTTTTTTTTTTAAATCGATGACAAAAACGACTCGTTTCTTTTTCCGTAAACCGAACATGTCCCGTTGACGTCAAAAGGCAAGGTTAAAGCGGATGACGTTTTCCGTCCCTATTGGTCCGTAAAATTTATACCGCTGGATACCCTCCAAGTAGCGTGTAATTTTATGGAACGTTAAAAGCATCGCCGTAGATAGTTCGCGAGGGAAAGAGAGTGATCGTTTGCGTTGGGATTAATTCGGCTCCAGCGTCGTCGTCGAGGAGAGAGGATAAATTCGCCTCGAGGAGAGGCGTTAAACACGCCTGTTTATGCTGAGATAACAAATTCCATTTTGCAATTGGATAGGTATACAGGTGCGACCGCGTGTGCCGCGGAGAGGTGTTTAGGAGGAGAACATCTGCGGAGCGTCACGGCTGTCGAAATTGGCATGCGAGGCGCGATCGTGGCGCGGTGCCACGGGAACGTTTTGAATCTTCGGCCGTCCCGCATTTATCGTTCGTTAATACGACCGATCAAATTTTTGACGTAGTATTTTTTTTTTCGGTGTCGTGCTTACGATACTGGCACATAATTGGATAATGCTTCCTAGTCGTTAGAAGTTACTTCACGAAAACGCAGTTAGCAGATACAGTCTTATGGCTGGAAAAAAATTCAAAATTAAGCACTTAATAATCAAAAGATTGAAAAAAGTACTCGTCTAAGGAATCTTCAGTATATTTCAGATATATTCTTGAATATCTTTAAAAGTTGAACATTGGGAAATGAAACACAAATCACGTTTATCACGTTACGGGTCGCTTTCCACCACTGGCTCGCTAAGCTCGTTAGGAAAATGCGAACGCTTGACGTATTAATGGTTCAAACACACCGGAAATGGGATGTAACGAAATCCCCCTATTAGGTTAACCGTTTCGTTTTAGTATCTATAGCGGATTCATGTAAAATATTTCGATATTGTCATTATTTCAGTAATATTTTTTTCATTCCACTGGGTCGTGTGAAAATATTTTTATGGTACGTTTATAAACATTCCGAGTCGTATAACTGAAATGTGGAAAAATCCGTCGTCATTTCCAGCCATAAACGCCAGAGATGATAGACTGCATTACTAGCTTTCGTCGCTCCTTCCAGAACTCTGTGAAGGAAGAGCGAAATTAATCCTATCCCTCGCTTGCCCGACAAGCAGAGATATGATTTTCGTTGTCGAAATCCTTCGAGACCTTATCTCGTGGCGTTTAGTCTTCTCTACGACTTAACTTCGCTGACGGAAATCGGAGAATGTCGATGACGCTTTGCACTTTGGTGCAGTTTCATCCTTTCCCCCATTGAGAGAATCCTTTCACTGGAAATTGACCTCTGGCATCTGTGAACGTCGTCCTACACGTGACTGCGATAAGAGATTTTCCCTCTTTTCTTTCCTACGGGTTCCACATTCCTCGGTGGGCAACCGCGGTGCTCGCATCGGGGAAGCGCTCCTCGAGATCCCGTGCCTCCGAACGGCTGGTGATGTGTGTGTATGCTTTCTCGATTGGAGCTTCGTGGCTAAATGGGGGGAGGAGGGGCTCCCCGTGTTTATTCTTGGATTCAGTATCAATACGGAAAAAAATCTCTTTATCTTTTCTCTCTCTTCCCGGAAAATATAAATTTCACGCTCCCCGCGTCATCGCGCCTATCTTTTTCCCTCTCGCCAAAGCTTTTCTTCCTCTTTTTTTATCTCTCTATTTTTTTTCTCTTTCCGAGCGTCAAGGTTAAAGAGAAAATCCTTTTAAAAAGCGTCGTCGTGTGGCTTTAATTGGATGTCTTTATTTTTTGGCTTCCATTTTGCATGCGGCGTTATTACGTGGCTATTCAGGAGGAGTTGGATTTAAAAAAAATGAATTGTCGCGCTGTCGTGTTTTGAGAGTTTTTTTTTTTAGGAAGGGTACCGGTGCTGCTCACGTAACCAACTGTTCTCCTGTGGTCCTAGTGGCGATACTAAAGGGTCAGAGAGCTATATTTTTTTCCATGCCCAGCGCCAAAGCATTAAGCGGGTTTTCCCCAAAAAACCTGAATCTCGCGATAATGGTATGGCGCAGTGGCCATTTTCGTATTACGGAAAATTATGTTCGCATGCCGAACCAAATTTCGGAACCACATTGTGTGGAGCATTATCATTACGTACTTATTAGTCTAAAACGGCCAGAGAAAATTGCCACGTTTTTTTTCGCGGCTATGCTCTTATAGCCATAATAATACACTCACAAATCATTAATTTAAGTATTTAGTTTGCATTGGGAAGTAAATCAAAAGTAAAATCCACCACTACGTCTAATAAAAGTTTCGTTGCCGTTTCAGTTGAATAAAATTGTGCCTGATGGAAAGAATGGATCATTGATTCCCATGCGATAGGCGAACTTTGGAGTATGAGAGAAATTTGATTTTCTTTGGTGCACCTCATGAAGGACATCTGTTGTGGAAGGTAGATACTAGCCCTGCTCCAACCAAGAAAATACCTATGTATGTGAATGGAGAGAATTAGTTTGCCACGATAGTTCATCGATAGAATATGCGTCACGCATGTAGAAGAGCCGGGTTCGATTTCCGGTCGTGGTAGAATTTTTGTCCTTATTTCGTAATCGTGTGGTAAATTCGACGTTAAAGTATCGCTTTTCAATCAGAATTTCTTTCTCGTTGCTATTGATTTTTAATAATGAGACATGGCGATATTCTTTCCTTCCCTATAACTCCAGATGGATCTTAGCACATCAAGTTCTTTGAAGCAGCACGCCGTTAGCTGAGCGTTGATGGTCCCTGAAAGGGGAATAGGTATTTTATGGACCACAGAAATAGTTCATTCAAGAAAGAATTTTCCAGTTCACTTCAGATGGCTTGAATGGAACTGAAAAATTGTTTCTTCAAGAACCATAAAAATCGTTTTCCCAGTTTTTTATTACGGTTATTAGGGAAACGCAATTTTTCATGAAAGATCTTGCTTTCTTTTTGCCTAAAAAAATTCTCCAACGCAAATATAGGAAGAGAAAGGAAAATGCGCAGGGAAGACCCTCCAACTCGTGCGTGGCTAGTTGCCAACACACTGCTCGTACATGCCAAAAAACCGATGATACGCAGAAAGCTTTTCAGAGGTGTGCGAAATTCTCGAAAATATATGGGTACGTCTTTATATGGGAGAGATTGCGACCAGGCAGTCTCTTTTTCCATCTAACCCATTGTCAGTTACAAAAGAAAAGAAAAACTAAACAATGCTACATAATTAGCAATGAAAAATGCTGAAATTAAAAGTGAGGTGTTTGCGGGGAAAAACTAAGGATAATTATGTTATCATACCGTGGGAAAAAAAGTCATTGCAGGAAGACACCCGCACAGGAAGGGATGTGTGAAAATCTCGGAAACCTACTGATAGCCTTAAATAATAATTGAGATGTTCACAAATATAGAAGTACACACAGTGAAATATATTTAAATACACAGTTATATATACAGCACTTAACAAAAGTCCGTTCACTCCGTGGAATAAGATAGAACGTTTAAACGAGAAAAGTTTTATTAAAAATTACAAATCAATATAATCACATAGCATACCACGCAGCCACTGACACGTCTTTACTCGCAGTTATAAGCTGTCGGTTACGTTTGTAGCGTTTCCACGGTAATGTTTTTACACGTCAGTAATTTTTGGAGAATAAATAACTGTCGCACTAGTACATTTTCCACTATTTTATTTGCATTTAATAACAAGAGACGACCATGGGTTCACTACACAGTAGCATCATCAGGTCACCTGTTATTTATTCTCCAAAAATGGATATATTCCACAAAGTACCGCCTAAAACAACGGATTTTATACGTCAGTAATTCTTTTTTTGACGGCTGGAGGTCTTGGCTCGTAATTAATGGGGTATAAATAATACACAATAACTCGTCACTACTAGAAAATAGAAAAAAAAATATTCGGGAAATGAGACAACAGGATTAATGTTACGATATATCTTAATTCCCGATGACATGGGTGGGAAACCTCCGACCCGCGAGCCGCATGTGGCCCCTGAGAGCGTTTTGTGTGCCCCGCTAAGCAGTGATGAAAAAGTGCAATAAAATTAACACATAAACTCATATTTTTTATTCCATATAATGATAATAAAGCTGTAAGTACTGAAATGTTATTCCTAAATACTCGAATTTAGAATTTATTTCCACTTATATGATACCTTATAATCTGTCAGTAACTTCAATTTAAACTAATCAGGCCCGCCAAAGCATTGGGAACTTCCAATACGGCCCTCCGAAGGATTCGCCACTACTTATACCATGTGGAAAAGGTTTCTCACCCCTGCCCTATGAGAACGGACGTACGTTACACCCTGTATATAGTGTATCCCTGAGCCAGAAAAGGTTAGGAACATATTTCTTTATATAGGACACACAGATGCCCGATCTTAGCTCTTTCTTTGCGGTGTGTTTAAAGTGTGACATTTTCTATTTACGAAAATTATATTCCTCATCAAGTCGTTATCGCCCTTTTTGTCGTTTCCTGGTCGTTCACGCGTCGTATTTAGTTGTTCCATCGGCGAAAATTAAAAATTAATTAACGGCCTTTGCCGTTTTCCCCCGCGGCGTCTGTTTAATGTACCGAGAAATAGCTTCGTTCTCCTCTCCCCCTTCCCTCCCCCGGCAAGTAGGGATTTGATCTATTTCGACGCGAATGACCCGCTTGCACACTCGGACACACACACACTCACGCGCACCCGAGTGTCGGTACGTATATTTTTTTACTTTATTTTTCCAACCGAGATAAAGCATGGTGCACTCCACACAAAGATAATTCAAGAAATGTGGGGTAAGGGAAAGTTTACAGCGGGGTAAGAGACGATAGGATGGATGGATGAATTGTGTTGCCATCCCCTCCCAAACTTTCCATCTAATCTTTCCTTCTCTCGAGAGAGTCACATTTTTTTTTTAAAAAAAAGGCCCTTTGGTTATGCATTTCAGCGCGTTTGAATTTTGATTTTTTTGTATTTTTTCCACGTCTTCATTCGAGCGAAGAAGGGAGTCGCCGCGTTTTGCACCCAAGTGTTCCAGTCATGCGTGAAAAATATCTCTTCTCTCTCTCTCTCTCTCTTTTCACCCCCGCGAGCACGTGCACGACGACGTTCGTTCTCTTTCTCCACCCACCCACCCTCCAAACCTCCTCCCCCTTTTATCCGCTCACTTCTTCTCCGGGTTCAAAAGCACCGCCCCCTCTCCGCCCCCCTTCGATAGCAATTACGACGGAATCGAATCAGACCGCTAGTGAGGATTTTATGCGAAAGAACAATAAATGAAAAAAATAAAAAGGTTCGAAACGGGGTCGTATGCACGGGAGGGGAGGGGTGATGAGCTGCATGGTATGGTCTCAGCGAGAGACACACAGAGAGAGAGAGAGAGGGCATTGTCAGACGATCCGCCAGAGAATCACATCCCTGACCTAGTCTTAAGGTAGATGAGCGGGATCGTCATGGAGAGAGAGATACATGGGGGTATCTCTTTAACCTATAGAGGTAGGAGAAAGAGAGAGAGGTTCCATACGTACCTCCTCTTCTCTACCTCTCTCTCATCCCACTTCCGGTGTGTTTGCGCCGTCGCCAGTTATCGATCCAGGGACTCCGGTCTCCGCTCCGCTCGATGTCTCCGCATCCCTCCCTTCCGCGTCCCCTCCCTCTCCCCCCTTTTCCGTCCCTCTTTTCCCGCTCGGCTCCTCTTTTCTCTGTCATCCGCCACGGTTTTTTTTGTTATTTTTTTATTCCTTTATCTTTCGGATTCATTCTTCTCATCGGGCGCCATCTCTGAGGAGGTAAGGGGAGAGGAAGAGGGAGTTTAGGAGGGGAGATTGGGGGGAGAGAATGATCGCGGTCGATCCGGTCCCGATTCTTGAATATCTTTCCTCTCTTTATCTCCGCCAAATCGTGTTAAAGCGATACGTTCTCATTCAAGCTCGCGGGAGATGTCGCGGAGTTAATGGCTCGTGTACCGTTTCACTTTTCTCCTCCCCCTTTCTCCATCCCCTTTCCCTAGGGAGGAGATTTTTCGAACGTTTGACCCGATTAATATCCCATTCTCTCTTTCTCGAAACAACGATTTTTTTTGGCTCTTTGACAAACGTTGAAACTACGCCGAGTATTCCTTGGTTTTTCTTGTCTATCGGAATCGTAATTTCCTTCGTTTTTTTTATCGGTCGAAAAAGTCTTCGTTCGACGCTTCCGCTTAATATCGATGTCAGTAGCTCTCGAAGCGTAGTTCAAATTGAATGCACGGGTGACTAGGTTTTCGCCTCGGAGTTTTCCGTCGAAAGCGGTCGATTAATTGAAGTGTCGTTTTTTGCGAAAATGTCAGTCGAATGCGCCGGTAAGTTAAATTGGTCGTTTATCATTTCGATGAAATTTTTATCGCGGATTATTTTAAAACAAATTGCCGCCGGTTCGAACGGGCGGGATTCGTCGCGGTTCGTTACTCGGACCGATAAAAATTAACTCGGAACGAACCGCGTGGAATGGGTCGCGTTGACTTCTCTCGCGGGGCGGTGCTGATATTGGCCAGGCAACACGTGCGTGCGCGTGTGGCTACGGTTTTTTTGCTTGATGTGGCGATTAATCCGTTAAGTCCGCGGAAGTGCAGATAAATTCCAACGTACTCGCGCTGTTTTATCGCCACTCGTTCGAAATTTGATTTCAATTGCTCAGATGCTTCGATAAATCGAGAGCCGCGCAGCACATGGCGCATTCTTGAGGACTTTTGGAACCTGCGGTTAACGGTACGTCTGACGTAAGTTGAATAGTTGAATAAGTCAGGCGGAAGAGTGTTATTGAAAAATATGCTCGCGTGACTATAAATTACCACGTTTCTCACCTAACTTAATTTCTTTCTTCTTATCAGTGTGTTCACAACTACGTATTGGTCACGAAGTAAAAAGTAATTGATTGTTCGGGGATAAAAATGGCAAAAGCCAGCGACGCGTTCCTTTCATAAACCCGAAGAAAAGCCGACTTGAAAAAGTTGGTATGCGAAAGAATAAAGATACGTGATGTTCTATACGCGGGTTTCTGATATCCTTCCATAAATCTGTCATCGTCCGTGATTCATCGTTAATGGTTACGACTCGGCTGAGAGGATAAGAAGGCTTAAAGGCCTAGTTCGATTATCAAGGTTTATAATTCACTGCGTTGCATGGAAAAAATGACGAATTCATCACCGCGGTCCCTGATAGCAGGAATTCCTATCCTTATCGTTTCAATCGGCGTCGTGATAATTCTCCCGTTTGCGGGTTTTTGAACGGGAATACAGTGTGTAAAAAAAAGGGAAGCGTTCCTAACAGTACAAGTAGTCGCTTAGACCAGAATCTTCCGCTTCTGATCGACGTGATTTCTTTACCTTGATTACGTGCTAGCTACGGTTCCGGGACATTTTCCTCTTTTTGTCCAGTCTGTCACCGGGATGTCCATAATAGGAAACAGTCCCAGAGCTCAAGTTTCCCTTCATTCCTCCCTCTTTTAAAGGTTTATCCGGTCTGTGATTCATTCAGCGTCCACGCATTTCACCGGAAGGGAGAGAGAATGCGTGTCTTTAGGGATCGAGGGAGTGGCGATCGTTTTATTTATTTATTTATTTAGAAGAAACCAGGTATCCAAGGAGATAAGACCTTTCCTAGAAAGCATGCTCCTTTTTTTCCTCGTTTTTTTCTGTAATACTTTCAAACTAGTTTGGCGAGATTCATTTCTTCTCGCATCCCTCCCTTAGTCGCGTTCTGTCGTTCGTCTCTCTTAATGACGTCAAAATGTTCTCCGCTAATGGTTTTCTAGCCTCTTATTATTAACACCAATTTTATGAAATTGTATTTTTTTTTACCGTTTCACTCCGAAGCGTCAGCAATCATATCACGCGATCAAAGCATGATGATGATTGGTTCGGGGTGGATTAATTTTTAGCATAATAAGTTTCTTAGTTCGTGACGACAGCGAATGTAGGTTGATCCGTCCGTCTGTTTAACGCAGTGGATGCACGTGCGAGGGTATTAAATCGAGAAGTGCCTCGAGTACGTTATTCGATAGGAAAACTCCTCTACTCTTAAGCCGAGAGATGTGTCCCGCAACCTCTGACCGAGGCGGAAAGAATATCTCATCGTCAGCCATTCGTATGCGTTGATCACGGCGAATGGGTCTCTTATGCTAATCCCTCGAGTCTCAAATTAGACCAGCTTATCTCCGGTTACTCTTTATTATGAGGATCTGCTGATTCGCTTTAATATGTATGCCTTGTTGCAATTTTATATTTTCTAATACAACGAGATCCGTTTTAACGGTCTTTCATTACCTGAGCTGATTTTTTTTCTTTTTAGCTCTAGATTAATGGTATCGATGGAAGTGTCTTACTATCTGGATTAATAAGGTCGAAGTCTTCCATTCAGAAAGTAATGTTTCCTAGACATCTCCCATATCTGCCGGTAGCCTACTTGTGTCTTTATAATCCTTTCCTCGGGCTGTGAGAGATCTCTGGTTCGATTCCCGTCCGGGGAATGAGCGTTCGCGAGCCACGTTTCCTAATCCTCATTAGTCTGTCGTCCTTTCTCGCGTGACGAACTAGAAAGGTTCGCTAAGGAACAAAGGGAAATAAAATCTTTTAAAATAGAGTCATAGGAGAAAAGAATTACGCGCGAAATTGTCGAATAGAAAGCATCGATGAAACGGTAGTTTTTTTTCCTCGATAAATCGGTCTAGTTTATTATATGCCTTGTTCGTTATTGGCTTCTCTTCTGATGGAAGCCGATCGGCGTGTTTGCTAATTGCCCATCTCTGAAAGTACGTGATTTTTCCCCGTCGGCGGTCGTTAACCTTTAAGGTAAACTCTTCCGTCGCACGTCCTTTGCGCGACTTTCAGCGTTGACATAACGCCTGGAGCCGGCGTGGGAAACGGATTTCTTAGTCATCGAGATAAAATGGAAAAGCGAGAAAGAATTTTTTTTGTGGCAAAGGAAACATCCCAGGTCAGGATTCCGATTTGTTTTATGTCTTTTATATCTTTTATATATCCTTGTCTCTTTTATCTTTGAATGATAACGTTCGAGAAATGTTATTTTTTGTGACATGATTTCTCACCTTGGTTTGATAAAAATTTCGTTTCTGTTATGTAAACCGAAGTGAGACAATGCCCAACTCAAACCTTACTATCTCCTCTGTATTTTTGAAAGTTTGTTTGTTTGTTTACTTGCGCATAATACAGTTCCACACCGTTAAAGCTAGAGCAATCAAACTTTCAACAGATACTTTATTCACAAATAGGAAGGCCGTAGGATACTTTTTAATCCCAAATGTTTTATATTAATTGTACAGAAAGCAAAATAACTTTGTATGCTAATGCTAATGGCAGCCCATAACACTAGAGATGGGTCAGAAAGAATGGAACAGTTCTTTTCGAACTGCTCTGATGCCTAAACTGTTCAGTAAAATAACTGTTCTCATAAACTTCCTGTTCTCAAAGAACAGGTAACTCTACATCTTATACACTGTGAGAAAGGTGAGAAACGACTACTTCCTTATCCGTAATTGGACGGCGGGGACAGATTAAACTACGCGTATTTTCCCAAGTCCTACTTTGAATCAAATTTGGTACGATTGTGGAGGGCTCCCAGAAATCATTCATACGTGGTTTTTGTTTCTCTCTGCCCGTTTTATTCAAAACGGCGGCCGAGTGAATTCTTAAATACCGTGTATCATCTAGAATTCCGATCGCATTTGAAACAAATTTCCCCGGGCAACGCCGGGTATTTCTGCTAGTAGTAAATATAAATTAGCGTCAAATATTATTAAAAATTTTGTGGATCAACCTTTTATTCAAAATTCCATCCTGCGTTTGAATCGACCGAGTTCTTGCGTTATTCCAAAGGCATTCCGTATATTAGCAAAATTTCACAACTAATTCAAATCTGAATGTTAAAGAACGTTCTGTGGTAATGCTTGAAATAATATGTTCTGAATGCAACTTTTGTTTATGCGGTTAAGTTTGAGCTGACTTAAGATTTTTGGATATTTTTCGTTCATTGATCAATGAGAAATTTGCGTAAACTTATTATTCCAATGTTTATATTTTATGTAGCGGGTTTACACGCTTAACCCTATTTAAAATTGCAAGGAATGATTAATTTTTTCTCATAGCCTTGCAAATTTTATCTCGAAGGTAGTCTAATACTTATATTTTTATGTCGAGATAGTAGCGCCTGTGGTTTCATTTCCTTCTTGCATTCGGAAGGTTTCCAGTTCGATTTCAGAGCCGGATTTCCTGGCTACCGCGGTTTTTTTCGTGGCCGCTGAGATTTGTGTCGCGATTGTGTCCGCCACTGGGCCACGGCCATAGCTTTCCGCGAAAATTTTAATCAAAATGACACCAATGTCACTGCTTTGTCATGCGTTCGACTGCATGTTGTAGAGGAAAAATTGCCCGTACGCAAGGCTCGTTGCCGTCAAACGCGAGCCTATAAACGGAACGGGACAGTTCGGCACGACCGGTTCGGCGACGGGACCATTCGGCGATGGGATTATTCGGCACCGGACAGTTAGGCGCCAGCCATGTTCCGCACGGCACAATTCCAATATATTTTTGGAGGGAATGGCGTCATGATAATAATAATATTGCAACTGTTAAGTTACCGAATCTATTACGTAGAAATAAAAATGACTAAAATTATAGGAAAATAGATTTAAATTAACTTGCGTGAGAAAAATACACGATACAAATTATACGACGAAAAATCACCGGATGATTAATGTTAATTTAATACAAATGTTACTGTTAAGTTAAATTAGCTGACTTAATTTCATCGAACCAATACTGTTTAAATAAAAATGAT
Source organism: Uropetala carovei (assembly GCA_036926305.1). Classification (NCBI taxonomy): domain Eukaryota; kingdom Metazoa; phylum Arthropoda; class Insecta; order Odonata; family Petaluridae; genus Uropetala; species Uropetala carovei. Next base: position 10,452,441 of record JAXCHB010000241.1, read on the forward strand.
TATATTTTTTAAAGGATTAACTTTCATAATTACTTTCGTAAGAGAAAACGTTCACAATATACAACAATGAAGTTAACGCGGCTGATTTGACTTCACCGAACCAATAACGTTTGAATAAACATGGCTGTATTTAAAACAGCTTAACTTTTAAATCACTTGACGTGAGGATCTTTGTAATGTATTAAGTTAAACAACCGTGCCGTGCGGAACACGGCTGGCGCCGAACTGTCCGGTGCCGAATAGTCCCATCGCCGAATAGTCCGTCGCCGAACCGGTCGTGCCGAACTGTCCTAAACCCACCCTATAAAAGCAGTAAGAGACAAGTTTAGCCTTCTCTAAATGTTACAAAAAGATAATCCTCTTATTTTTACTTTCACGCAGACCAAATATGGCACATTTAATCCTTGAGAAAAATTCGTACATAAAACGTTTTAAACTAGTTTTAACTAAGGTAAATCTGTACGGCGACATCTCGGACAATGTAAATGTGTCCCGCGTTTCAAAAGCCTTTGTAAATAGTTTTGCGCTCAGCAAAAGGAATAGGCTTTCGTGGACAATTGCCAGAGGAGGTCCCTCCACTTCCGAAACCCCTGTAATTGGGTGCGTTTGCGGCAGTATGTTTGGCCAGCGCGTGTTTCGAGAGAGGCATTGCCGTGTCCTTGCTCCCGGGCAGTCTAAACACAACGAAGCTTTCGACGGATTCCGTCTCGAAACGTTGCGTGCGTGGCATTTCAATATTTACATCGCCTGGGTTCCCGCATAATTAAAAATTTTCTCCATTAAAAAAAGTCATTTATGTATCATTTGATAATGCTAAATTTGTTATTGTCTAATATTTGTAGATGGTATAAGGTGTAGGAAAAGGAAATATCGGTTTTTCGTATGTAAAACGACACATCTTCATAACGTCTATTTTGGATCGATAATTATTCACGAGGGCTTTAAAACGATGGAATAAATTAGAGCGGTGGGTTATATATAGTGGTAAATAAAGAAAAGATAGCATTTCCGCAGCCGTAATTTTTTTGTTTTTACAATCTAAGGTCCAACTCGATGGCCGACTTCCATTCGTCAGCGGAATGAAAGCCTATCGTTTTTTTCGGTGGGCATTGGTCTGCTAGTTGTTTTTTTTTTTAATGCCGAAGGATGGGGCGTCGATTGGGTCCCTAAGGAAAATAAAAGTTCGATCGAACGACGAGTTGATTTTTAAGTTTGCAAGCCATTCATCCGTGTTTTAACGGTAGTTTCACTTTTTCGGAGTCATTTTTGACATTCTTGCTCAGGACTGCGTGAAAGTGAACAACCTCGAGTTTCTCGATGCAGCTCGTGGCGTTGCATTCATTCTACGAGTATAATGGAAATGATACAGAGTCATTACTGCGTGCTTCATTTCGTTTAACACGCTGTAATAAATATTTATCTAGTTTTATTTTTACGAGGTTATCGAGCTCATTGGCAAACCACCGATAATAGAGTCTAAAATCTACCATCGCCAAATGATGGCTGCTTTGGGGCAGAGGTTTTTTACTCACTAGAGAAACATGGGTTTTCAATAGTTAGGTTTTATCGAAAAAATTTGCTCGAGTAGTTTGCCTTGTGACTGAAATTCAGTCAATACCACTAGGCATAAATAGAACGCTCTTATTTAAATATATTATCGGTGAGTCACCTGATTATGGCTGCTTTGTAGCTAAAATACGCACCAGGTTTGCCCAACGATTTCATTGCGATTAGCGCTACTTGTTTTATCGAACGCAAATTGGCTTTTCACGTAAACGTTCAAGAAGAGTTGGCGGCGATGAAAACGAGCGCTTATGAAAACCTAACCACGTGTTCCCGATGAAAACCCTTGAATGTGCGGCTTCAAACCGATTTTCTACTCGGTTAACTCCATTTTTTTTATCTCGGTCAGCGGAGGAAGGGGACGGGAGGGCTTGTCGCTTTCTGTTCCGGAAAAATATCGCGGAAGATTTTACCGTACTCCACCGCTCCGTTAAAAAAAAAAAACAAGCGGTCGAGATATTTCGGACAGGTGTAACAAACGAGTACGGCGTGTATTTTAAGTTGCCACGCGATAAAATTCGTCAGAAGGGCTAAAAACAGCTTTGTCTGACGTGCTTTTAACATACTCGACGCCAGGCTCGGCGATAATATCTCGGTTCGGTTTTTTTGAAAAATGTCGTACGTACTTAGTTCATTCGCTTAAGGAAATCCGGCCGATGTTTTTTTATTTTAGGTAAATGAAGTAATAATCGTTATTCATCGGAGCGAACGGTTGATTTCCCCGCTTCCTCACGCCACGAGTAGATGTTAACATTGGTTCCGTTCTTTGAAAAATGTCATACCAACTTAGTTCTTTTCACTTAATAAAATCCACCCAGTGTTTTTTTTAAAGGTAAGTGGTGTAACAATCGTTACTCATAGGAGCGAACGGTTGATTTCCCTGCTTTCTCACGCCACGAGTAGATGGTAGCGTTAGTATCTTGGATCCGTTCCTTGAAAAATGCCATACCTGCTTAGTTCTTTTCACTTCATAGAAATCCGCCCGATAGTTTTCAGGTAAAAGGAGTAATGATCGATATCATCGGAGCGTACGGTTATTTTTTCCGCCATCAGTAATCCGCATTTCCATGCACGGGCATTCCTCACACTAATGCAGCCGCGGTATTCTCGCGATAGCTGTCGAGAACCGCCACGAGAGAGTTGTCAAGATGTCTCGGGCGATACACCGAGAAAAATAAAGATATAGACGCGATCGAGGAGCGATTTATACGAGTGCATTAACCGTCGACCGTCTTTTTATAAAGAAATATAAAAATATACAGTGAGAGACACGCTGACAGATATTAACGCCTTTTAGCAAAGGCGGCCTCAATTCCTGACCGGTGCAACGCTCTTAAATAAAACTTCGGAAACGCCTGGAATGTTTTAACCTTTTTTTTCTTCTTCGCGTCGACTCTTGCTCGTGCTTCCGAGCCGGCGTTCGAAAGGGAAAGCATCGCCTACGAGGGGAGGAGGAGAAGGTCCTTTACCACCCGCGAGGAGTCCTCGAGGCGAACGTGGTGTGTGTCTGCATGTGTCGTGGAGATGATAACCGCGATTTAATAACCCCCACGGAACGGGTGAGAGCGACGTCGAAAGGCATATTTTGGTGGAGCGGGTTTTAAAATTCCCGTGCCGAATCTCGATTACCACGTGGCGCGATGGTCGAATCTATAAGAGGATCCGCCAAGGCGAAACGTAGTGGAGGGAGGGAGGAGGTGGGCTGTAATCTGGTTTATTTACGTCGGGTGCTCGGATGTTTTGGTTCTCGCGGCGTCTTCATCATTTCCCCTTCCTCCGATTTTAGTTATGGAGGTCCGAGGAGTAAAATATAAGTATCGAGGTTTTTCTTTCTGGTTTTCTATTTTTTTTTTGTTTGGGATGGAGGTGGGAGGGTGGTCTGCGTTATTCATATACGTGCCTCAGATCCCGTGGGAGGAAATGGGACGGATGGTCGATTTTTTATTGATGGAAAAACGAACCCTAACGTTATAAGTCTCAGATTGGTCTACTTCCCAAAGCAAGGGGTTTCAAACTCGAATTGCAAGGGATCTAAACTGATGATTTCGAAATGCGAGGAGGGCCGCATATCCAAACGATCATCCTTAAGCATTTTGTCGAAATTTAAAAGGGTAGGATTTAATACGTTATGTTTTAATTAAATTGAAAACTCTTAAACTTAACTGTATGGGCCTTTACTAGGTGGTATTCCGTCTTAAAATACACGTCGAAAATTTACTTTTATAACACCACAGTCTAAACCCAGGCCGTGAATTTAGAAAAAATAAATTATGGTGTTGGAAAAGTCAATTTGTCGTTTTTTTAAAATGCAGACTCGTAAAATACCTAAATATTAAACATTTTATGTCGTTTCCTTTTTTACATCAAGATTGACTCTCCCACGCTCTCTCTCTTTCTCTTCGGTCTACCTACAGTAATATTATAGTAATGAAAGGGTCGGACTTTCTGAACTCATGTTTGAGAATCCTGTTCTAAGGATTGATCATCGTCGAGTGTTTCGTCGTCATTAGTTTATTTTTCGTCGATAAGTTAGAATGGAAAAATTGTCGATGATATATACGATAATTTGAACGAAAGCCTGATATCACGCCACATTTGTTCCAATAACCCACATATACAATAACGGGAATTTGTGAGGGATTAAAAAATAGGAAATCGTGTTTATTAATAAATCATTTTTGTGACGTTAGCGTAAATTGTCGTTTGCTGGTCAGTTCGATGTTATTACATTTTTTTTACGTTATTGTTAATAGCCTTAGGCTGTAAATGTTGGCAGATGTCTCTCCGCAATAAGAACATAAATCTCGGTACCTCAGTTTCCATAGGCGTGTGTCGAGACACGCAACATATTTTTCGATGTAAAGTCATCAGATAAATTGCACAAGTTAGTTGAATAAATGCCACTACTGTTAAAAAAAGGAAACTGTTGGAAGGAGCAGGGCCGGATTAAGCGGTACGCAAAACACGCAAGTGCGTGGGGTCCAGAGGACAAGAGGGCCCACAGCGGGCCGAACGTGTCTCATCTCGCCCTTTCAAAGCGCTGCCACACTGATCACAAACCTTACAATAACTGTTACTTGTTACAAATTTACGATTTGAGTGGAACCTTAAATGTGTTGTTCTTGGGGCCCATAGTTCTCTTAATCGTAGATAGAATTGTTAAATTACGCTCCTGACTCCCATACCATAATTTTTCCCATTCATCGAGCTGTTCTTTCTTCTATTTTCCTCAAATTGTTGAAATACTGCAAAGCATCCGCTTCTTTGTAATATTATATTAAATGAGTGTGCAACCTTTATTGGCACATGAAAAATTTCGGTTCACGGTGGGCCGAATAACGGATTTCAACGGAACTTGTTACCAATTTTTTTTAAACGTTTAAACGTCACCAGAAAGGTTTGATAACCATAATTTTTATTTAAAAGAATGTAAAATTTGCCAGTACTAAATTAGGTCGGATACACGATTTTCGGATCAAGCTCGACAAAATGCACTCGAGGAAAGAAAATGGAAATGACGTAAGTCGGAAAAATATAAATCGTTCCCACAGAATCCGCAAAACGCGAGGGAAAATTTTGAAAAACTGACAACGGCACCCGGTGTTCCCAGGCGGTCACCCATCCAAGTACTATCCGGGCCCTACGATGCTTAACTTCGGTGATGGGACGGGAACCGGTGTTTTCATCGTGGTATGGCCGTTGCCGAAGTAGATATCCCTGAGAATGGGATTTCTTCTAGCTTACTTGTTTACAGGGTCGGATTAGGCGGTATGCAAAACACGCGAGGAGAAGGGGACCCAAAGTGGGCTGACCCTATCCCGTCTTGCCGAATCCCTTTCCAAGTGTTGCCGCTCAGATCAAAAATCTTGCAAAATATTACTTTTAAAAAAATTGACGATTTCGGTGGGGCCTTAAACGCGCTGTTCGTGGGGCCCATGGGTCTCTTAATCCGACCCTGGGAAGGAGTCTCGCCGAGGAAACGTTATTAATTTTAAGACGGTTAATCTAATACAGTGGTTCCCAAACTGGGGGACGCGAGTAACTTCCAGGGTGGGCGTGAGGCCATGAGGGAATATCGGATTTTGCCAATTTTTTGCTGAAATAAATTATTTACATTACCACAACCATATCATAATTGTTAATTAAAGTACATAATAATGCTTTGTTCATTTGGAAAATTTCAGTTTAATCTAATGTTTATATGCGTATTTTTCATTATAATGATATTTATTCACAGTTACATGCTGTAAAATAATTACGCGTTGGTTGATCTAGAACAATAATACAAATTTGATACAAAATATTTGTATAATAAAATATATGAGAAAAATTTATTACAAAATATCCAATAATATGAAAATGAACAATAATAGTAAGTACGCGTGTACCGCGTTGAATTCATACTAATAAAATAATTGGGGAGGCGTGAGGGTTTAGCGAAAACCAAAAGGGGGGCGTCATGTCAAAAAGATTGGGAACCACTGATCTAATAGAATACCGGACGCACCATTTATCCAGTCGCCATCGTGAAAAAAGACACGATTCCTGATACGTTAAAAATTTGTTCGATGAGAAGATGAAATTCAAACGCGAATGCAGTTTTTCTTTGAGCCAGTGCCAAGAAAACGTCGCTTTGACACGATAAAAAAATTAATGCACTCGTCTTCGAAACAAATGCGATTACGTAACACGAATTACTGCGCGCGAGGCGGCGTTTCCACGTCACGCTTTAACATTCGTCCTTTCCCTCCCCGGTAAAAGCGTCGACTTTTGGTCCATTCCATTCGCGGACGCGTCGCCATATCCGCGTGGTTCTTTTTCTTTCGGTCTCCCACTTTCCAACCGGTTTTTAATCGAAAAAAAGCCTCTCTCAATTTTTCGGTAGGAATCCTCGACCGCCTCCTCACGAAACGTCTCATCTCTCGACGAAATAATAAGTAGGCATCCTCCCATATTTCAGCGTCAAGTCTCTTCGAGAAAGATAAGAGGAAGGAGGAGCGGGAGAGTATCCGGAATGTTTTCATTCTTCGAACCCGTTCCCTTTTGTAGTAGGAACTCTTTTTTTTTTTAAAAGAGAGGACCGACCTATCACGAGTGACTGATTCCAATCGTTCCCTCGATTCATTCCACTTCCGCGCGAGGGGAGCTTTCTTCCCTCGTTATTTGTTTCATTTTTCTTACCAGGAGGCATTTGAATAGAGCATTCGGTTTCATATGTGTGCGTGCGTGTGTGTGTGTGGCAAGGCCTTTCTCTCGAGAGTCTTTAGATGTTCTTTTCCTCGGAACATCCAGTATGAAGTTTTAAAAGTGTGATCTCTCTCTCTCTCCCTCTCCCCTTAAAATTCAGCTCTTTCTCTCTATCTCTCCCTCTCTCTCTATCTCTCTCCCGACATCTATTGAGCCCGCGTGTAGTCCTCCCCTTCTAGCGTCTCTCTCTCTCTCTTCCACCTCACCCTTTCCCTCCTTTCATCGCAGCACTTCTTCTCAAAGGCACTTTCCCTTCCCTATAGCCGGCAAAGAGAGTTGCCACGCCCCTCGTCTGCCAGGAGAATTTTCCTCTCAAGGCGAATACGTGGCCACATTCGATCCCTCTCCCACCGCTACTACTTAATGCCCTTCTCCATCTTCTCTTTTCCATCTCAAAACCTCTCTCTCTCTCTCCTCCTCCTCTCTCCCACCCACTCCTTTCTTTCCGACTCTCTCACATGCACACACGCTTGCAGACGACCCGCGGGGGGTGGGATAAGAGATCTCTTTTTAAAAAAAAAAAGCCTCTTGATCGGTATCGTCGGCCACGGCGGATGAAAGTCTTTTTCGTGCCGATTAGATACGCCCACGAAGTATGTCGGTTTCCTTTAATTTTTTTAAATTGTTTTGCGCGGTACGTGGATTCGTTTTCTTTCGATTTGATGAGATCTTTCTCTCTCTCTCTCTCATTTATCTTCGAGGTTTTTGTTCGAGTGCGTCTAGAAGTGGGGGTCAAGTGCTGATGGGAGTATTTTAAGAATAATTGTCAGGAGATCGTTTCTCACCCGATCTACAGGGAAGTAAAAAAAAATAAAGTCCCGCCGAAATCGACGTCTCCGGGAACGTCGACCGGGTGGTTTGGAAGGGCCGTCTTTATCCTATACGCGTGGGAAGAGTGGTGAGGTTTTTTTTTGTTTTCTACGCCTAAGCCGGTCAAGCCTTTCACGATGAACTGAATGTACGGGTGCCACTGCATGTGTAAAAGATTCTAATGGGATAAATGTGTAAGTGAACTCGATTTGTGCGTCCCCTGGTGGTAATTCGTGAGTGGTGCTCAGTTTGGATTCGTAGAATTTTATTTATTTAGACCAAGGGGTTCCCAACCTTTTCGATGTGGCGCGAGCGCCAAGTCTTATCCTAGAACAATAAGCGAGCACAAAGTTGTATCCTAGAATATCGAAAGAGCACCACTACACTTCCGCAAGAGTAGTAATGATAATGAATAAAATGAAACCAACATTAAGGTTATTCTTAATGATCTTGAGTAAGTTTGGAAAGAAACCAAGCGAGAAAATTAAATTATCGGTTCTAAGAAATGGGATATTAAGCACCATAGAAGAGCACATTCACGTTCAAAGAGATCAGGGCTCCAAAGAGCACAGCGGTGCTCGCGAGCACCAGGTTGGGAACCTCTGATTTAGACCATGGGTAAAATTTCCTACGTGGCGGGCCTCGTCTCTAGTTGCGAATGCCTAAGCGGTAAGCATAAGAGTAGTAGTAATTAGGTTTTTAGGTGCGTCAACAGCTAAGGTTATTCTGCACCGTCTAATTCTCTTAGAGAAAATCAACATACATCACAACATCCATGCCCGAAGCGGGATTCGAACCCGCGACCTTTGGGTTAGAAGGCAGGCGCACTGCCTACCAGTCTAACCCGGCCGGCGCGGTAGGCATAAGAGTTTAGATTGGAAGATACCCGAAGATTCTGCTGAATTTTATAAATTAAGGTCGAGTTAGACATTTCTTCTAGCGTTGAAATCTCAACATTCAAGGTTCCATTTTCATAGTTGTAATTAACAAATGTAAAATTTTACTCGTCTTTTTTTCATTCACGAGCCGCATAAAATCCTCTCGAAGGCCGGTCGTAAACATTTTATAGGAAGAAAATATATTTATTTGGTATTACAATAGAAAATATGAAATTAGTAGTGATAGGGTTCACTCTTTCGAGCTTTGCAATTCTCTTGCTGCGGTTATGGGAGCATTTTGGAGTTAATTTCCCGGAATCGCGATTCACTCCTTTATTTTGCTTCGTTTTCAGGTGATTTTTTTAAAAATCCGCATGCACTCCATATGCGCCGCGTCGTTTCATTTCCGCAAAATCTCATTCATACTTTGAAAAAATAAATAACTCGCATCGCGGGCGAAAAATCTGGCACTGCAGTCTATATAAAACTTTTTCCACGATTTGCATTCTCCCATTTCACTCGACGCCGTTAAACCACTTTTGGAGTGTGTGGTCAGATATGCTTCAGTAATCTCTGGACTGAAATCTAAAACTCATCCGGCATTTGGATGGAACCTGTTTGTTCCGTCTTGCATGCACGGAAGCGTAACGATTTTCCCAGCGTTAAGGCGCTTTGCAGTGTTGTTGCCGAATTATAGACGACCTTGATATTATTATAGGAGGAAAAAAAATTGTTGCACCGACTTTTCCTTCGCGAATCTCCGATAGGAATATCCGAATGGCGGTAGCGTCATTGGCATTTTCGGTCGCACTTTCGGGATGGAACGTCAGGGGAAATTGTTTCCATATTTTGGTAATATCGTTACCGTGGTTGGCGGCGCTCATAAAAACAAGAAGTGGGTCGTCGTCGAAGTTGCCGTCCCCGCATCCCATCCACCCTGCTGTCGATCGTTTCCATTGTTACTTTTTGACCGGTAATAATCGGGTCGATGACATAGCCTAAATCCCTCCATTGATTGATATCAATCTCGCCGAAGTGCTATGCCCAAACAACAAATTGTTCGACTTAGCGCGCTCTGCTTTATAAATCAAACGTCGGAAAGGTTCGTTTCGTCCTTTTTTTTACGCGGTTATCCGGTCATTGTAAATTTTCTCGGCGTCGCTGCGCTATAAACTATATAACCGAGTGAAAGGCGTTCGGGAGTCGTGTAGCGTTTTATTAATTTTTTTTTACAGATTCCGCGCGTGCAAACGATTCGGAACGCGATACTTCGAAAACTATCTTAGGTATATAAGCGGCTCGTAAAGTTTTGAGAGAAAAAAAAAGACGAGCGGAGGAAAAAAAGCGTGGAATAATTACGGGTAGGCGGTAACGAGATAGCCAACGAACGAGCGCGACGCGGTCCTTCCCTCTGAAAAAAGCTCCGCCCACCGCGTTTCCTTTGCTCTTCACAGCCTCCCACCCTTCATATTTCTCTCTTTCTCTCGCCTCCTATCTTATTTTCCCGTCAAACCTTTTAGGTCAACCCACTTTGTCAGAAGTGTATAGACGCGTTACACGTCCCTTAGAAAAAATTTTTTCCCGTTTTTTGATTTGGTTTTTAAATATTCCCTCTTTTCCCCTCTCCGCTCTCTTACGAAAACCTCGTCTCGCCGCCGCCGGGAGGAGCCGCGGTCGCAATGCGCGTGCTCTGATACACGTCACATGCGGGCTGGTAAAAGGAGTCAGAGCGTGCGCTCGCTGGCGTACGGTGTGGGTGTAGTAGAGATTTGTTCCTCGTCCGAAGGGATTCGAGGGATATTCATATTTTTTTCGTTTCTTGTGCCGCCTCCCCGCCCCCTTTTCGATAAAAAGGGTGGCGTCAAGGTTTTCCGCCCGTGTGTGTTTTACGCCTCCGTGGTCTCCCCGCAGCCGGTCGCTTTTTAGAGTGCGGCCTGGAGGCGGAGAGAGATAATGTGGCAAGGGAGAAGTTACCGGCTAGTTAGAAGAGCTCGGGGAATATCGTCGTACGCCGGATTAAGCCGGGTTGCGGCGCGGGGAAGTGGAGGGTGCAACGGGGGCGTGTTTGCGGTAGGAATCGACGTGTGGTCTTCTTAAAAGAGGTGGGTCACACGGCCAACGCACGCCTCGGTCTTCGGTTTTGTTTTTTTTTTTACGAGGGATTGTTTGAAGGATTGAGCGTGTGTGTTTGGATTTTTTTTTGTTTGATATCGGTGTCCGGAGTGAAGGAAGATCGTTTCGCGTGCGTGCGGCTGCTGCGTTTTCGTCCGGCGCGTTTCCCGTTTTTGGGAGTTTGTTGAGGTAGGTCAGTGGAAAATTGGGTTTGTTAAAAAAAAAATGTGCGAGGTCTAGAATGGAAAAAAAAGTGTTCGGGTTTTCACGCCGAATGAGTTAAAGAGAAATGATGGAAGTCGGTTGTACTGTTTTGGTTGTTTGGGGGAAAGCTGTAAAGAATCGGTTGGAGGAATTCGTATTTTTCGTTTTTGTAGTTTAAATTCACTCGCCTGTGTTTTGTATGTCAATTGTGTGATCCATTTTTTTTCCGTTTCTCGTGTGGTTAAAAAATGTGTAATATGCTCTCGATTAGAGATTTGCAGTTTTTGGGAGTAATGCCGGAATAAAGAGGTCCAAATGTAGTTTTAAGCATTGTGAAATGAATGATGAAATAATGGTCTCGTTGAGATTTCTCTCGCTGGCAGTGATAATATTTGTTGTTAACTGATGTCGTGTATCCTTGTAGGTGTATGTTTTGGATGAAGTCCATAAAACATTCATTCAAAGGTATTTTTCAGGTAGCCCATGTTCGATAGTTATTGTTCGAGATAGTTATTGTTTAATAATATTTAGGAATGAATTATTTAAGAAATGCCGTGAAAAGTGTCTTGATGTGCCATACGCAAAAATACGTGAATATTTAAAATTTTATGGTGTTGTGGACAATTTTTGGTAGTCGAAATTCTCCAAACGAATATCAAAATATTTTCGTATGATACATTTATTTTTGTTGAACCGGATGATTTGTTTTTTTTTAACTCGAAATATTTTTCCGGATATTTTAGCTCATCTCAATCGAATCATTTTTTAATTCGATTTCTTTTTACTCAGGAATTTTGTTTTTCTAATCAACATTTTTGATTTATTTCGCTATTGACCTACAATTCTTATTTAGGTTAATAGATATCTCGTCTTATCTATAACTTATCAAGATAAATGACGCTGAAAAATGCCCCCCCCCACCCCCCTCCCCCAATTGATTTCATACAAGGCGTTCGGATTTCTTCTTTTTTCTTTAATTCTGCGACACAAACATAATTTGTTTCATCCATTTGGTGGAAAACATACCTTCTACGTTGCATCTCGGAATCATTTTCGAATCAATGTACAACATTACGTAATATATTTTACTATTCACGAAAGTCAATTTGTGGTACTTATCTCGTGCAGTTCTGATAACGGTATTCGGTGTGCGGTATTCCTAGAGCGCGACCCTATTTAGAGATAGATACAGTGGATATTTTTTATAACAACGCCACTTTCTCTCGTGGACGAAAGATCTCCCAACACGTCGATCGGTTCGCAGCAGAATCAAAATGTCCCCGCCGTATCATCCCCGACGTCTTGGCCTTCCTCTTTATCAGACTGCAATCCTCCGAAAGAAAATAAGAAAAAAAATCCTCAAGGTTGTTAACCCTTTTTAATTTTTACTACCATCCGCTTCATTTCGTGTTTTCTCTGTAGCCGCGTCGTTCCCGGCTTCCTCTCTCCCTTTCTCTCAGTTTTCCCGCTTCCGGCGTCTCCACGCGCTCTTCTACGCGCGAGTCAAGGTGGCTCCTTGACCTTGATTAGTTTTTTTTAATGTCTCACAACTTCAACTTTTCCCGCTACGATTCGAGTGTCTCGCTGCCATCACGCGCGAGCTACGACGATGCGCCGTCTCACGCGTTCCCGCATCGTAATCGGCTTTTTAAAAAAAAAACCGTGGCGCTCGTACCGGTAAAGCCGTTTTCTTTGTATTTTTTTTATTATATTTTAGGAAAAGGGAATTTTTTTTATACCAACGGTACCTAACCTCGTGTGTTTCTCGTTCCAGTAATGGGTGTGAATTTTTTCCGTTTTTTTTTTGAGTGGTGGTGTTGTTGTCGCGTGTGCGGGTGATTACAATCGGGTCAGGGTTTTTCCCGGTAACGTGAGACATCGAGGGATGAATTTTGTTGGAGGACGATCGTCCTTGTTATTATTATTTTTTTTAGCGGAACCGAACTCGTGACCTCGCTTTAGAGGTGTAAAGGTAACATTTATGGTCGGATGAATGCTGGTGTTCGATTCCGTACCGTATAGTTTTTTGTTCGATGTCGGTAAAGAGATCGATGTAATGAGTGGAAATCGTTACCTCGGCGAGGCGCGAGTTGTAGTCGGGCGGCGCCGAATCGGCGTGCGTGGGGAGTCTAACCATTGTTTACTCGATCGTTTTCTTCCCCCCCCCGAGGGTCCTTTTTTTCCTGCCGAAACCGGTCGCAGTCGGTTTTTGACGGTCTCGTCTCCAGTGGGATCCGATTAATCCACCCATCTAGCCGGGGGGGAGGGAGGGAAACCCAAAAACGAGCCTTAGATTACGTTAATTATCAAAATTTCTATAATTGGATGCCAGAATTTCTCGCCGCTGCGTTCTCCTTCGAACGATTGGTTTGCTTAAGGGTGTTAAAACTCGTTAAGGTTTATTTCGTACTCGGTTAGTTACATCCCAAGCAAATCTGCATCTGTAATCGGTAAAATTTATTGAATCCTGTGTGGTTTGCGTTGGTCTTAACGAGTAACGTCGTCTAAAAGCAGTGGATCCCAAACTGGGGGGCGTGAGAAAGCTCCAGGGGGAGGGGGAGAGGTCATGAGAAGAAAAATCAGTTTTTAATGTCATATTCAGCTGAAATAGTTTAAATGTATTTTTCAATCATCCCAGTGTGTAACTAGGAGCGAAAGATGCCGTGGCAAAATTTTATCGATGCCCTCCCCCCTCACCCAACAAATAGATACTTTCAATTAAAACTTAAAAGCCTGCCATGTTGCGCTTATTAATCGATTATCGGGTACATGCTGAATGGGTTAGGATTTTAAAATTATTTAGTCCAAAAAATATTAGCGGGAAAGTCATTCAGAAATTTGGATGAAAAAGAGAAATTGCTAAAAAATTCTATTTTTTATATTCGGAAATTCTTGAGGGCCTTCAGGGACCCCTTTGTGCCCTGGGTCCGTGGAATTTGGCCACCCATGTCACCCTATTGTTACGCCACTGCGTTATTTACCTAAAAAGTTGCTAATCATGACGCGTAATACGTTTTCCTTAACGAGTTGTAATTTTATTCCATTACTATTATGAAATTCTAAGTGATGAATTTATTTTCCTTCTCCGTAGTCAAAGGCAAGTAGTCAAATACAGAGAAATGTACTGCGAAGCAGAATCAGATCGGGTTGCATGTTTGTACTCATAATAGCACATCATCCATATCACGTTCTCTTAATAGCTTATCGCAATAGTGGTTTGCTTAGCTTTGGTAAGCAAAACTGTTTGCTCTAGTATAGCGTGCGAAATTGACATTACAGGTGGCTTCATCAAGGCTTTAATTTCGGTATGCAAAAACCCACTTTCACGTAATGGAATCCCGTTGACTTAAGAGGCAAACACGAATGCTTTGCATATGTCTAAGAGGAGTTTTTATGTTTAATTGTTTCTGATATAAAGAGATATCAACTGAAAAGGTGTATAAAGATTCATTAGTCTCTCTTAGTGGATTTGGAAATAGACAAGGCTGAATCCGTAAAATAAAGCATTTTTCCAAATTATCGCGTATATATTTTACCCTCCAACCACACACTGGGGTCCCAGGGACCTCGGTGTTTTGTTCCGGAGTCTGTGAGAGGCTAAGTTTGCATCCGATGCTTTTGGAACTTTTTGTAAATTCAGTTGGTATCCCTGTGTGCCTTATCACGCGCGCCTGAGCACCAATGGCAGTCTGACCGTCCACATAAATTTTCAAAATAGTGATGGAGTCCACTGGACCCCTGTGTGCCATTCGTGTTATTCATTTCTACACAAATATTTTTTTTATCAGCGTACATTTTTTGTTGTATCATATTTCTACTTCGAATTTGTATCTAATTGTGTCTTTTTTTATTGTACTTAGTTTGGTGTTGGTTTATATTAGGTAATTATCACGTAAATGCGTCATCGCGGCTAAGTACTGAAGAACAGATTGAAAGAGCGCTATTAAATTTGGATGATGACCCGGAAGAAGAGTTTTTTTAGGAGGTGACGATTCTGATATTTGGATGGGAATGTTCGGTGTGCACTTTGCTCAAGGGAGAAAGACAGGGAAACCAAAATGTTGTGCAGCAGCTGCTTACAAGCAATGTGCTATGAGCACAGGGCGATCATTTGTAAGGAGTGCAGCAAGTAAAATTGGGTGATTTGGACAAAAATTAGAGATGTTCTACTATTACTATGTTTACCAAATTTTTTGTCAGTCATCTGTCATGTTTAAGTGTTAGGTTTTTGTTATTATTATATACACATTCGAATAATGTTTTAATAAAAAATTAATTTTTAATGTAGGTGAATTTTTTAAAACCTAAATAGCACTGTCGTGATAAACACGGCCCTATGTCATAAATAAACTTTATAAAATGTTAAAAAGCAGTTTACGCGTAACGTATTATATGCAATAAATAAATTAAACAAAAAAGCTATTATATTGATAATAAATATTTAATATGACATTTTATATAGTACTTGGGGTCCCACAGACCCCAGTGTGCCGTACTTTAACTGTAAATGAAATGTGTGGTTGGAGGGTTACAGCAGTGGCGTAACCAGGAATTTGTCAGGAAGGAGGGAGGTTTGAACCCGAACTCGATAGGGTGGAGGGGGGGGGGGGGGGGGGGGGAGTTGAAGCTAAACCCCATGGTACTTTTTTTTTAGTGATTCGCGGGGAAATTTTTTAATCGAGAGGGGGGGGGGGGTTATGACCCCCAAAACCCCCTCCTGGATACGCCACTGGGTTAAAGCATCGCTGGAATTATTACTTACGAGTTTTTATGCCGATTTAAGAACTAGACAAATTTCATTTCTGGACCGATTTCAGTGGAATTTGATTATGTTGAAACTTTTTCAATGTACAAGATAGAAATTTATGACCTCCGTCATGCTACTCAGGATTGCCACTCCACTGTAAATTTAAGGGAGCTATGAAAATATATTCTGGAGAATAGAGCGTATACCATCGTGATGGTTGTAGGTCTAAATTAATCGTCATAAGCATGAAAATTGGTTTAGCCGTGTTAGATACAGCGGCCGCCATATCTCGCTCCATTTCAGTCCAGGGGTAAATTAGACATCGCTCTCGCAAGCGCCCAATTTTTGTCATGCGAACATCCCACACTTTTCATCCCTAGGAAAGGTCGTGTAAAGCGAAACCGTGCAAAAGTGAGGTAGATTTTCCCGTAGGAATGTACGAGGCTGCATTTGAACAGCGTCGTAATTCAGCGTTGTGTCATTTACCCTTTATTATAGTCTCTGAATCGACCTATATCATTCTTCTTAGTGCTCGGAAATCGCTTCAGAACCGTGTAAAAGCGAAATTCACGGCTGTGCAGTTCGAGGTAGCTCTCTATGAGGAAACCGTGCTAGACCGAAAACACGTAAAACGAAACCGTTTAATTGGAGGAATGGGTGTACTCTCACGAGATGGTTATATAGGATTTTTTCGTTCGAATTCTCCTTGAGACAATTCTTTATCGCCTGGAGATGATGTAATTTGTCGCCCCATGTGAGAAACTCGCCTTGAGAATCATTTTAGGAAGTCCTTTGCTCCTGAGACGAGAGGCAAGAATTGGGACGAGGCGATGTGGTTTGCCGGCGGAAAGACCGTGAGAAACAAGTTGCAATCTACCCCCGAAGCTTCTCTTCAGTTGGCTACTCTTATATTCTTATCATTTCGTAACTGGAATGACTCGTTGTTGAACTTCAAACTTCTCGACGGACCGTAAATATTTACTCCTTACTACCGATGTGTTTGTAATGACGGTGCTTCATATTTGACGACAAACAGATCGATTGACGTAATTTTAAAACTCTTATTTACACATCCAAGGAATCCCCGTCCTTATATTTATAAGCAAGTGGTTGTATTAATTGTGGGTTGCTGTTTATTTGTAAAATATCTAATTTATGAGAAAATGCAAGAAAATCCATCTGTTATTGTCGATTATTTCTGCGACCAGGCAAGTTCTTTATTTTCCCATTTTTTACGTTTAAAATAAATGTTTGGTCACGGAGTTTTAATTGTGCTAAGTCCTTTCCCAATCTCCGGAATTTATTCGGCGTTTTTCATCTCTTTCCGAGAAATGTTGTCTCTATCAATTCGCGAGCAAGTAGTAACCTTAAGCTCGGAAAAAGGTGATTTTCCTGCCTTAAAACTTACCCAAGTGGGGTTTTTATTATCTCAGTGAAAAATAGAACGACCCGATTACTTAAGAGCATAACTTGCGATCGTCATGCCTAGACCGTTTATCGAAATTAACAGTCACGGAGACGTGATGTCAGTTCGATGTTTTTCCGACGGCCAAACATTCCATTTGCCCCGTATGATTTTCGTGATTTTTTTTCAAGTTGGGAAAGAATGCTCGAAAATGATAAGCATGCATTGATTTTTTCAAAAAAAATTCTCGTTCCGGAGATGCCTTATCGATAAAATAAAATTTTCGTCTCTTATTTTCTGGATTCCCTTCGATCCAAGGATCAGTTGGACGGGAGTCAGGGAGACGAAAGGGAGAGTGACCTTGATAGGCGATGCCACGCCTGCGTTTCGTTGCCCGTCTTTCATCTTCCCTCCTTTGATCTCTCGTTGCCTCTTTCATTTTCCCTCCCCTCATTTCATCTCTCTTCCGCCTACGAAGTATTTCATTATCGCCCATCGTTTACAGCTGTCGTAGCTTATCGTAGTTTGAATTGTAAATGATTGTGAGCCTAAAGAACGTTCAAAAAATGCTCTTGGTATTTTTTAAGTTTTCAGTTCGTTACCTCTGTATTTTAAACTTTAGGATGTCCAAATTAAAAATGTTTACGGATTTAATATTTGATACAGCAGTTTCCAATTTTTTATTTATCTACTCCTGAAAACATAACCTACGTTCGTGAATGCTTACGATTGACGCTATTATCAATATATGATATCCGAAAGGTTTTTTAACGAAACTCGATTCCCAACATAGTATGATGATGAACGACGAAGACTCACCGGGTGTTAGCGGAATAGTTCGGCCATCATGTTATAGTTGTGGAATCTGGTACAATAATACTTATAAATATGGCCGATGAACGCTGTCATCGGCGTTTTTAAAACGAAAAGGCTTCCTCGGTCACGTTTCTTTTTATCGCGAGGAATTCTCGATTATCGACGGACGACATAGATTCGATTCCATTCATCTTCGACAAAAACCAATCTCGTCTTGTTGATCGAATGCCGGCAACCGTACGACCAAATAAAGCCCGCAGAAGGCTGCGGCGAGTTGACAAATAAGCGGCGTTACGTCCGAGGTACCTAGTTCGGAAGCTTTTCTTTTATGTTTTTTTAATAGTTCTTCGATCGCGTCCACACGAGTGCCTTCCTCTCTTCTGATCTTTCATTCGTTCGACCTGGCCCGAAGCCTAATGGAAAGCCGCTCGCTCACTCACCTTGGTTGCTGTGAATGAGCTATAACCCTGCCAAGAAGCAGGAGTCTTATGAATGCTTTGACCTCGTTAATCCCGCCCAATGGTCCATGGCTTATTTCGGTATTCTTTCCTCGCGTTTTTTTTCGGCAATATCACCCCCCCCCCCCCCCCCCCCTCCGCGAGGGAGGATGGCGTTCATAGGCCAGGGTCCTGCCACCCGCATCCCCATTGGATGCTAGTATTCCGAGGCTAGGGGAGGGTTGAAGTATAGGCAGATTAGATCTTCGTGGCTTTTTATTGGTCGAGATTTACTTCGCTGCAGTTTCTTATCCTTTGGAGGTAATGGTTGAGAGTGTTATTTGAGGTGTCTAGAAGTGGAGATGCAAGAGAATCGCCACCTGGTGCCGTTTCAGACTGCAGTTGATAAGTCACCGAACTAAATCTGTCCTCGGCTCGTGATAAGGTATTGTCTTTTGGAGAAAAAGAAGTTTAAACAATTATAATGTCAGGTATGTTCGTCACTCTCCACGTTATGATCGCTATGTTTTTCTAATAACTTTGGAATCACATTTGTTTTTTGTGGAAAACGGTTTTTGTGAGAAAAAAATTTGGAGTTTTGATGTGTTAAACCGATTTTGGAAAGATTATTGATGCTGTAGAGAATCAGTGTTTGAAACCTACTACTTCGAAGCGTATTCACCCGTTTTTATTTTACGTAATAGCAGGCGTGTCACATAATTACGCATATTCTCTTAACGACTCTGCTAGCCTTATCTGAAAGCATCGACTCAGTTAACTTATCTAAAAAAGCATTGCATCGATTATTTCCTCGCGACTTGACTTGATCGTTCCTTATGTCATCTGAATATCATTTCGAACTTTTAGTACAAATTCGAGAATCGCTTGAGAACTTTCCAGTGGGTGAGCACTCAATTTAAGTTATCTTAATGCACGCACGACTTTCGCAGTTTTTCATACAATGGCTTTGATTATAAGAAAAAAATGTCGCGTTTTCTTCCTAATACCGTCAGATTTTTTAGGTACCGTCTCACGTACAAACTTTTTTCTTCGCATTTTTGTGAATCATGGTTGAGTAAGAAATACACTTCCTTTCCCCTTCATTCTGCATGATTGTTTTCCTTTGATGCGTTTATTCAGCCCATCCGATCACGTCCTCCGAAAATTTTCTCTTAAATTCACATAAAAACCATTAATTTTAAACTTTTACTCGATCCGTTTCTATTGTTCGGCTCCCGTAATTAAATGCCGTCCTTCCCATTTTCTCAAAAGACCTCCCAAGCATTTCTCCGTGTAGGGTAGGTGACGTCATCTTTTATGCATTTTCCTCTTAACGTGCGCTTCGGTTTTAATTCGCTCGTCGTCGCAGGTATTTTCGTGAACTCCGCGGGATTTAACTGGTGTTAGAACCCCACTTGCTTTTTTTTTAAGCCGCCGTTTGACTTTTTAGCGTTGCTTTAGATTGGATAAATTAGCAGCAAAGAAGATAAAATTTTACCAGCCTAAAGATGGATTTAGTTCATTTTAATTATGCTCGATTCTGAACGTGACGCGTAGCACTTAATTATCAAGTCATAACCATAGGTATTCAAGAATAATCGCTTTGAGTATCAAACATTGAAAAAAAATCACTTTGTTATCTCCAATAGCCGTAACAATCATAAAAATGAGATACGGCTTTCTGCTACAATGCAGCCGTCTACCGTGTTGTTTCACCGAAAGTAGATTGTAAAGTATGTTCTTTCAGAAAGGCTTAAGTACTGATAGGGGAATTGTTTAATTTCCGGCCGTAGTTAGGCAGAATTCTGATTTTTACCCTATGGATTTCACATACGTCATGTTCCAACTAGGAATGAGTCTTTTCCGCGCTATGTTTGATCGTGAATATGTCAATAAATTTAACAACTCAACGTTTCACTTCCTGTGATTGCTTTCACTTTTATTGGCCAATAAAACTCGAAATACGTAAGGCGATCATTAAGCATAGGCCCAATCCGATTTCCGTTTTTGTTTTTTCCCTACATTGTTTTACAGTTATCGACCGAATGCGAAAGGTAATTAATTAATAGGGAGATCCGAGTGGAATTTTTGCGGTATTTTATATGAAACGGAATGTAGGAATCCGTCTGAAAATGTTTGAACAATAAACAGACCGTCTTTTAAGGTTCTCTTTATTGTTCGTGGGAGTGAATCACAGGAAACCGTTCTCGCTGTAGAAACAGGCGTTAGACAGTTTTACGTCATTTTTAACCTCATGTCGTCGGAGAAGAGTGAATTTTACGCGCGTTACGCGGTTTTTTGCGTACAAGAATGTACGGTCTTGGTTGTCACTGTGGCGTTTCTAAAGTAGAGCTGGCAACGATAGCCGTAGTCTAAATTCGAATGGTGTAGTTTATACTGCTGTACGTCGCCGCAGTGAAGCTTTATGTAATAGCGTACCGTATTTGCCGGCGTATAAGACGCTGTTTTTTCTAGAAATTTTACATAAAAAAGAAAGATTGGCCTTGCATTTGTATCCTACGAAGTATCTCATTTTACAGGGGGGCGAGTGGCCTATAAAATGAGATACTTCGTAGGATACAAATGCAAGGCCAATCTTTTTTTTTAGGTAAAATTTCTAGAAAAAACAGCGTCTTATACGCCGGCAAATACGGTAGTTATCCTTACAATCATCACAGTAATCTTTCGGAGAGCCGGCCCGGTGGCGGAAGGGCTAGCGCACTGGCCTGCCATCACTGAGGTCGCGGGTTCGAATCTTGCCAAGGGCATTGATGTTTGTGTTCGTACTCATAATTCATATTTTCATCACTCGTGTGTGTGTGTCTGATGTGGAAGGCAACGGGAAACCACCACATCATAAGTGTTTATTCCCTAGTCATGTCAAACCGATCTTAGGATTGAAAACCATGAATGAATGAATCTTTCGGAGACGGGGCTAGCGTTTTTTCCTTCTACTTTCGGGCACGCTTTGTTTGTCACACAGGGAGAGAAACCTTTCCGGATCTTTCCTAAGATTCACGTTTGACTGTGCTTCGGTTTCCTCTTGAGCAGTCCTTCGAACTTGTTTTCTTATAATGGTTGAGTAATAGTTGTAGTTAGCCAAGTATCATGTGAAAAAATCGTTAAGTTACCGTAACATTTACCCTTCGTCGTGGAATTACGAGTTTACTCGTCCATATAAACCGTATTATGTATCAAGTGTAGTTATTCTGTAACAAAAACGCCGAAAATTCTTGTTCAAGTGTTTACATATCACAAGAATTTGCGATAGTAAACGCTATAGATACGCATTTTCAGGTAGGCGGAGGAAATTTAAAAATTTACAAAATTAGCTTCTCCCCGTCATTTTCTTAAGCGGATATTGTTTAATTAGTATAAAAATAACAGTAAAAATAATGAGGGATAAATCATCTCTTATAGCGTTAAAAAATTAATTAATCAATTAAATTCAAGACGATTAATCAAACATACTGTTTCAAATTCGAAAAATTCGCATGCAACAATATTTGACCGATTTTATCAGATTCGACGGCTGAGGATAGCTGCTTTGCTGCCAAAATGCGCGAGCGCGTGTGAAGTAACAGTTTTTTCCAACGGGAAATGTGTAAAATTAAGAAAAACTTTTTTAAAAACAAATGGCGATAAAAATTCGTTTTTACATTAAACGTTTCTCAAATCTCGTGGCTCTTTCTGGAAAGGTTTTAGCGGACGCGTAACCCTCGTTTTTGCCTCCTATACGAATTCCAATGCCTGATATTTTCGAAAAGGTCGGTTTTCCAGTCGGTTGGCATAATCACTTCCTCCGAGTTGACTCCCTGCGTCACTCCCATCGATAAGGATGAACCGAGCGCTCCCCCTCCCCCGCCTCATCCTCCCTCCTATTATGGAAACTTCTCGTTGTTCATGACGCCGTCTCGCGAAGCTTAAAGGTCTCTTTCAGTCTATCGTTCCATCAATGCACGTCCCTATTTTAATTACTACGTCTTCCTCCCCGTCGCTCTTGTCCACTCGATGACGTCCGTCGCCCGTGGTGTGGTCGAACTGCCGCTCACAGTAAACAGGTCACGTCAGGAGGCTCTAATTACTCTGGAAGAATTGCAAATTCGGACGCTAATGCGTTTTCAGATTCAAATAAGGGTGGTGTTTTCTTTCACGGAGCACAGTCCTGGGGAACGTAAATAGAAGTTCCTGTTCTATTTCCATTTTTCTCTTCGTTTTTCGGAGGCGTCAGTTGGTAAGGAGAAAAGGTTTAATCAGTGGTTTTTTTCTTCAATGGAAACTTGCTCGCTTCGACAGTCTCTTATTGTAATGCCGGTTGAATTTATATCCGGCTGCTAGGTTTATTTTTTACGAGTATCAGCGTTTTTTAAGCTATTATGGTTACATTATCAAGACATTGGAAGGCTTAAAGATACTGTACGAGCTTCCAATTTTCTTTTAAATCATAGAATATTAAGTAACTGTTTAAACCGGTTTCAATAAGCAAATAGAGCCAATTGTGTAGCTAGGCCGTAGTTC
This sequence comes from Uropetala carovei, assembly GCA_036926305.1. Lineage (NCBI taxonomy): Eukaryota > Metazoa > Arthropoda > Insecta > Odonata > Petaluridae > Uropetala > Uropetala carovei. The sequence goes on from JAXCHB010000241.1 coordinate 10,475,178, forward strand.
ACATTCGCTTCAGTTATGTAATATCCACGTACGTAAGCTAGATGTAGTTCTGCGTAAAGCAGCTAGATACTGGAAAAAAAATTCAGTTACTAAGTCAGTGTTATTTCATTAATGAGGATTTGAATTGCGTGTCACTAAAGAAACTTTGTGCTAGATTTCACGTGGTTACTCTGCAAGCCGCAAAAAGCGCATGACGGGGACAGGCAGATTGAAGATTTAGGAGAAGTATAATTTAAAGAGATGATTCAAGGAAAATTTGAAACCCCCGCCTTAGTCGGAAGACCCGGCAGCGATGATAAAGCACTTGAGAATCAGTGTAGGTCATAGCCACAACGATGTTCTTTATTTTCCTTTGGCAGTCTGGGATCGTGATTCAGGCTCTCAAGTGAGGATTGCTGGTGACATTCTGGCGTTTCACCCACTCCACACCCGTCTTGTGAATTGCTGGGTTGCAGATAGGCAACTGTTGGCCACAGTGCTGTTGGTTATATTTATCAAGTAGTGGTTTTGGACGGATGGAACGTAAATTTCGTGGGCTCTGGGCGTCTTACTAAAGGACTCATTTATTATTTCATGAACATAGCAGAAAAACTGATTACGTAAAGTTTGATTTAACGTTTTCTATTTGGAGTTAGGATTTGGGGACCCGAGTTCGATAGGAAAGTACGCTCCTAACATTAGATAGTAAATAACTTTGTAAACTAACAGCATAGCTAGTACGGTGAGCGGCATAAATTATAGAAACCTTTCTTTTCCTAATAAAATGTCTGTAACAAAGAAATAAGGTGTTGACTGCAAATCGTTTTGGTACGTTTACTTTAAAATTGAATTCCTCAAGGTCACTTCATGACTGGTGTCATGGCGTTCGCTCATTTTTTACCTTTTCTTTGTCAAAGAAATCGTCGAAATCCGGTTTAGGACTTTAAAGAGCACGTAAACACCCAACGTGCGTGAATATAGAGCGACGGAATCATCCCCATCGCTAAAATTTATCACCTTTTCGAGTCGAGCTACCCTCGTAAATGTTACGTGCGCATTAAAGGTCTGTTGCGCAACTGGATGAAAAGTTATAAATTTAAAAAAAGGTCGAAGGCAAATAGGGGCTCTTAACATCTCGAAGGCGTTCGAGCGTGACCTTGCGTGGAGTTGGCAGCGTTACGGACTGAACAATGGTCCATGCAAATACGGCGTATTTTTGGGATCCACTTTCTGCGAGAATGAGATAGCGGAAACGAGAAACGCTGTTTGGAAGGCTTATGCTCAGCTTTGAGATCGCCTCTCTTTCGTGTGATCCGAGCAAACAGTCTTCGTCTTTAGTTGTTTGTCGTATGATGTCAAATATTCGATCGTAAGCTTTTCTCGCGCTCTCTCGCAGATTTTTTTTATTGTCGATATATAACACCGAAATATTTGTTTCGTCTGGAGAAGTGGTTATCCTTGAGGATTTTTAAAGTTTTTTTATGATAAGTCCCGAGCTCACAATTCCCTTTCAGTATTTGCGAATCGAAGATTTTGATTTACGACAGGTCAAATACAAACATCCCGAGGTGCTTTAAATCAGCGCTTCTCAACCTTTTTGATAGTACGACCCACATAAGCTACAGAAAATCACCCGTGACCCACCTAAATGACATCCACGGCTCACCTATATATGAATAGGTGAATATATAGTCGGGAGAAAATTCTATATTATTGACCAAAAGTTGCAGGTTACTTAAAAATGTAAAGCGATTTATTAAAATGTTCATAACATTAAATAAACGTTTACAACATTGAAGTTTTCGCAACATATTTATCCGATCTTAAATTTTTTCAAATTTTCGCGACCCTCATCAACTCCTTTTGCGGACCACCAGGGGATCGCGACCCGCCGGTTGAGAAACACTCCTTTAAGTCGTCTCGCGGATTTTGTCGAATGCGCTTCAGAATAATAAAGGAATCCCAACGTCCGAACCCTGACTACAAGGCTTAGATCCCGCCCGTGAGTTCAAGGGAATTGGTTGCTGGTTAATGTTGCCACCCAAAAAGTCCGTGGCCTAATTTAATTTTTATTTGTTTAGCCTTTTTCCCTCCCATAAGTTCTTCCCTCGCGCAAGAAGTCTTCTTTTGTTTCGAAAGGACGAAGAGGTTGGATGCAATACGTTTGCGGAGGTTCTTTCCGAGATTAAAAGCCGCGGGCAAGTGTCAGTTCGCTACGGATAACACGCAAAGGAATTACTATCGCACGTTTATCCGGCAAAACGTGCTCGATGTTAACAGGAAGCGATTGCAAGATCGGAAGTTTTATTATTCGAGACGGGACCTCGTTACGCTCGCATAAATCGCCTTTACATAGTCGATATTCGTCGTGTTTCTCGATTTTTATTAACTGCTAGGGTGTAATTGCATTCCACGGTGATCTTTTAGCACAAGATAGAGTTCCTTCAACGTTGCCAAGCCGCAAGCACCTTGCTTTCACGGGATTTCACATTTCTCATCTCCAGGCACCGTAGAAAGCGACAGAAAAAAAGTTGCCTAGGTTCAACGAAGACGTTATGTAACGATTTCCGTGTCTCGAACAATTGGAAATTTGTTAATTAAAAGAGCCTGTTTAAGTGAGATCGGGATAATCTTGCGGAAATCATACGGTGGAGGGTGCAAATCACTTTGATAGTGCGCAGCTAACTTACGTTTGCTGTGTTATTATTATATAAGGATTAATTTATAAATTATTTATTGCGAAAGTTTAGCTTACAGGAAAAATGAACTCTTATTTACTTCCGAATACCGAGGTATGAGTGCGCCTAAATGTTGCACATTCAGTCGTATTGGTCAGTTACCTAGTCGGTTTATAATCTAAAACGGATATAAATATATCAATAAACAGCCCTATAACTTCTGTTGAGATCAATTTTAAATGGGTTTTTAGTATAAACGAAAAATGAAATTTTTAATTTTTATCTTGCATAAATCGGCTTTGGGTTTGTGTAACCTAATTATTTTTTAATGTGGAAATAATAGGGCGTACACATTTATAAGAAATATGCATGAACGTACATGCTATGCTATAATTTTCACGTTATATCTATTTAAGTAAATTAAAATTTTTACCGGTGCTCGGAGGCAGGATGTGTTAATCTCGCATTCGTCAATTTATCAAAATGCGCCGTCAAAAAATTTTTCGAAAATACTTTTACCGGAAAAGTTGTTTCGCTTGATAATTCTGAACGTGTTTATGTAATTTCTGAAAGACAACATCCGTTTCAACTTTTTATCGTTCTTTTGTAACATTTTTAGATGGGACTGCTTTTCGGAAAACAATGCTTATCATCTAGGGGAAAGGTTCGTTATTGCTTTAGGTTCAATAATTTAAAATGTTTCAGAAAAGTATTAGGCAATAAATTAAAAACGTGTGTGTGCGTCGAGCTTTCGAAAAGATAAATTGAACCTTAAACTTCCTGAGGTCGCATTTAGCCTTAGGTGATGTTGTTCGTTTAAATTAAATAGCGCGGGACCTTCTACGACATGCGCTGATTGACGCTCGTTTAGAATTCCTTATAAGACAGAGAGGTATTAGATCAAGGGCGGATTAGTTACCCGGAGAACTCTTTGCTAACGTGAAAATATTGGACGCCGCGAAGAGCTTTATTGATTGCACTATTGGGAGTTAAATGTCCTTGGAATGAAAATCGTTCGAAGTCTTGCGCTTTCCACTACGAATTAACGTCTCCTTTTGTAATGGTTCATTATTAAAGGGCATTATCGATAAGACATGCCAAACTAACAATGATCCTTTTGGGGAAATGTGAGATTCTCTCTCCATTTTGAAAGGTTTTTAAGATATTGTGATTTTGAATCGAAGTTACTCAAAAATATTTCCTATTCACCTCGACTATTTAGTTCGCAGGTTTTTTATGTTGGGTAGTTAACACTAATCCGATAAATAAAAATATTATAATAGTAGTATTATTTTAATGATAAAATATATAAATTTTACGGAGAACAATATTTTGGCGAGTTCAGTGTTCATTTTTCTCAGCGCAGTCGGTATTGTATACGAGAAACGTTAAGAAAACTTCCAAATCTAACGAGAATCCCATCTCCGTCTCTAATGAATTATGAAATTGGAATACTGAAACCAGTTATGGTTCGCTCGGTTTTTAATCGAAATATTTTTGTATGAGATAGCGTGATCATTTATGTCGCCAAGTGTTAAGAGTTATCTGGTCATCTTCCATTCCATACTTACACTATCACGAGCATTTACTAGTTCATTCGTCTAAAACAGATATTGAATGTAGTACCGTCTGTATAAAAAAACCGATCAAATCGAACGGAAACTCGGTCCTTGAAACGGGTGCAATCCGGAGGCCACATTATTACCGGGATCCCAGAATGACGCCGTCTCACGAACCGCTAATCATGCGTTAATTCTCGAAAGAGAGTTCCCGAAATTTAAAGAAAACCCATCCGATTTTCTTTTACGCCGTCTTGAATTTCTTCGTTAAAAAAATATACCTCGCGCTGGAGATTTTAACTTAGGGATTCTTCCATCCTCCGCAGTACATATAAAGGGCGGATTCCATCAGGGGAGACCCTTGCGAGGGCCTCTCTCTCTCATTCCACTCTCGTTCCTCTCGCGTTTGCTGCCTCGAGACACCCGATATCCTCTTATCCCACTGCGGGATTCTTTTCAGGACCCTCTAGGAGTCGTATTAAGGCGGTGGTATCTCCCTCGGGGGCAACGCGCACACCCGCGAAAGGATATCTATCTCTCTCGTATAAGGCGACGCGAAGGACGTGCGAATTAATCAGATTTTTGCAAAGTTGAGGACGCGCTATATCGGATCGAAGGTTGACGTTTTCGGGAGGTTGTGTCTGGCGTCAGGTGATACAGAAGAGAAAGCGGACGTTGCGACACGTTTGTTTGCGTTTAAATTATTATATTGACCAACAATAATTATAACAGTAATTTTAAAGTTAACCAGTTGGTTAGAGGGGAATTATTGTTGTTTTTTGTCGTTTTCGCGGTCTTGTTTACTTTGCGCAATGTTTGTATATCGTAATCCCAACTGGGAGTTCTCCGCTATTGCAAACGGTAACGATGTATGTTTTTTGTGTTATTTTTTTCATGGTATATGTTTAAAAAAAATAGAGGTTGGGTGTATTTATTTTTCCGCGGGGACCGTTAAGTCTCTCGTAGCTGTGCACGTCTTTAACAAGGGGGGGAAAACGTTCACTTTTACGTTCGTGATCGTCTCTTTTAAAGACTATTATGCGTCGGGACGGATGCGAGTTTCAACTCGTGCGGTCACGATCGGTTTCGCTTTGAGAGTCGCGGAGCTCCGACGAACGACTACAATTGCGGTTGTTGCGGGAGAAAGTTTATCCTCCCCTTCCCGAGTCAGCGCAGCCAAAGCGTCGTCGCGTAACAAGGTGGAACGAGAGTTACGAAGGAACGGAGTCGCGTTACTAGTAAGAACGTGAGTCGCGCGCCCTACCTCTACGGATGGATTTAAGACTTGGTGGTCTTTTCTAATAATTTCCCTCGAGGTAGTAAGGATTAGGAAGGAATTACTGTTTTTTTTATTCCGTATTTGTTTCTCCCCGATACGGTTTTTCCTCCGCCTCTCTAACGTCTGGAACCAGGGCCGGCCAAAGGGGGGGATAAGGCGGATGCTAGACATCCGGGCCCCCGAATAATGGGCCCCCCAGAATTTCTCAGTTATTCAAGTATCTAGTGTAAAATTTGCAAAAAACTATTATTTAAAATCACTTGAAAATTGATTTCCAATAATGAAACACCCTGTAAAGGTTATAATATTTAATTGGGGCTCCATAAATCGTTCGTTATTACTATAAATATTTATATCGTGTGGCCCCCGTTGATATTTGCATCCGGGCCCCCTTCAGCGTTTGACCGGTTCTGTCTGGAACAGGCACGTCAAAATGGAGGTGCTCATGCGGTCCTTTCTGCGCCTTTTTGTTTGTGAGACCACAGACGCTAGATGAAATGTAAGCACTTCATTTCATATTAATGAAATAGAAACAAAATAAACTCGGAGATATTTTATTTTTCACTAATAAAAAAAATCTGATGTGGCCAACACGACTTTCTCCATATTTGGGGTATAGATATTTAAATTATTATGAATAGCATTAAAAGGCAAAATTATTATTTCGTATCGTAAAAGAATACAGTCGTCCTTATTGCCGTAAATTATATTTTGAATATGTTTACAGAATTCACCGCTAGATGGTGGCGCTGTATACTGGAAATTTACGAATAAATTATCTACTAAATGGAAGGTTCTACGAAAATTTGTTTCAAACAAAACTTAGAAGAAATATTATTCTCTACAACTTTGGTCCTCCCGAAGATTACCAATAACGACGTTTTTAAGGAGATATTTGACGGAAACCGAAAAATACCTATTATTTAATACTATAATAGCCCAGGTCTGTTGGTTGGTTGGTTGGTCGGTCACGCTTTCACGATGGACTATATAGAGCGTTTTAACAAACTTCCCGAATAGGTAGAAGATTTAAATTTGGCAAGGATGCTTGATTAACATATTTTAAGGTAATGACGAAAATAAATCTCCAAAAAAGTCCTGGGTTCGACTCCAAGGAAGACATTTCCATTTTCCGTAAGGCAACATGTAAAAATCAATTTTTTGATGTGCAGGATTTTGTTGCTATGGAAATTAAAATTAGAAGGAATTAACCTACGATCTTCGTATCTGAACCATTTTGAAGAAAAAATTACAATTTCTTATTCTGTTCATCTTTTTCCGCATACAATTCGAAATCGCTCATGTTATACGTTTAATTCACATATTTTTTGGAAATATTGTCATTTTAACGGAATGTTGCCTTGGCTACCAATTATATTGTTAGACCTCAAAATCATATTGTTGTATCAATCATTGTGTGTGTATAAGCGTGCTTAGTATGCTTTTAATACGAGAAAGAGGTAGAGGGGGGAGCGAGAGGGAGGGGGAGAAATGAGGAGGCGGAGGTAGGGTGTGAAAGGGGGGAAAGGGAGGGAAAGAGAGGCAACTATTTTAAGTTTAACTAAAGATAGTCCGTCAACAACAGCATATTCACTAGATATGTTGTATATGACGAAATATTTCATGTGAAAGTGGGATATTAATTATTTTAAATGAAAATAATAATTATCTATCTATCTATAATTGTTCCGTTGACATCTCAACGGGCATTACACTAGTTTATAAATCCTAAAGAATTACTGCTATGGAACATTGTTTCTAATGAAAGTTGTAGGAAATTACATTCTCTATAACCTTTGTATCGAATTGTATATACAATAATGACGTATTACCGGAGAAATATCGCAGAAACCGAATCGGGTTTCGAACAAACCTCGACTTCCGGTTAACCGGTATTGTCCAAAAACTAATCAGCTCTTCGTGCTCATACTAAAGTTTTATATATGAAATACGGTGATGATATGGCTAGTACTTTTCGAGTTAGAGCTCCCACTATCACATACACACACAGACATAATTCCGAAAATAGTCTAAACGTGTTCTAGCGACCTCAAAACGTTTTTTCGTTGAAATTTCGGAGTCGATTTTTTTCATGAAAACAATACTTTATCTATACTACGTATATGGAGAAAGTAATACAGTATAGAAACGGGGGCCGGCAACCTATGACACACGTGCCAAAAGGTGTCACGCGAAGTGATTTTATACGGCATGACAGTTCAGAGAATAATCACAAAAGTATGTTTTAATAAGAGTTATCTTTTTACTTTCTCCATATACGTAGTATAGAGAAAGTACTGTAGCTCGTACTATGATGATAAGGCATTATATTCAGGATGCCTTATATATTATTATAATAACTTTTAGTAGGTGTTCATCATAGTTTCGGTCTGTTTTTGGCTCACCCAGCCCACTTTATGGACAAAATAAATTTAAGGGTTACACGCACAGAGGGTTACAGTTTATGAATATCGAAAAAGAGTGGCACCCAACATAAAAGAACTTGCCGACCCCTGATGTATAATAATAAAAATAATTATGTGTATATTTTTATAGCTTTTTTGATGTTTTTTCCAATTTTTTTATAATTGCACGACAAAGCTAAAAATGTGAGGGCCTAGGTTAGGGCTTAGTGTGCCTATACCAGGGATGGCAAATGATTTGAGTCGCGTGCCAAGAAAGTAATGTGAACCATCAGAATTTTTTCGTGCCACTAGTTTACGCCCTCTCTAAGAAACCTCATCATTTATACAGAAAATAAAAGCTTACGTGTGCCAAGAAAAAACGCGTGCCGTTTCTTGCACGCGTGCCACGTATTTGCCATCCTTGGTCTAGTATACCATAATCCTCCACTGGGCCTGAATGCTAATTTTTGTCTTAAACAAATCGTTTGATATTTTATATAAACTCTTCATTTTAGTGAAAGGGAGACAAGATATAATCCTAGTCAGTGAATTGTAGTTTTCTAAATTATCGTTTTTAAAGCCGACGTTCAATCTTTTGGGATAAACTCTATTGTTTCAGCTATGGCCCTCGTTAAAGAACTGCGGCACATTTTTATTGCATATCATCCGTCGCTTTTAATGCGGCCCTAAAACCTCTTCGAGTCTGGTCTGAGACGTTTCGACCGATTTTTTGGAGGTTTTAAGTCTCCGGGGCCAATGACGTCTTCGAGAAATTGCGGTTATCAATCTAAAACCGTCGCTTCTCTTTTTTTCGCGTGTTTGTCTGGCGTAGAATAAGGTTAAATCGATTCGGTGTTCGTAGACGGAACGACGAAAATTGCGGTCATGTTAAGGTCGATCGATTCCTTTTCGTCGCTTCTTTTTTTTCGTGTATGGTCTCCCATCGCATTGTGTATGCGCGCACACACCTATCCGTCGGATAAAATATAAGGTGCAACATCCCGAAGCGGAATTGCACTAGCAAGTATCCTTCCTCCCTATACTTTCGCCGACGTTCGAAACCGATCGATCTAGTTCGTTACAATTTTTTTGTTCCCTTGGTCGGTTTCCGTGCTAACGACCCCCGGTCTGTGGCTCGATCTCAGGAATTTCAATCCGCTGCCGCATTCTTCATTATATCGGCAGCAGATAATATACGGTATCTTTTCGACGCGCGATTGTTTTATCGGCGGTTTATTATCGCTATTTTATCGTTAAAGGATATAGGTGGTTTTTTATTGTTGCGGATTTAGCGAGTTTAAAATGGTTTTGACACCTGTATTTTGATGTGACTAGCTGAAAGTACCCGGCGATGCTCGGGTTATGCCAGACGCCTTTGGCGAATAAAATTATGTATTATATGGTAATACAATCATTTCACCTTTTGCGCATTTTTTTACCAAAGGACGAAGTCATTATAAATTAGAAAAATAAGTTTAATATTTATTTCAAAGCTTGCTTGTAAACAAAATTTTTTGTTTTTCCTTCATTAGCGTAAATAAACAAATTTTTGCTTTCTCGTGTACGAAGTATATTGAGAAAATATTGTAATCGTGAAAAAATTCGATCTCGAGATTTTGATGAAAATATACGTTTTAGGTGTACCCGAGTCCGAAAAAGTGGTTTTCGCAATGCCGTCTGTCTGTGGGTCTGTCTGTTCGCGGCTCTAGAGCCTAAACGGTAGAGCGAAAATGAATGAAATCTCGTACTTAGGCATTTTATCATACAGAATAGAAGCTATGAGAAAAGGGTTGACATTGCTCATTAATTAAGGGCAGTTTATTCCACTCAAATTTATCAACAATTTGATTTTTCAAAAACTGGTCTAACGATTTTGATCAAATTTCGTACAGTTACTTTAGTTTACGTCTTCAATAATGCTACATAGTTCATATTTCTCAACAAATTAATATAAGGATACATAGTTTATTCTAACAACAATTTGATTTTCTTAAAAACGGCTACAACGATTTTGATCACATTACGTACAGTTACTTGAGTTTACGAAGGATAACTAAACGACGCATAAGTATATGAGAAAGTTTGTACAATGTATGTTGTACCGATTTTTGACATTTCGAACACGTTTTTCGTCGATGAAATAGGATGTAAAATGGTGTCTAAAATGGTCGTTATCTGCCAAACCCAGGGAAATATAAGTGGAAACTGTCGTGCTAAGATATTCGACGATAAAAAAAATGGGATTCGTATAATTATGCTTAACTTTGTTTAGGTTCCTAACACGTAACATTACATGTAGCCCTTATATAACACGGGTTCTTATAACACGGATTCGCTATAATGCGGATAGTTTTATAATACCAAAAATTCATGCTACTACTAGGAAAGTACGGCATAAACCTTAATATAGTGAGTTAGGTAAAAGGCTTCCTCTCCAACAGAAAACAGATAGTAGTCATAGGCCCACTACTATTCCTGGTATATATAAACGATATCTGCTCGGTAGTTCGCTGCAAAATAAGACTTTTCGTTTTATATAAGAAGATAATGAGCCAGGATGACGAAAAATCACTCCAGGAAGATTTAAACGCCCTTTCAGTACGGTGTCAAGATTGGAAAATGGAAATTAATCACAGCAAATGTTTCCTGTTGAGTTTCTGGAAGAGTAAAAACAATGAATTAGACTCGGAATACAGAATTGATAGATTGAATATCCAATCTGCGGAGTACGTTAAATATTTAGGAGTCACCATTTGTCTTGATCTATCGTGGAATATGCATATTCGAAGGATCGTAGGCGCAGCTAATAAGAAATTGGGCTACGTAGGCAGAATAGTAAGAAGTAGCACAGAATAGGTACGAGAAACGTGTTATTTATCATTGGTCAGATCTCAGGTCGAGTACGCTTCCAGCATATGGGATCCGTACGAAAAGGGACAGGTACTTGAGTTAGAAAGAATCCAACGCAGGGCAGCCAGATTCGTAAAGCAAAAATATGAGCAAAAATTAAGCGTCACGTCACTCTTGAAGGAGTTGAATTGGATATCGCTAGAGGATCGCAGAATTAGCGCTAGGTTAAGGCTTCTGGAGGAATTTACGTCGGAAGTTCTCTTAGAGGAGGTATCAGGAATATTAAAGACACCTACGTACATGGGCAGGCACGATCACGAGGATAAAATACGAGAGATTGACTGTAGGACCAAGCGATATCAGGCCTCGTTTTTTCCAGGGACCATACGGGATCATAATAGGAGAGTGATTCCCACGAGGGACGTTATTAGGTAGGTTTTGGTGCGCTGCACCCCCTGCCATCCACCAGTCTGGTGATTTGCAGGGTATCATGTAGATGTAGAATAATTCACTTAAATCAGTTTTTTCTGACTTGTGATGTGGGTTTCTAGATTGCAGAGAGGATCAGAGCGCCTTGTTTATAATCTTATATAACCGACAACAACATTCAATTTGTATGTCTATTGGCATCAAAGAGAGGTTTGGGAATTTTGGGTCTGGAGAAGGGTGACGGAAGGTGTATGAATCAAAAAACCCCGTTTCACTCTTTAAATCACATAACGCGGATTCACATTACACGGCACTTTTTAAAAATAAGCATATCCCGTGTTATAGGAGAGCCGAGTGCAAGTGAGAATACAGTGGCTTCGACATGGTGGGAAGTGGTAATTAAAAATCTTTCTTTTCCTTGTGACGAAGATTACTACTGCTCATTTCAGGTTAGATATGTTCTAAATAATTTTCGACCGCTTTATTAATTAATACTGTTTATAAAATAAATCGGTAAATTATAAATTCAATGTTCTCTTGATATCGCTTTTGATATGTTTTTCAGTGCATAGACATTAGACTAACAATAAGCCATTAATAATAATAATAATAATAATGTGTGGAGAATACGGCGAAAATTATCTACTAAAGAGAATAAACTCTTAAAGCCGTAATACAGGGTGGGTCAAAAAATGTACCAATTTCAAAATTAATAAATGAACTGTGGTACGAGTGTGTATCAGAAGTCATTTTTTTTTTCAAATTTATTTACATTGATAAATTTTCAAAATGTCTTCCGTCATTCTGAGCACAAAAGCGAATGGGTGCAGTACAGTTGTTGATTACAGGTTGTAGGATTTCACGCCTAATATTGGCTATAGCTGTTGTTGTGAACTTATCTGACACATTATGAGCTTACGACAAAATGTTTCATTAAGTACAAATATTTTTGACATTTTCTTGATTAATCCACTTTGTAATTCAGTCCTATCTTTTATGGTTATCCTGTGATTTCATTTTGAAATCGGGTACATTTCTTTGGCCCACTCTGTATAATACGGTTGCAGAGTTTAAGCTATTAATATGTATATTTTTTTGAAAATGGTGACATACATCGCAAAGAACTCCCTTGGAAACTGTGTACTCCGACATGGAGTACACCTTTCCATTATTTTTTTCCTCTCGAAAACCGCGACGTGTGGAGATTTTGTGCGCAATTTTAACGGCGTCTTTGTTTTCTCTTTCGAGCTCGTATTTACGGAACATCGAAATCTGTTTGTCGTTCGTTCTCGCAATAGGCTTGGAAGCAGTTGCAGGTCGTCGCGGAATCCGAGCGTGGCTCTTCGAGACATTCCCTCGGAATTATTTAAATCTAAATCCGCGCAATACCCTTCGGAATGTCGTCGCGTCGCCTCATGCGAAGCCCTACCGCGATCCTAACCTTGAAATAACTTCGTTACAGCTGATTCGCTCACAGAAAAAATAACTGCCAGACTTTGGAAGTGCGTGAAGAAAACGTGGTTTTTGGAAGCATCTGAAAAAACGCTCTTCAATGGTTTGCGGTTTTACGGTCGCGGAATTATTCGCTCTCGGTGGAGCGGCCTCGTCTGGTATCGTTTCCTCAAAAAAAGACGTAGTTCGATTGAAAAAATAAAATAAAATGAACTTTGGAGGTCAAATGACGACCTTATAATTCGCATTGCGGAGGAATCTTATCTGGGGCGTCGGCTTTCGAAAGTGTTATTTCTCTTATCTTCGGATTCTTTAGTTTCTTCGCAGTTCTGGCGTGTTGAGATCGAATTCTATGGATGCTTCTTCGCGTTTTTCTCTCGTTCGGATGTTTTTTTTTTTTCGGGACCGTTTTAAAAGATGGAAAAGTTAAATTATTTACGTTTGGGGGTTTTGGCTGTGGAAGTTGTCGAGATGTTCGTCATTTGCTACATTTTTATCCAGGATTTCATTGTAGCTAGTTTTTTTTACAGATTTGAGCTTACCTGAATAAATTTTTTGTTTCATGTGTACGTTTACAAACTGCATCTCTGATGGTCATAAAAAGGTTATGAAGGATATATGTGCATTTAGGCTACACATCAGACGTCTTCAGTGGCGATTCACCTATGGTAGATTCCTATAAAAATTCTGATTGTTTTATTTTAGCCACAAACCGAGCTCGATAATTCTTTTGAATTAATATTTGCGGATGAAAGGAATCTTCATGCCAAATTTCGTTTCATAATTCGGCGATCCTTTCTTGGTTATTTGTGATCAGTGACAGCCGTATCAATCAGGGAATCCCTTTAATTATTTTTCTCATTCACTCGTCTCGTCTATTGGGGTTTTGAACAAATCTTGGGAGTTAATGGCAAAGTAACGCAGCCCGATTTCCAGTCCGCTGCCGTGATTATCTACACGTTCGCGAAAAAGGATGACGAAAACCCGCTATCGCCGGCATTACCATACTCTTGCCACACTGCTTAACGTCACTTCCGAAGGACGGAGTGCTCTACTCGTGCCCTCCTCACAACCAACGAGTCGGGGCGGGGCAGGATGAAAAAAAATACCGGCCTCCGCTAGGATTCGAACCGAGGTCCGCTTCGTGGAAGGCCAGCACCGAAGCCGTTCCACTTATGCATTTGTAGCAGCATTTTATTCGTGTTTATACTCGTACGGAGAGCGACCTGTATATAGAAAAACCGTGTACTTTTCTTTCGTGTATTTCATGTATGAATCTGCTAACGTAGATAAGGAAGCGATGAAATAAATTATCGTGAAGTTTATGCCGATAATACCTGGGTCGTTTCATTCATTCTATCCGTCCCTCGCGAGATTGCAGTCAGGTGATCTTGCTCGAATGGCGATTATTTTCTCTCTCTCTCTCTCTCTCTCCTTATCGCCTTTGCTGCTTAACGGAAGGCCTCATATGGCCGCGTATATCTCCTTTTGACAGCTTTTCTTGCGATTCCCGTGTTGTTGAAATGCTGTGTTTTATGTTCGCTGTCACAATCAGTGGCAACGGTGTCATCTGAAATAAATGGGCCAGTAAGAAGGGTTAGCTATCAGCAGAATTAGGCAGGTTTTGAAAATCGTCGGAAACGTTTCGAAATGGTCGATGTAAAGACAATGCTTTTAAAATCATCATGGTTTTACTTTTAAATTGTCACGTTAAACGAAATTAACCTTTAACTATGTACTTAAGTGCGGTCTCTGAGACACCACCCTCTTATATTTTCCGTTTGTTATCATTTTACAAATAAATGAAGCAAATAATAAGTTTTTCTAGTAATTTCCTCTTAATCCTCATAACAGATTATTAACCCTATTACTGCCAAGCCTAAAACTGTATCCCCTGCTTTGAATATCACGCTGATTTTTCGATAAATGTAAACTGTTGGTAATCAATAAGTACTTAACCTGTTTTGAAGCTATGAGGTGGAATTTTTTCGTTCTATAAACAAAATAATATTAATAAACGCTGTATTTGAATTTTATTTTTAATGCAGAGATATTTATAAAAAGTTACGTGCAAACGGAAATAAACCTACATCGGATTGTCTAAATCGGCTCCTGGCAGTCTTAGCGAGGAATGCTGCATCGGCCCAATCGGCTCACTGGCAGAAAGGGTTTAACAGGGAAACTCCAATTGTAGAGAAAGCTAGTGCATAAATAATAATAATAATAATAATAGCGGTATGAGAGACCGCAATTGTTTCAATACGATCATAATTTTACCTCACAAGTTAAAGGTTAAAGAATTTCTCTCCAGGTTTTTAATCATTCACGTGACTTTCAAGTTGCATTTCTTTAGTGTATGATTTGGCTCTTTCGAGAATCTATTTTTTTTTAATCTTATCCCTAGATGCTTCAAAGGTTTCCTTTTCAGGTTTTTCATCTAAAAAGCAGGATTCGCTGTAAAAACATTCCTTTGATGTGGGATTTTGTGCTAGACTCGAGGGTTCAACGGCCCCTCTCCTCCCGACGGGTCACGTTCGGCTGCAGTGGCGCCGCCACCGCGTGAGCACTGCGCAAGCGAAAGGCGAAATTCGCCAGGAATCCGAGCTACCATGCAGCATTTCCGAAATTCCTCGTAAAATATTTCGCTCCGTTTGGCTTCGGCGATGCGCGGCAGCCAAGCAAAAACGGACCTACTGCCCTCGTAGCGTGGGTTTTACTCTTACTCCGTAGCATCGCAATCTTGACGTCCAGTGCAAAAGGGCGTCGATTTTTTTTTAATCTTTCGGTCGTAGTGTCGACATTGGGAGCCGCTTAGATTTTCCCATTCTATTTTATCATTATTACCGTCATGATTTTTTTTGTTAAATTTCGTATTTTGGAGTTCACTGGCCATTTTATTTTCGCAATATACTCTTTGTTTTATTCGTTTATCGGTAACAATATTTGATTTTTTGGAAGGTAAAATTTTCCATTTACTATTCAAAGGGTAAAACTCAAGGCTTTTTTTTTGGAACTGTCTTTCTAAAGGGTGTAATATTTTTATTGCCTGGGACGGATTGAGGCATGTACCTTGCACCGCGCCGGCTAAATAAAACGTTACAGCCATGTAATATTTGTTAGTATTTTACTTTCTTTTATTTATTCGTATTCTGATTTTTACTGTCTTGAAAATTGTTTTTCAAACAACTATTATAAACTTGGTTTTATGAAATATGAAAATGGTCTTCTTTGATTCTCCACATAGTTGGTAGCCCTGAAACGTAATTACTTACATTTTGGTGTTTTTCTGATACCTAGAGGGGAAAAAGGCGATGCTATTGCAAAGGCGATAAAACGCCATTTACTGTATTGCTGGTCGTGTTTTGCTGGATTTTGTTTTGGGAAATTATAATCGTTGCATTTGCCGTCATTAGACAGTTGTCTTTATTTTTTATTTTTTTTTTGGGCCGTGTAGCTTTTATTTCCGAAGTAATCGGCGTTTCTTCGGGTAAATTATCTAGCGTGATATTTTTTTCTGAAATTTCTCTTCCGTGTAACTTGATGTCTTCTTTGAGCTGTAGAAAGTTAGGTTCCACTTATGTATCACACGTCATGCACTTTGCCGCCTTCTTTAGCTGCTCACTTGCCGGCTCTTCTCGTTAGTCCATCTTTCTCAACCGGTTTGCCCTCCAATAATGATGCAAATCCATTTCTCCAGTTTTTAACACATAAATTTTCATGAAACTCACTTTGAATGGAAATATCGTCTGAAAGTGTCGAATATTACCTATTTCCCAATAATTTTTTTCTTGTTCGGTCGTCTCCTTCGCGTCCTCAGATCGTTTTTAATTGCGCCTGATTATCTATCACCTTTCCATCGAGTAATTGCTCGTAAGATACAAATATCCCACGTTTTTCTTCTCAGAAACGATGCGCAAACCATTCAGTGTTGGTACACAGTATTCATTGAGGTCTTTCTTTCCGCGTCTGCGACATTTTCACTTATTACCTTTGCCTCGTATTTTTGTCGGTGTAGTGTGCGTAGTCTAACTTGAGCTCCGAAAGAGCCAAAGAAAAATTAGAGTGGGGGAGCTCTCCAAATGGGCTCCAGCCAGTCATCGAGCAGCAACGTTGCCGCACAGTACACGACCGCTGTCCCTGCCTTTCTCTTCGGTCGCCTCGTGTGTATGATTTTGCAAACTCGCTCCCTTCACTTGCTGTCAGAGCTCACGTTAGACTGCCCCGACTCGAGTGAACATTTTATATGGAGGTCAAATAAGTTATTTCCGTTGCAAAGAAGAATTTCGACGTCACTGAAGCGTTCAGCAGAGAATCTGTCATGTTTATCGCATCATTTTTCACGTGTCGCTACCCTAGAACGTTTAGGGGAGGAATTATTCAAATTCCTCGCGGGTCAGACATTTTTTCGCGGAAAATGTACCTATCGCGGTGCAATATTTTTTCTTACCTTGATGTAAAATTTTAGCATTTTTTAAAAATCCGCCAATCGTTTTGTCCGTCCGTCCGTCCGTCACACTTCTCCGTCCCGTGAACTTACTTCTGCATCGTTAAAGTTAGAGCAACCAAATTTTGAGGGATTGTTCGTGGCGGTCGGAACTTGAGAGACTCTTGGGGCAGCCTAAAAAACCGCACGTAATGTATCATTTCTTTCCTTACTTGTTCTCTCTGGAGTCTGCATGGCACCTTAAGTTCGCGAGGGAAAGCCGCGATAACGACTGCCGGTCGTTAACACGCTGCTCCTTTAACCTGCAGGCGGAAATCAAGAGCCGGGTAGAGGACATCTCTCGGAAATGTTTCGAATTCGTCGGGAAATAAAGTGCGCGCGTGGCTCTCGCGGATTGCTGCGTCGTATCGGAAGTCTTCCGCCGTCGGAAGATTTCTTTCTCGCTTTAGAAACTCGTTGGAAAGGCGGGGGCGGGCGTCCTTTTTAGATCCGTTCGTGCAACTTGGGGGAGTTTTAATTTCTCGCGGAGTCGGGAACCATCCCCTCCTTCCCCTTTTCCCTTTCTTCCTCTCTCTCTCTCTCCAGAACGATTGAAGATTGATTTATTTCAAGTTCATGCGCTGCTTTCCCCAATCACGCGCGACTCGTGCGTTCACTTGTTCCAGCCAAGGAGAGGATCGGCGACTGGCCGGAAGCTAATTTCTCTCTCTTTTCCCTCTTTCTCGGTCTCTTTTTTTTCCCTTACACGAGCGTACTTGTGAGTTTCGTCGAAAGAGTCGACGCATGCTTTCCCTGCATTCTCTTTTTCTATCTCGATTCCTTCGAAAGTTGAATCGGAGCGACGACACGTCGCGTGAAAAAGGAAACCAATCGAGTCCGAAAAAAATAGACACTAATGTATACGCTTATTTGATTATCTTTGTGTCGATTCGTGTATTCATTTGTTAAATCAGTCGACCTACCCCCCCCCCCCCCCCCCACGAGACCAATTACAGTTGATTGGTTTGAAGAATTCAAAGAAAAAGAGAAAATTATTACATCGAAATGAAGCAGTCATTAATTACACCCGGATAAATGAGGAAAAAAAAGCGTTTCTAAATCAGTAATTTATTTTATCGTCAACACGTTAAATTACTGATCTCTTATCTCGGTTTTAAAAAAATGAACGAAAAATATCCTACACTCATTAACATATTAATAAAATAGAGAAAATAAACTGCTGGAATCGAACCCACGTCCATGGAACTATGAAGTTATCGATTTGCGTGTAAGTTCTTGTTTTCAATATTTGATTTAAAAGTCGCATTTCTTCTTCGTTTTCTAAAATTTAATCTCTCATTTTATTAAAAATTAATATTACAGGTAGGTTTTGCGATTAGACTTTATTAGGAACGTTTAACGTCAGGATGAATGCGTGTCATTTGCTCCATAACCTCGATTCGATCCGTTTGAAAGACAGCTGCGCATTTAATGCGTATTTTTGTCCTTTTATCGGATATCGGTTCATTCACTCCGAAGAATGAGCTGAAATTACTCAGTTCTAAGTATTCTTCTGGCCCATAGGACGTGTTCATATTACAGCGGCGGGTGGAAAGTGCTGACGTTCCCACATGGCGCCGGAATGCAACAAATCCTTGTCGCGAAATGGACTCGCATCGCCAACAGTTTGACAAGTTAATGAAACGGAGCGAAATTTAGGACTTATTTTTAACGAAAACGTTTTCAGACGATTCGGGAGAGTTTTTTGGAAGTCGACCAAAGGACGCCAACGGCGAAAAATTCGTAAACGTTGGAGCAATGAATCAGCGGATTCGTTTCATATAAGAACTCCAATTTTATTTAATCCCAATCACGGTAAACTCCATAAATCTTGCGGAAAAGAGCGAGCTCATCCTCAAAGATATGGTCCCTTTTAACGTATTCCCGAAACGTAGTGAGTTGGATCCATATGAGAAGGGTCACATACTGAATTTGGAGAAAGTTCAGCGCAGGGCGGCTGGATTTGCAAAACAAATTTTTAAAGGCAGTAGACCAGTCGATGCTAAATAGTGCAAGAGCTGTCTCTCGAGAGAGATTGCCTTAAATATTTTTACTTTCTCATATATATACATACGTAGTAGATATATTGGGAAAGTATTGTTATCGCGAAAAAATTCGACCCCGAGATTTTACGGAAATATACGTTTTTGGTGTCGCTGAATCCGAAAAAGTGGTTTTCGCAATGCCGTCTGTCTGTCTGTCTGTTACTGGCTCTAGGGCCTAAACAGTAGAGCGAAAATGAATGAAATCTCGTACTTATTGTTAGGCATTTTATCATACTGAGCAGAGGCTATGAAGAAAATGGTTGACATTGCTCAATAATTAAAGGAAGTTTATTCTACGCATTTTCTCAAAAACGGCTCTAACGATTTTGATCAAATTTAGTACATTTACTTGAGTTTACGTCTTCAATAATACTATATAGTTCATATTTATCAAAAAATTAATATAAGGCTTGTTTATTCTAGGCAACTTTAGCAATAATTTTTCTCATAAACGGCTCGAGCGATTTTGATAAAATTTCGTATAGTTACTTGAGTATACTTCTGCAATAATACTACATATTTCATTTTTCTCAGTGAATGAATATAAGGCCAGTTTATTCTTGGGCAACTTTAACAAATATATGATTTTCTAAAAACAGGCGGATACGATTTTCATTTTCTAAAGATAACTAAACGACTCGTTAATATATGAGAAAGTGTGTACAGTGTGTGTTTTACCGATTTTTTTTAATGACAGGAAATATATTTACGAGCACGTAAGTATAGGTAGTGTTTGTGTTGAATAAATTATTATTATTATTATTATTAGCTATATTTAAATGAACGCCTGAAACATGAATGTTTCGCTGAATGCTGTGTCACACTTATTCGTTACCAAAAGCGAAGCGTTAACTATTTTATTAATGCTGAGGATCTCAACCAATGTCGCGCAGACTTTTTGTGTGTGGCCGGTGTCAATGATTCAAAAAAAGAAAATTAAAAACTTTCATGGATTTCGATGAGGAGGGACCTGCGGTCTAAAAGATTCCTGTCTATAAATCGGTGATAGGTGACAACTGAGCGGATTTATTAGTTTAACTTGTTCATCTATCGATTTAACTTGAATTATAGGATGGTCTGTTAAAAAAAACTAATGGATATATTTTTCCAAATTGCGAATTTGGCACTTTAACATGGGAAGTTCGTACTGGTTTTTCCCATTTATGCTGACATTTCCCCCCAAATGTTGTTGTTTTCGAGGAAATTGTGTCATTTGTGGCAGTTTGAGCACTGCAAAATTGGTCTATTTAAGTGTAGTTGTATAGCTGAAGAAGTTTTTAGAAATAAATGACTTCCTTTTATCGGAAGATATAACCACAAAAATATAACGCGAGTGGACAACTTTATATAGAACACTAATTTACAGAATTAGTTTTTCTATTAGTGTTACGAATCGCAGTAGGAGAACCAATCCTGCTAGTGAAGATTGCCATAAAGCGTTTTATGCGCTCCACATCCTGCCACCGATCATTCTGGCGAGTTTTAGGGTAATACGTACATGTAATGTCGTCACACCTCTGCAAAACATTTCCAGTTTGGTCTTTTGATACTTCTCTTGCTCCCATCCTTTTCCACGCAGCGCGCGTGGGAAGATTTTCTGACGTTTCTCTCCGCTGATGATTCATTGCGGTCGGTATTCGTGTTTGAGGAAGTGCGCGGCGAGATAGGTTTTATGGCCCATGCGGCTTTTACCGCGAAAACTTTGCTTGCGGCTTTAAAAAAAAAAAAAGTCGAAATGCTAACGTGCCTCGATGAAGAAAGTACTGTTCAACGCGCGGCGGCTTTCGTTTAAGTCTTTTCGCTCCTTTTGGGTTCTTGTTTGTTCTGTGTTACAGGCCTGTTAGTTTTTCAGATATTTCGAATTTGTCATAATGTATGGTAATTCAAATATGGAGCCAAGTTTCCCCGATTTCCGCTGTCACATTTGAAGGAAAGAGATTTGAAAGAACTGCTTTGTCCAATGATATTCCATTATGGATAGAGTGGATAAGGAGGTGGCTGCTATTCGGAGAACTCGGCAACTTTCCATTTCCGATTGAAACTAAAAAATTTGCGTTTGTTGGCTTGTGGTCAGAAAGAATTTGTGTCCCGGTTGTGTGCTTCCGAGTATCAATTCCATGGTGGATTTGACTATATCGTTTACACAGGCCGTATGCCCCGGAACTCTTCGTTTTCCTTATCTAAGAAAAGCTTTTTAATGGTGACGTTTCGGGGAATAATTGAAAGCTTAATGCCTGCTGTAAATATGAGTTTTTTTTCAAAACGTATTTTTAAAATTATCGTACAATTAACGCGACGGAGACTGCTAATATCGCGTTCATGCGAAACATACATTTCCCGACTTTATAATGGAATTGTGTTATATTGAAAAATTGTACTAGATACACATCGGGTAAGAATATATTTTTTTAAAGTCATCGTATAGTACTGCCACTTTATATTTTTTTAAATAATCGGACACGTCCTTGGTTGGCATTTTAGAAAACATTTTTTTGAAATGTTAAATGTTCTCTCCTAATATGCCTTTTTGCTCATAGCTTCTCAGCGAACGTCGACCGTTTATTCATGTGAGTTTTGTTAATAAATGCGTTACAACAAGTATATGGTGTTGGAAACATAACTTTATACATATTATTGAAAACGCCGACTGTAAGTTTTATTGTAATTATTCCGATATCGTATGGACGCTATGTTATTGTTACATTGTCTTTCGCACTGTAAGGCATGTAAAACTTTATATACAGGCGGTTCCTGACTTATGATGTTTCGACTTGGGATAAACCCGGACTTACGGATTAATAGATTGATACCGCAAAATCGACATTCGATGCCCTTCGAGTCTACTTTCTTGTGCGTAATTTCGGCCGATATTCAATTGGACGATACGACTCGTCCGCATTGTAGTTGTTGATTTATTGATTGTTTTAAGTCTTAAAAATGTTTATTATACAATATATAACACTCATTAGTCCTTAAACTATTAATTTGAAACCTAAATACGGCTTGGTACATATTTTTTTCAAGGTCCTGGAACGTATCTCAATTTATAACATGTACGTTTATGGGAAATTGATATTCGACTTACGATAATTCGATTTACGATTCGATTCTCAGGAACGCATCGGAGTCGTAAGTCCGAGTGCTTGGTGCTGGGATGAAATCTTCTTACGGCGTTCATCCCATGACTAATTAAATGGAATGGCTATTTTTCTTAACGACGGAGTTTTCTTGGCGTAAACAGACCAGAAGAACTCTAAAAAAAATCGGTCCGTTCCCTTCTTCCACCACCTTCTCATCCCTTTTTCTCTTACTCAACTCTGAGAAACAACGACCACCTCTCTCTCTTCCTCTGCATCGTAGCCTCTCCTCTTCCATCCCGTATTTCCCAACGCCGTTGCGCCAAAGTGTTCCTGGTCTCCTTCCCAGACGATGGCAATTAACTGCGATGCGGTCGTTTGAAATACACAGCAGAAGGGGGGTTCTCTTTTCCGCCTTACGTTTTCTTTGTATGTAAATTTTACTCACGATGGGAGTGCTTGGCCGGCGGTTCCAGAGCCCTTGGGAGTTCAATCAGGTGAATAATCAATTGATACCGTAGCTCCTTGCATAGTCTAAATGGATTCTTTATATTTATTTTTGCGATCGCGAGCACGATGCGATAGTTTCTATTATATATCCGTTCTCGAGATTAAAGAAAAATTCGTACGCGTAGTTTTGCGTTCTTATAACAATTGTATCGTTATATACGTCAGCAATCGCCTGCAAAGATCCTTATCTTCGTTTTAATATACAACGGTGAATCGTTGATATAAGTAAGGAATAACAGCGGTCACTAAACGATACCTTTCGGAACTCCCGTTGTGAATTTTATTTCATCGGTTAGGCTACCTCCTATTCTAACCCTTTGCTTTTTCTCTTTTAAGAGAATTTCTATTCTTGTCATCACCCTCGCGTCCATCCCTAGTTTCGTCAGCAGGATGTGCTACAACACCCAATGCTTTCGATAATTGTAATTTTGTGTTCTTACATGAAACAATGCGGATGAGGGCTACTTTTACCCTAAAGCGCGTATCTGGTTTACACAAAGGTTTACTTTGTGGCTAAGGGAGTTGTCAAGATCATTTGTAAAATAATTTGACCCATCTAAAATGTTTAATCGCAATGGGAATCACGCGTACTACTATATCGAATAATGGGGATTCAGGAGCCTTTTTTTGGGCTAACAATACTAATTTTTATCGTTTCTCGTGAAATAATTTTTCGAGGGATGCGTTTAAAAATATTTTTTAACTTCCGGTTAGAACCTTTGGAATCTTATTCCAATTTTCGGCGTAATGGGTAATAGTTAGCGTGGGATTTATGTATTTCTGAAAAAAGTAATGACTAATCGAAATATTTACTCAT
The DNA here is from genome assembly GCA_036926305.1 of Uropetala carovei. Lineage (NCBI taxonomy): Eukaryota > Metazoa > Arthropoda > Insecta > Odonata > Petaluridae > Uropetala > Uropetala carovei. The sequence continues at coordinate 10,498,741 of JAXCHB010000241.1, forward strand.
GCGACTAGTAAATAACGCCGCGGAACCGTTGGAATTTAGTTGAAGACATTTTTTATTGATTATTACTCAGTTATTAAATTTTAGTTAAAGCTTTCAGCAATTAAAATTGTCATTCGCCTAAGCTTCAAAATATTAATAAGCATTTTTGGTTGAATTTATATATTTAAAAAATATTGTCGGTCCTGGCAGCATTAAAATTTAAACGTTACAGTGTTGCAGACATTCCGTAAACTGGTGTAGTACGGATATAGTCTCCGTAGGTCTTATTCGTCGAAAACAGCAATTTGAAATTCTGCAGTACATCGTACAAAGTTGGTCCTTGCGGCGCGGAGATTATCGGTCACGACCTACATCGCAAAAGGGCAGTTGCTCCAATCTTTTCTCATTCCCGATGCACCATCCTATCGATCCTCCCTCTCTCTCTCTCCGTGCACATCTGCGCCACATCCTCTCTCTATCGCCTCCTCTACTGCCGACGTCTTAACATCCCTCCGTAGCTTCCGTTACCTTCCCCCGGCCATTTCTCTCCTCCACTAAAACTTTGACTTCTCTCATCCCACCTCCTTTACCGTCCATTCACATCCTTAACGCGCGCGCTCAAGCAGAAGTCCTCCTCACAACTTTTTGACGACTTCATCTCTTTACTCGATGGTACGATAAATTGGACTTTCTCTCTCTCTCTCTCTCGACGAGCCTGTGTTCTGAGGAGTGTAATTTTTTTTTGTGGAAGTTAAACGAGGGTCTGTCTACGATCGCGTTACCAAAGAGAGATCGTTTCCGCCCGTTTTTATTTGGTTTTCCTTGCTGGGTGCCACGCGCTACCGACTGAATTCTTTTTACCTGGTGTTAATTTTAGCATCACGCTCACGTAATTTTTTTAAATTACCTTCGAAACCCCTAGCGAAGACGGAAAAAGTTCGAGTAATAGAGGCTCATTAACCTTTCGTTAAGAAGTATCTAAAGTGAAAATATCGTGGAGTCGTCGAAAATTCAAGATAGAGACGTTCTCGTTATTTTTCTATGTAACAAATGATGTATTTTTCAAAATTCCTTAATGGTTGCCTGGCCATTTGGCAGAGTTGCTGGTAATTTATATGGAAAAATAAAAATTTGCTTTAATAATAATAAATAAAATCTAACGGTTCGGTTTCATTACTAATTTTACCGCCGCCGAGGAATAGTACGTAATCTGCACCCATTATTATAAAATACGAAGCAAAAATACGTACATCCTTTTAAATGGATTTTTAATCACAGTTAAAAATTATTTTAAATAATCATCAACCTTAATTTGTTATATTTGCTTTAAAGTATCCTCTATATTTGATGGCGAGAACACAATAATATGTATATAAGCAGTGGTCGCTTCAAATGCAAATAGTGTATTCACTCTCATTAATAGTTTCGCACCTTGGTGAGATACTGTTCATTTTTTATTTCTGCAGCCCTTCCGGGCCTTTTCACTACCCTCGCTCTGCGACATTATCTTTTGAAAAAATCTCACTTTCCCTCTCTGATATCCTCCTAACTTTGTCGGCGGCGTGAGAGTTGGGAGTATGGCATTAAGAGAAGTCGCTCACGTCTTCTCATCCGCTTTGCATTTTTCATGCGATGTCCTCCCCATCCCATTTCCTCCAGAATTCCGCGGTCCTCCAGCCTTCCCACCCCACCCCTTCCTCCTCACCCTCTCTATCCACCTGCTCTGCAAAAATTCCCACGCAGAAAGGGGTGTACACTCCCCCCCCCTAACCCTCCTCTCCCTCTCATCTCTCTCTCCCTCTCATCTCTCTCCCTCTCATTCTCCTCTCTCCCTCTCATCTCTCTCTCCCTCTCATCTCTCTCTCCCTCTCATCTCTCTCTCCCTCTCATCTCTCTCTCCCTCTCATCTCTCTCTCTCCCTCTCATCTCTCTCTCTCCCTCTCATCTCTCTCTCTCCCTCTCATCTCTCTCTCTCCCTCTCATCTCTCTCTCCCTCTCATCTCTCTCTCCCTCTCATCTTTCTCCCCCTCTCATCTCTCTCTCCCTCTCATCTCTCTCTCCCTCTCATCTCCCCCCCCCCTCTCTCTCCCCCCTCTCATCTCTCTTCCCCCGGCCTCAGTAGAAGGGTGGTTAGAGTATCTGCCGTCGAATACTAAGGTCGCGGGTTCGAATCCCGCCGAGGGCATGAATGTTTGTGTTCATCGTAATGGGTTCTATGTAAGAGTGGACTATAGTATAGTCTAAATATCGCCCTTGAAAATAAAGTCGAATTATTATTATTATTATCTCTCTCCCTCTCCTCTCTCTCTCCACTCCTCTCTCTCCATCTCCTCCTCACTCCCTCTCCTCTCCTCACTCTCTCCCTCCTCTCCTCACTCTCTCCCTCCTCTCCTCACTCTCTCCCTCCTCTCCTCACTCCCCCTCCTCCTCACTCCCCCGTCCTCTCCTCACTCCCCCTCCTCCTCACTCCCCCTCCTCCTCACTCCCCCCGTCCTACCCTCACTCCCCCCGTCCTCTCCTCACTCTCCCCTCCTCTCTCCCCCATCTTTCTCTCCCTCTCTTTCTCTCCTTTCTCTCCCTTTCTTTCCCTCTTTCTCTCCCTCTCTTTCCCTCTCTTTCTCTCCTCTCTCTCTCCCTCTCCTCTCTCTCCCTCTCCTCTCTCTCTCCCTCTCCTCTCTCTCTCCCTCTCCTCTCTCTCTCCCTCTCCTCTCTCTCTCCCTCTCCTCTCTCTCTCCCTCTCCTCTCTCTCTCCCTCTCCTCTCTCTCTCCCTCTCCTCTCTCTCTCCCTCTCCTCTCTCTCCCTTTCCTCTCTCTCCCTCTCCATCTCCATCTCCTCTCCATCTCCTCTCCATCTCCTCTCCCTCTCCTCTCTCTCTCTCCCTATCCTCTCCCTCTCCGCTCTCTCCCCCTCTTCGTTCTCTCCCCCTCTTCGTTCTCTCCCCCTCTCCCTCTCCTCACCCTCCTCTACCCCTTCTACTCTACCTCTTCCCCTATCTCCTGCTCTCCTCTCCCCTCTACTCTCCCTCTCTCTCGTTTCCTCTCTCTCGTCTCTCTCTCCCTCTCTCTTCTCTCTCGTCAACCCAATACCAATATTATCCAACATTCCTCTTTTAAATTCTCCTTTAACGGTGTCTGCTCTCTCTACTCGGCCATCGGAAGAGACGCCCGAACCATACTCGCCTGTGCAATTCTACGTTTTTTCTGCCAATCGGAAAGTTTTTTTTTCCTGGAGATTCGTCGCGTTCTTAGTGCAAATGTTTTCGCTCGACTTGAAGGATGTTTTGCAAGTCTTTTATCTCGCCGCCCGTTGGTAACTATGTGCATTTTTTTGGTCGCGAAGGTGCTGAAAATGAAAGTTATGGCGTTTTTCCTTTGGGTAACATGTCCTCCCAACTTACCTTTGGTGTAATTAACGATGTCAATAGTTATTGGTTTCGACAAATGTCTCGAAGACGTTTGATTTTTGGAAAGGGAATGATTTTCAAAGGTTACGTTTTCTTTTCTCTTCGGTTGCATTATTCGAGAAGAGTGGCCAGGGACGAAAGGTCCTAAAATATTGTCATGTTATCGTTCGTGTCTCGCTTTTATAAATTGTTTCATTTAGAATTGTAGTTTTGTTTTCTCGAAAGTGATGGCGAATCGGATTTAATCTGTCGGACACGGAGGTTTAGGTCATTGCTGCTTTCAAATTGATCAGTCCGCTTAATACAGTTTTCTTCCTTCGTGATTTTCCTCCCACCCTTCTCATCTTCTCTACCACACCTTTCCTCCTTCAGAGCAGGGATCGGTAACCCGCGGGCCACATGCGGCCCTCGGGAACGCTCTGTGCGACCCGGAAATCTGTAATGAAAAGTGATCGGGTAAATTTCACATGGGGAATTTTGTTTTTTCAGCAAAATGGTCTAAACCAGGGGTCGGCAACATATGGCACGCATGCCATAAGCTGGCACGCGAAGAGAGTTTAAGTGGCACAGGAAGAGATTTTAAGTGGCACGATATTTCTGAGAATAATTACGAAAAATATTTTTTTAATAATTTCGCTTTTATTTCAATTTTATATTGTATTTTAATGATACCACATTATATTCAGGATTCCTTATAATATAAGAAGCACTTTTTGTAAACGTTACTGACAAAAGGAATTTAATGGTGGTACGCGCGAATGGTAACGGATTATGAATATTGATAAAGAGTGGCACGCAACATAAAAACGTTGCCGACCCCTGGTCTAAACCCTTACTGGTGAAGTTTGAACTTTAGTAAATTACGTACACCAGATATTCACTTACATGAGACCACAGAAACTCCACATAATCTCTGATTTATTAACTCATCCGGCCCTCCGAGGCTTACTTGATTTACAGTGCGACCCTCCTAAGCATTCAAAACTGCGAATGTTGCCCGTCGACACCTGCTTTAGAGTAGTCCAATCAAATTCCTCGTGAAGTATTTTGGAGTCAATATCAACGCTTTGGCACCGATCTTTTCGCATTTGTCATTAACCTGTCTTTTTCAAATCCATTATCCCCTTGATGAACTATTGTTCGTTCTTAAGTCCTTTGGAAGCAAACTTTGGCATAACTTTTTCTCTCCACTCTGTATCTCTTTTTATCACATAATTTGGAAAGAAACTATATGTCTTTGCAAAATGAAGAGGGAAAATTAGAAAAACAGTAATTCCTCCCTGTTCTTCACTTAGGTCCCCGCAGTTATTGCCACGATCAATCGTAACAAGGACGTCCGTAAATTGAGAATTCGGTCAATTTCCATGAATCCTACAGCATCGCAAACGCGTCAGATAAATTTGGCAAATTTGTTATGTTGACGGAATTTTTGCAATATTTCGTGTTTGTAACGCTGTTTGCGTTTACTTAATTTTCGGCAAATTTTTATATTAATACGATTCTAGGAAAGTGCTGATTCTTATTGCTTATGAGAAGGAAGGTTCGAGACTGATTTTGAAGGAAGGAATGTTTATTGGATCTGGTAATCGGGAGGAATACGCCGCTGAGAAGAAGGGGAAGTTCTCGGATTCTTTGGCCGTTTAGGGAAGAAGTGATGTGGGATTCTTGGAATAGAGGATTGTATCTATTAAGCGGTGGGGAAATATTGACTTACATTCATCCGTGATTGTAGTTTGTCGTAAAGGTTACCTAAATGTGTGTCGACCATTGTAAAAAGTCAGTGTAATTCATTAGAAAATTTGTTTGCAATCAGTATATTCAGGGCTTTAAAAATGGGAGAATGCGATTGACGAAAGAATATTTCTTCATTCTGTTATTGGGAAATGTTGGAGCTGCTCCCAGTGTTTTCCTGAGAGCTCAAGTTAAAAGACAAGAATTCTCCAAGAGCCGTAAAATGGTGCGGAGAATTATAATTTATCCGCTTGATCTTAGCCATAAGATAATTCTTTTAATTTCGGTATTTGATTGAACTTAATTTATAAACAGCATATACATCATATTCCATGGATTTGCAAAGAACGCTCCCCTTGTCATTTATGGTATTTTGCGTTTTTCCATAATTGAGGCTGAATTTTTGCGCCTAAATACATTAAGCCCAACGACTATCTCTATACATTTATCAAGTTGTATCCGTCGAATGATTGCTGTACTAGTATAAATTCATTTAGAACGATTCCTTCCTGAAAAATGCTTGTGTTTCGAGGGAACGTATCCATAATCCATCCACTTACCTTTGCAGTAATTGTTGGAAATCGACAAAATTAGTTCATTTTGTTCTTAAAGATATTCTTGATCTCTTAATTTCTTTCAGACTTGGATTGGCGAGCCCAGTTTACGGCTCGCATCCAATTAATCATAACCGGCTTTCTCCGATGATTAATCTAAACCAGCAGTCGGCGACCCACGGCCCGTGGGAGTATTTTATGCGTCCTGTGAAGCTATACGTTAAGACTAGGGACCCGTGAAATCGTAACGCATACTGTATTTGTTAATTTAAATCGTGACCATTCAATCTTTTCTGGAGAAATTTCAACGAGAGTAAATAGTCTCAAGTTTAAGTAATATTATACCAAAGCCTAATTCACCCACCCTAATTTTTCGACATGGAGTTAAGAAAAAATAAATGTTACGCAAATTTCCTCGCCCCATTCTTACTCTATAAAATACGATGAAAAATTCCGTCTAAAAAAAAGGAAAGCGGCAGACATCGATTCCGGACAGCCTAGAGTTGTTCATCTATCTTAATTTACCGCTTATAATTGCATTTTTTTAAGAGAGAATTTTACCAAAAAAAATTAGAACGTGAATTGTACGTGATAGCAAACCTAAGAATTTTTTCTCAGCCGGTCAGTAACGATTATTTATGAACGTATTGTTTTTTTTTTCTCTAAGGCATTGAGAGAAAAGTTGTAATTCATGTGGAACGGGGAGATCGAGTAACGCTAGATGCGGGAAAAGGGCGACTGATAAAAAACAATTGAAAAATTGGTAACAGCGGATCTCCCAACTTTTACCTTTGACACCTATATTCATGGTAATATCTGTGATACGAATAGGTGCGGTTGCCGTGTGAAGATTTTCCGCTACTGGTCGGTAGGCATAATATCGCGCGAATTTCAAGTGTCCAATTTTTTTAGTCGCTATATTTTGAGATGAAGTTGCGGGAATTATTCGGTTATTCGAGTAAACACGGCAATTAGTTACCCGACCCGCCGAAGCACCCGCAATGCGGCCACTCCGAAGCATTCGAAGCTACGTATGCCACGTAGAAAAGGTTTCCGGCTTCCGATTTAAACCAAACGGAGAGAGAAGACGCGTGTATTTTTTCCCCAAATACTCCTACGTACGTATGACTCGGCATGTTTCTTTATAACCCGTGCATTAAGGCCTTCTTACCTTTTTGATAGTCGACTAGCGCTTATTCAATTTTCAACCGCCCCGCCTCACCCGCGGTGTTTCTTTTGAGGGCCTCTCCCTCCTTCCGCGTCTCCTGTTGCCCCATTTCCCTACCTAATCTCCAATTCTGATTAACTCTATAGTCTCTCGCAACGCCTTAGCCTATACGAGGAACGGTTCCGGAAGAGGCAGACTTCGACGCGTATCAACTCTCCTTCAACCTTCTTCCACGCCATGAAAAACTACTACGCCGTCGACACCGTGAAAAGTTCTCGCTTTGTGTTAACTCGTTTGTAAGGAGTTTTCCCTTTAACGGCCATGCATAATGCAGTCCATTTGAGAGACGACGTTTTTGACGTCGCTGTCGAACAGTATTTTCTCTCTCGGTTATCGTGCGGAGATTTTTTGAGCGGGTGGCTTTGTATTTTTTAGGAAAATATCGTAGTCTCGATTCGTTTGTTGGGGCAACGTCTCTCTCTTTCTCTCTTGGCGTATTCATTTTATTATGAAATGTTATTCAGATTAGGTCCGTGCGGATTCACGTTGTTTTTTTAAACCGTATTTGCATTCGAATTTTGCTCGGCTCTCTCTGCCATCGTGCATGGGACATATTCGTGAAATCTCGCTCGATCTCCCAAGGCTGCAAAAGTAACAGATTTTTTGGTTTTAAAAAAGAAACTACATAATTTCGACTTTTATGGTTCTATAGTGGCTGGTTTTTATTCTATCCTATTTCATTGTCTCCGCAGTGATTTTGCGTTTTATCGTAGTATTAAATATATTCAAGAATGAATTTTCATTTGTCGCTGAAATCAAATTGAAAAGCTGAGTTTCTCTAATAGACATAATAAAGGATGGGAAAAAGTAGATGCACGTTTCTGCGGCAGGGCAGCCGTCATCAGTGATGATATACTGATAGTAAACTCTTAATTTAGGATAGTAGGTTATAAATTAGAAACTAGTAACGGTGGGTCACCTCTCCTTTGTGGATCGAATGCGCACCCGGTGTTCCCTACCTTTTATGGCTATTGGAGAAAGTTTTTCAGTGTTAAATCATTATCATCTATGACAACACGGTCCAAGTCGGGCCTTCGCCTCCACTTATTAGGTGCCTAGTCATCTTGTGTTTTACACGGATAGTTTGTTAGTCTATCGCTTAGCCACCTTTCCAGACGGATGCCACCAAAGACGGGCAGCCCAGTGCTGGTATTAGGCTACCATTTCGAAGAGCACCAAGAGGTGAGCTGACTGTTTAACGTCCCTAGCGTGTCATCCTCGAAACTGTCGAGGCGGGACAATCGAGCGAACAATCCCGCCCGCTACGTGGAAGTCCAGCGCTCGATCCATTCCTTCACCACTCCCCTCTTTCCTTATTAAATAGATGTCGTGAATAGGCGATTTAACACGTTAAAATTCCCATATAATTTTAATAGGAAAGCAGGTCGAGTTAATTGAGCGAAAAGAAATGAAAAATCTCGATCGAAACGGGAATCCGTATGGCATCGTCGTAATTAAACGCGTCGTTCGTCCTTTTTTTCCCCACACGGTTTCATCTATGACCGTCGAGATTTATTTTAATTCTTTCGTGGGAAACGGCATTAGGCGTTGTTCGATGATATCCTCAGCGAGTGGAAACTTCTTCACCAACATCACCACGGGAGCAACGTGCTTCCTCTCTCCCTCCTCCTATCCCAAAGGTCACGGTTTATTCCCAGTGAGGGATGGTGAGAGAGGGGATTGCACCTACCCTGCTTTGCTCCCTTTCCATTCACGCGTGGCTTATTGCCAGCACTTCGTTTCGGTTCGGTCTCCGATTGCTTTCTCGTAGTATTTTCTTCCGAAGCTGCCACAGTTTTCCTCCCGAAAGGTTATTCCAATGGAAACTCGATCTTTGAGTCCAACTTTCCGATGGATTTTTTTATCGTCTTTGCTGAGTATGTCTCGTATTGGAAGGTGTAATATTTTTTTGATTCTCTTTTTTGGACGCGCATCTTTACGGAGTGGTGATTAACCCCACCGGAGGGGATGGAATGGAGCGAGGTGGCATTTCGCTATCTTTTTAAGTGCTTTCGTAATTGGTTAGGTCCCTTTCACGTACGTCTTCGGGAGAAAAATGACTGAACGCGCTCCTCCTTTTGTCCTCGCGCGATCGCAGAGGCGGCCTACATGATCGCGTTAAAAAAGGGGGGGGGGAAAGAAGGTGGCCGTTTTTCGCTCCTAATCGCGGATTTATGTCTTTGGTCGTTTGCCAGCGAAATAGGGAAATGCGGAGTTAATGATCGAGCGAGATATTTCCATAAAACAGTCGGCCGAGGTGTCGTTTCGTTCTTTTTTTTCTTTCTTTTTTTTTGCGTCGACGCGAGGAGGTTCGAGAAAGTCGAAAGCGAAGGAAATTTCTAGTTCGAAGTTTTCGAAAAAGTTGCTGCGAAATTAATTTATCGGCGGAACTTTGAGAAAATTGCCGTTCCAATCGGGCGATAAAACATCTTTGACGGAAAATTCGAGCGGATTTCTCTCATCTCTTTTTGTATTTTCTCGGTGTCGACCCAGTGTGTTGATGCGGTAGCTTTTTTTTTCTCCTCCGCTGCACCCATTCGGGTCGACTTCTTTAATTGGAAAATGTAACATCTTTGACAGTTGAATCGCCTTCGATGCAAATGTTTTTATCGTTTAAAAGGTTTTTTTTCCTGTTCCCGCAGCCAACAGCTTCCTTAGACTTAATCTTCGAGCGTTTCTATTTTCGACGTGATACATCTACAATCTCTAATCCGAGGAGTCTTTTAATCAGAAAGCAAATTGACGAGGGGAATGTTTTACACGCAATTTCTTTTCGTACCTCGGGAGATATAAACCGTTACTCTCGCAATCGGCGGCACCATTTATTATTTTTTTCGTCGCTTTTTATTTTTTTTAAATACGAGCGATAGATTTTTACCGTCGTCCGTAGCAACAGTAATCGGTCGACATATTCATCGCGATCGGAAGGACACGCGCACGCAAACCAGATTCGTAGATGCATATCGCGGAGACACCCCTCTTGGTTGCCAAGTTCGCGGCGCGCGAGGTTCGTCTTGCTCGTCCGGTTTGCGACAAACGACCGTGAACTCAAAACTTTAGGTTAGCGCATGACATGTAAAAGCGGTCGCTAGGCTATTATATGACTTGGAGAGAGAGAGATGGGGAGAGAGGGTTTTAATGTAGGGGGGAGAAGTGATCAGTCACCGCGAAGGCCTGAAACACTAACGCATTTACCTTGAGTTAACTATCCGCTTTGTAACGTTCGCTTCCTTCTTCCTTGCGGAATCAGTTGTTGGTGACGCGGTAGAGACACGCTTTCCACCCGCATGTTTACGCTTGGCTTCACAACGCTTTTAATTATTTACTATTACGAGCATCTTGTTGAATTATTTGTGCTGGTCATGTTTTAAGGGTATATAGGTACATCATGCGATGTCTTTAGCGTATGTTGGGTTCAATCGTAAAATGTCTAATAAGGACGGCTCGAAGTTTTATTTTCGTTTATTTGATCTAATTACGCTGGAAAAAAATCCCGGGGAGTTATTTTTCGCGTTTTGGGAATGATTATACGGATCATTTTTTTCGTGTTCGTAAAATAGGCATTGGATGTGATATTTACAATGTTGGCTTATAGGATCCGTAATTCATTTTCATTTTTTTGGTTGACATTTTTACTTTCTCCTTACGTAGTAGTGGGAAAGTATTGTGATCACGAAAAAAATCGACTTCGAGATTTCAACGGAAATACACGCTGTGAGGTCTCTAGAACACGTTTAGACTATTTTCGGAATGATGTGTGTGTGCGTGGGTATGTGATTGTGGGCGCTCTAACTCAAAAAGTACTTGTCATATTAACCCCAAATTTCATATATAACACTTTAGCATGGGCACAAAGAAATGATTAGTTTTTGGACATTACCGGTTAACCGGAAGTCGAGGTTTATTCTAAACCCGACTCGGTTTTTGCGATATTTCTCCGATAATACGTCATTATTGTATACATTAACCATTACAAAAAATGTAGAAAATATAATTTCCTACATCTTTTATTTCAAACTATTTTCCGTAGCAGTTATTGTTTAGGAATTATTTATAAATAATCGGTTTTTCGCATTCCGTCAAATATCTCCTTAAAAACACCGTCATTGGTAATCTTCGTGAGGACCAAAGTTGTAGAGAATAATATTTGTTCCAAGTTTTGTTTGAAACAAATTTTCGTAGAACCATCCATTTCGGAGATATTTGCTTTTTCTTAATACCAGTGTACAGCGCCGCCACTATGTAGCGGTGAATTCTGTAAACATATTCAAAATATACGTAATTTACGGCAGTAAGGACGACCGTATTCTTTTACGATACGAAATGATAAATTTGCCTCATAATGCTATTCATAATAATTTAAATATCTATACCCCAAATATGGAGAAAGTCATGTGTTGGCCACATCAGATTTTTTTCTGTAACGCATAGCTTCAGGCTTTCAGCTACAAAGTGGTCACCATCTCTAGCTGTTCACTGATTTTCGTTTCTAAAGGAAAGGTGTTTAGAATCAGCTCTCCGTGAATTTCCACTGGAGACGGCTATCTTGCAGCCAGTGTTTTCTCCGGATTTACTCGGCCGTTCTATAGCATCGGAAGTTTCCTTGATAATGCATTGGTCGTTACAGTAGAATTTTTATTAACCAGGTCAAATTTTCCGAAGCTTGATTCGATGCACACATTAAAGCAGGTGTGAGAAAATTGTCGACGTAAGAATTGCACATATTGTTGCTAATTCTCATTCTGCTTGTTTCTAACTAATATAGGATTTCAACTCGTCACAGTAGAGTGGCGATATTCATTTAGACCTGCAGTAACGTGAACGTATTTTAACTTGGAAATAAATACACATTTTGAGTTGTTACTTAATTTTTAAAATAGTATCCTAGCATATCGATCATCCGAAAAGTCCTTTTATTCCAATTAGCCGGAACTCTTGACGTAATTTATTCTCCAAATATTCCTTTTTTGCTCTCGTCGATCGTTTGCGATTTTTTATGTCGTTATCGGCCATATTGAGGCAGGTTAGCGATACCATCCAATTCTCTTCTATTCCGTCGTCCCTGCCTAAGGATGATTTAAAAATCTACCGCTTTCGCCTTTTACGTGCGTATATCACTTGTATTTTTATTTTTACTTTCAACCTCTCTCTCTCTCGCATTTCGAAGGTAGCAAATCTCCCAACTTGCCGGAAATGTAACGCTGGGGAAGGCTTAAGTTACTTGCTGTACATAATTTCCAGGCGATTTGAATAACACAAAAAAAAACTCGGAAAGCGCTAGTCGTCCTCTCAACCTCCCTTGCTTTTAAGAGTGGTGGTCTTAAATTTAGAAGCTCGTGTATTTCTTTCTTTTGGTCATAGTCGGGCACCTCTCTCCTTTATCCTTCCTCCTTCCCTACCCCGCTTCCATTCCCTCCCATCAGGTAGCTACCTCTTTGTCTCGTCTTCTTTTCGCTAGCGTTTCCGTAAATGAGGATGAAAACCACTTCTCCTCTTCGCCATTCTTTGCCTCTGTCTCTCCCCCCCCCCTCTGAAAACCTTTTCCGAGCGTTTGCTTTTCGGTCCCTCTGGGTCCCTCGTCCAAACTTATTCTCCCGTGTCTCTTTCGCTCTGACCCTTATTTCTCACTTTCTCCCCAATTCTCGAGCACGCCTTTCATCTCTCTCTCTCTCTCCTCCGTCCCAACATTCTTTTGTTCCTCCCGCTTCGCCTCACCGTTCTCTCCCAGCGTCGTATTCTCTCCGCTCTTGGCATCATCCCAAGGACGGGGTGAATTCCGTCGGCTACATCGAGTCTCGCCTGTCCATCTCCTGCACTCCCACCGCGATCGCCTCAATGCACGGTTAAGGATGGAGAAGGGGGATAAAAAGGCGAGCCGACCACATGGGGAACGAGGCGGGATTTTGGACTTAAAAGGCGTCCGTGTCAAGTCGCCCTTCGGCGTTCGTTTTATTTTTTCGCCTCCGTTTTGCTTATCTCTCGCTCTGTCGTCCATCTTAGTGTTTTTTTTTAAATCTTTTAGGATGAGCGTGTTGTTTCTATCGAGTCGTGAGTGTCGCGGTTCCGTTATGCTAGCAGTATCAATGTTTGTGAATCTTGTTTGTGTCGCGCGTTAGGAGAATGTTTTTGTGGGTGATTTTTTTCAGTAGAACGAGTTAAAAAAAAAACAAATGGTTTCATAAAATCGGTGATTGATGTATCACCAGTGAGGACGGATGCTTCCTTTGATTTTTCCGGTTCCTTTGTGGCTGTCGGATCTTCGAAATCGAACTAGACTTTTTTTCGGTAAAGCTCGTTTTAATTAATTTTTAATATCCTCTTATATTCTTTTGTATTTTTCCGTAAGTCTCGAGCCGTCTCAGCACTTTCAACGGCTGTGCGTAATCGACGATATTTCGCAATTTTCTGTATTTAACCTTAGACGTAAATATGTATGCACAAGTTAGATTAAGATTTATTAATGCCGCTATACTGTATGCGTAACTTACTATTGCAAAACGTAGTTTTGAAGGTTTAGTACTGAAGTTCGGTTGCTTCGAAACGTAGTTCATATTGAACATTAAGGACCGAGTGGTCCCCGAAGGGAACGTAGAGATGTCATTCGATGTTCATCGAGCGATTCAGTATCGAACCAAAATAACTCCAATGCAATATGAATGCCTTATCTTTGCTTCAGTCGAGAGATTTCGTTTGGTACTATGTAAACATACTTTAAGAAGACTTGCCGCTTGAGAATTCTTGTTATGAATTTAGGGTGGTGATTGCATAAACTCATCCCAGTGGCACACACAGGATTCTCTCATTGGGGGGATTTCGAAATATTTGGCAGGCACAAAAGTTGTGTGCAAGTTATATCAATACCTACCTACATTTCGCGTATTGCATTATTAATTATATTTTTTAAAACAGGAGGGGAGGGGGGGGGGGGGCAAACCGTCTCCTATTCCTCTCTGACGGTGCCCATGAACCCAAATTTAAAATAACTATGTATGTTTCCACAGTTTTAAAAAATCAATTTTCCAAGGGGGGGTCCGGACCCGGTCCTCCCCCACCTCTCCCGTGTGTGCGCCACTGACTCATCCCAAAATACGAACTAAGTCGTTATAAATGCGCATGGCTCACAAGAAATGCGAACCACAAAAAAAAAACACTTAAGCTACTAGCCTCATATAGGGATTTTTCCTTACTTTTACCAAAATAGAGGGCATAGGAAAATTTATTATCCATTTGAAATTTTGTAAATTAGAGCAATATGATTGTGCTTAGACGCCGTTTTCAATTAAACTTATAATATTTAACGTACTTGCGTCAATTGTGGTAGATGTTAAATCACCAACTTCAAAGAAAAATAGTATTTTTGCACAATTTTTAATTCTCTCGGTCTGCGAAACCGGTCATAAAATTAAAACTCCACAAAAATTACGAAGTTGTACAATGTGTCTCATCGCCATCGCGGCTTTCCACAAAGTCCAGCCTCCAGAAGTGGAAATTACAAACGTATACAACATGTCTTTGAAAGTTTTTTGTGGTAATTTGGTGGGAGAGAAACGTCCATAGTTAACCTTGGATAATGTCATTCTTTATTATGTGCACCTTTGCTGCTCTTCGTGAGAAATTCTCTTTTTCTCCTCCCATTGATTCATTTCGTCACGACTACACGGTCAGAGTGTTCCAAAAATAGGGTGTCAATATTGCTTCGTCATTTCTCTGAATTTTATGTAGTTTTGTCAGCGGCAGGTGGCCTTCTGTAAAGAAGCTTTCGTGTTTGACTGGTCAGTTATCACTGGCAGCGTTATTTCGTCTGCGTATCACGGACTCTAAGCAATGTACACAATTTAATGTCCTTTGCAAAAAAAATTGCAAGCGTCGATTTGTCTTTGAATGTGTATTTTTTCCGTTGTAAGTCATGGAAAACGAAAAGCCTTTTCTTTCTTTTATGACATCCTTGAGCTATCTCTCAGTTTTTTTGGCCATGCTCTCCAATTTCACCTAATCCTATTTCGCGCAGCAAGATGGATTCGATGAAATGTAATTATGGATGGCGTGTCTTCTTACGAGATTTTCCTCTCAGAAATTTCGGAGAGCTCTCAACAAAAAATCTTAAATAGGATTAATGAAATTCTTGTTTTCTCGAATATTTTGCGCAGTTTTTTTTTTAAAGATGATACAGCGTCATCTGATTACGCAACTCCGTAGAGATCATTTGGTCGAGACACAACCCTCAATGTAAATGTTGAAGTGGGTGTCCAAGAAATGAGTTGTTTGCGGCCTCGGCGTTTTGGGGTCTTCCAATGCAATCGCATTGCGGCGTGACTGGCATTTATGGCTACCTATTTATTTTTTTTAACCGAACTGTGAATGAGCAATTGTACGTTTTTTATTTCGTTTCATTCGGCCGTAAGATCGAACGACCGACTCGTCGTACGCAATGCGAAGTGTGCGCAAATAACTCCCGCTAGTCCGGTTTATTTGCCAATCAAACTGCGCGTTTTCATCAGCCGAAACCTTATCTCTCGGCGTTTTTCCATCCCACCTTTCTGCGCGCGATAAGCACTTCATTGACTGGAGTGTTGGTAGTAGTGGTTTCTTCTTTATCTCGAGCGAAAAATTGGTGCCAGGTCATCTCTTTTACGCGCTAGCACGCATCGCCGCGATAAGGAATTGTTCTGGATTCGTTATCTTATAATTAGACCAGTGGTTCCCAAACATTTTTTGTTAGTCGCGACTCCCTTTCAAAGGTAAGCAGAGTGGAAATGATTTTTTTAAATTTTTATGCGTACGGCTATAACAACGTTTGAACGCATCCATTTGTTAGCACTAAATCGTTACCGGTTTATTTAAGAAAATATTATTTGCCCTAATGAATTATCGAAGTATCCAAATCGTTGATTTGTTTACATAACAAAATTTTTCGCAGCATCGCTAAATCTAATATATGGCATTCCATTTTCCCAGTTTAGTAAATGCCATCTTAGACGCTAGAGTTTAAAAGACAATTGTTTTTTAAATCTGAATATTTCCGTCGCACCTTACCGCGTATTCCACCTATTCATTCATTCGTTCGTTTTTTCTTAAGAAAAAGCATTCGCGGCCTATTTCAATGGGGATTCGTAATGGTAACAAAGAAGAGAGTATAATACTATTTCCACGTCAGGATTCCAATTCACGTGGGTGTGACCCAACCCTCTACCAAGGCCATCACTTATCGTTCTGCGGAATGTTTCTTCGATTGTACAATTGTGTTGGGACACGATAATTTATGTGAAAACATAAATTTGTTGCCAGATGTTTGGATCAAGGTATAACACGTTTGTAGACAGTAGGTTTCTGTTTGTATATTCTAGAAATATACCGTTGATTAACGTTATAACAAGGTAGTTGGTCGTTATGTCTCGATGGGCAATTATTGACAATGAGAAATCGTGACTGATATGTACGTCTTATCTCTCTGCCACAACATTGGACGACGACTAAAGCTATAAAAATGTACTATATATATAATTTTCCATGTGTCTGCCCGTCCGTATGTTACGCTTTGCATCTCAATAACTATGTTGTATAGAAAAAACGCCATTTTGTTTCTACCAGCTAGGAAACACCAGAAAAAATATTTTCATTTTCCCTCACCACCTTGAAATACAATGGCGGCCGTTTACAGTATTTAAAAAATCTTATTTCGGAAACGGTACGTCGAAGAAAATAAATTTTCAATAAATAAATTTGCGCATTGATGAGAGCAACCTCGAAAGATTATTTTCGGCTTAGCGAGGCTAAATGCCAGGCGCAGTTGACGCGTGTAGGTGCACGGTCCCTAGTTGAAATAATTAATATTGAAACAATACACGTCAAAACCTGACATGTTGCAAATTGTAATTTTTTAAAAACGGATATAGCTGCGTGTTGGTAATATCGGCGTTATCGTTAAACAGAAATTATCAGAATGGAGTTAGGAATTTCATGCGTCAACATACAAGAACATTGGCGCAGTATCTGTAACTCTTTGTGTCAAAGAGTTTTAATTCGCGCCGTGGATTCCACGAGTTCAAGTGGTCCTCGCGCTTCATTTCGGGACCGCCGCTTCGTCCGGATGACCGAGAAACCGAGCCATCGCGTTGGGAGAAAAATGTACATCATATCCCCGGTAATTCAAGCTTCATCAGTCGATATTCACGCCTCGCCTGTTTTCGTTTCTGCGCCTCACGCGATGGTCCGCGTGAGAACTTCCGACACTTTGGGATTGGCTCGTGTCGGCGGGAAGGGGAGGGAGGGAGCAACGTATCTTTTGGGCTGCATCCCACGTGGGGCGTGCCTTAGGCATTCGCGAGGCTTCTTCGATCTGTTGGGGTTTTTAGAAGAAGGGGGGGGGGGGGGGGATGAGAGGCGGATGTTTACACTTTTTCGTCGATTTTTGCGGGTTTCCGTCGCATTATGTCGTCTCTCCATACGGAAAGATTTTCACGTTTTCGTGTAAGGTCCCAGTGAAGGGATGCGTCGTGGTGTCTACACGGATTACCTATTTGCTGCGACGGGATGAATTTTCCGGGTGTCGTTCCCTTTAATTTGTTTGTCTATTGTAAATGTTTTGAGGTCGTGTTTTCCGTCGAATGAATTCTGCTGGCGTGTGAGAGGGGGGGGGGGGAGGTGAAAGGTACTTTTAAATGACGTCGATCATTTCAGGTCAGATTCCGAATAATTAGCTTAAGCTAAACGAGCCCGCTACGGAAATTAGGGAACCAGGGCGAATTACCAAAAAGTGTGGAAATGTCATCCTGTAGTTTTATTGTAATACGAGAGTGGTGCTGTTGTTTGAAATCCTGTACGTAAACAAAAGAATGGATCTAAAATGTATGAACATGTCTGGAATAAGGTAGTGAAAAATATTAGGCGCCGTGGCCCATGGCGATATCACGCTAAGCGTTCTTTTCAACATTCTCATACTACATTTTACCCATTTGGTGTTGAGTTCGAAACTCAATTTTTCATAAGGTTTGAAAATTCGTCAACTTTCGTCTTACATTCACTGCTAAAAATAATGTGCCGAATTCGCTTGAAAGGAATGATTTTGTGTTGTTAAAGATGTTATTGGCTTACCGATGGCGCTCCTTATGTTAATGAAATTCTACACATCTAGTATGCTTTCATATGCAGTCGAAATTCCTGTATTTACCTCAAAAAAGGAGGAAAAACTAAAGTGGATTTTTGTAGCATGGGAATGTGAACGGGGAAAATTATTTATTTAAGAGTCTTCGAAAACTAGGTTGGGCTGTAAATTTAGTCTCATTATAATGTAGCCACAGTATTCATCCATATAGTTTAAAAAAGTGAAATATAATTTAAAGAAAATAAAATCATTAGCTGTCACGAATAGAGAAAGTTAATAGATAAAACTATACTGCGCCGTGTGCGAATAATCGAAAAATTTTAACCAATCACCACGTTTTGAAAACGCGAATAAATCCAGTAAATACGGAAACGTCCATGATAGTCACGTTGGTGAACATGTTTCGTCCATTGGAAAGGCTTTTCTGTGACATCCACTCCTGCTGCTCGTAAATATAGGTATGTTTGGAAGATTAGGAGAGGATCGAACGGGTGAGGGAGGAGTAGGAGTAGGGAGGGAGATAGGGAAAGGGAGAGACTTACTTTCCGTGCACCTCTTCCCCCTTCAGTCTAACGCGGGAGGGTGACCTTGGTGGACGGCTGCCGAAGACGGCCGATAGCTCCTGTCTCAGCTCCCTGCGTTTTAATACCACTCAAATACGGAAATAACGTGAGAACCGGCTACACCCGGATATCGGCGGATCGAAGCCGATCCTGTTTCCGAGTCCGTTTATCTAAGTGCAAATTTATTAGTCGTGTGGATTTTTCCCTGCCGAATACTTCGGCGCAAGAATATTCTCGAAAGTATCATGGAGGATTTAAATTACGACGGCCGAAATAATTAAAATCCTTGTAATTAGTAAGTTGATCTCACTGTGTTCCTATTTGTTCGTCGGTGCCCGCGATTGTTCGTCGGTGCTCGCGATTGTTCGAGGGAATGCTTCATTTTCGATTTTATTGGACGCCGTCGAAGGTTTGATGGTGCAAAAGTCTCGGACGGACTCAGAATTATTTTAGAAGATTCCATCACGTTTTTCCCCTGTGGTTCTCAATTTGTTAGTTTGACTCTATACTTGGCCCGTTGTTCTTACATCCATCCTTGCGCTCCGGCAGGGATATTTTGGATGATAATTAGATTCAACCAAAACAGTTGCCTCACGATTGATTAGTGGTTCCGACTGTGATCCTACTTCAGTTTTCTCTATTTCAAAACTTTCTTAGTTTAACTCTATACTTGGCCCGTTGTTCTTACATCCATCCTTGCGCTCCGGCAGGGATATTTTGGATGATAATTAGATTCAACCAAAACAGTTGCCTCACGATTGATTAGTGGTTCCGACTGTGATCCTACTTCAGTTTTCACTATTTCAAAACAAAGTAACGCCGCTAAAAATTTTAATTTTTTTATCCTAATACTATGTGGTTAGGAATAACACTTGCGTCAAATGTGTGCACATGTGCTCGTGGTAGTTATTTAGAAATTATTTTACAATTTTTATCCGCTCATGTATCGCAGAATTTATCGTTTAAACGCAATCGTACGAAGCGAGGATCAACTAAATCTGAATACGTATTTGGGATTTCTTGGTTTTTGAAATGAGGATCCACTTGGAAGTTTCGCTCAAAGCAGAATCGATAATTTTGATAAAAATTCCCCATGAGTATAAATACATTCCGAAGAAAGAGATCTTCGTAGAGCCATTCTAACTTGGCAGATCGATCCGAATCGGGGAATTTTTGTCGCATTTAAGTTTTTGCGGGGGCAATTCAGCAGTTATTAGGCTCGGAATCGCGCGTACCATTTTTATCCTGGAAGGCCGGCAACCGGTTCTGTTCGCGTGTACGTTGGGTGGATTAGGCTTTCTTAACGCGGGCACAATTGGGCAAGTTGCCTATCCGAGAGTGGCAGCGGCGTCCTTGCGAGGAAACAGCTGGGATCTGCCTACCTCCCGTTATGTCTGTCACTTGAGTTATGAGCTCTTCCGGCCAATGTTCGAGCGCTGCGGTTTTTCTCCTCGCATTTTTAAGGCTTGAGCAATTTTGATCGGTTCATTCCTTTCGAATAACACGCTTGTATTTTGACGTTAATAATATAGTGTCAGCACTGTTGGCATAATAATGTGCGCATTTTTAGACCTGAACGCAGTAGAAGTTTTAATTTATGCCTCGTGGATTGATTTCTTATCTGGTAACTTTAGGGTGCTTCTCATTAAACGTCATTGTGAAAGAATGTAACTCCTTAAGTAATGTTTCAAAACTGCTATTTATCGCTTATATGTTTCTGAAGCCCATTTTAAAAACTTTGCGTTGTTGGGGAATACATAATTAATGGAGCGAGAAGTATAAGGGACGAGATATTTTTATAATGTTATACAATTTAAAAAATTAATTTCGGTTTCATTATCGTTTTAATCGAAACCTTAAAAATGCCGTAGGTTGATCGCATTGAAAGCCTTAATGTTTCATGGAACCAATAAAATTACGTACGAACCATGAGTATAATACGCTTTTCCATGGTTGCCATGCAGGTGAGACCTAATTTTAATGTCTCCTCATTAAACAAATCTTTCCGGCGTACGTTTCATTCAAAGGCCTCGCACAGTTTGAGTCAATTGTCTCTTTTTTTTAATTCTAAACTTTTTAAGGAACTCACGTCTGACGAACGAAATCTTCTTCTCGATAACAGAGTCATCCATTAAACTCCGAGGAAAAAATTTACAATCGGAGCACTTCTTGGGAAATTCAACGTCGGGTAGTTGATCGTCCAATGAAGTAGTGTTAGGGGATGGAGCTTGAAGTTTGCGTCTGCGGCGGTCTTGCCGGAGCCGAAAGGGGCTCCATCCCCCTAAAAGCGTCACTCGTGGCGACGTCTCGTCTGAGACCGTCGTCACCCCCGATTCGTAAGGTGGACAGCGCAAGTTTCGCCAGAGTTTCGGAAAGCCAAAGGGGATGGATGTCGGCCGCACAGCGTCTCCTGCCTTTCACCACTCTGGTGCTTCTTCCAGTCGCCATCTACTTTGGGTTAATGTGTCGTCTACAAGGTGGCACCCTTTCCATACTTTGCCACCGGTGAGTAAAAGAGGGTCGTTTCAGGGAACCACTAACGATGTTTTTTTCCTCCTTTTTTCCCAACAGACGGAATAGCGTTGGGAGTGATTGGTGGAGACTTTATAACAGTTTTTTTCAGATGGGTCGTGGGTGTTTTATTTTCAGCTGTATACGTAATTTCTTTTTTATATGCTACAGAAATTTGCCTGGTGATGCTTGGAAGTTTAACGTGTTTCTGCTGGTGAATTTTGTTTCCTTTATGACAGTATTTTATTCTATCGAAGTTTTGTGAGATTTTCCCCTTTCCACGATATGGACAATATAAAAAATGTGAAATGTTTGTTTGTTATTTGGTTACATGTAGTATTTTGGGGGAATTTCATTAGATTTTGATTTCAGCGCAATAAATATAATTTTCTGATTGATCGTCATATTGTTCACATATGGTAAAAAAACTTAGTTTTTCAATTATTTGTTCTGGTAAAATATAAAGTCCTCCCTATTTTTGCCGAGATATATATTAAATTAAACTGATGTCACTTGGATTTCATTTTATCAAGCAATCTATGTTTGTAATAAATAAAAGCATTTATATTATATGGAACCATTATTGTTTCTAAAAAAAGTATCATTCTAATTTGCAGATTCACTGACACCAAAGATGCGGGTATTATAGAACCTGTTGTGGAACTTGGGAAAATACTTGATGACAATATCAAGAGTCCACCTTCTAACATAAAAGTAGATATTCAGCTAGAAAGTCCAGTGGAGGAGAAAAGCAATGCAACTGAAAGTACTGGAACAGAAGGGAAGGAATCTTCATGCAGTGACTCTGTGGCAGCTCCTCAGATATCAGCAACAGCAAAGAGCAAAGATAGCGAGCATGCAACAAAAGTTGGAGTTCAGGAATCTAATTCACAAAAAGAATCAGATGCATATACTGTCAGAGCAGAGCCAAAGGTTCTAGATACTAAAAGAACTGAAGCATCTCAGGATGCAACTGAAACTCGATCCAAACCCGAAATGATAAAAAAGGTTTCAAAAGAAGATGGAATCGGAGTTGAGACAAAAGTCACCAATCAAGCATTACCAGATGCCTCCCAGAGTGATGACAAAATCAAAGTGGAGGGGCAATTATCAGACACTGGAAAGTTGAAAGAAAATGTGATTGTTGCCACTGAACATCCACCTTCCATCTCAGGTGGAACTCCTGCCTCAGTCCCAACAACTGAACCTCCGTCAACTCCTTCATCTACGTCAGCCAGCGAGGACATGCCCTCGTTTAGCGAATGGACCCAAAAACGTCTTGAGGAAGCTGAGCGCCGTAAAGGTATGACGAACTTTTTTGACAGTGTATTTATTAGAATATGTGAGATTTTATCCCCATGGATAGTTTGTAGGTATTAGTGCTGTTTTTGAGTATGGTGTTATTTACTATAAATTATGATGAACCTTCTGGTATTTGTATTAACATTTTAGAGGAACAGTTTCATTAGCCAAGTGTGATTTTTGAAAAATCATCTTTTATGGCAGAAATTATAATATATTCTGATGAAATTTATCACTAACCTATAACCTAATATTTTTGGGTATGTGCTTTTTAGAAAATTTTCAGTTACTTATAGAATGTTTTACAAAAATGAATTTTCAAGTTAATACCTCTGCAAGGGATTGACAAATCTCATTGTTCAGGAGCCTAATCTCGTAATACATTATAAGCTTTTGAACAAGTATGAGTAAAAAAGATTTGTTTTTAAGTAAAAATTCCTATATTTAATTTTAGCCTATAAAAGAAATTTATAATATAATGTGGAATATCAGTAACAAAAAATGTCATATACATATTTGCCATCATTCTTGATTTAAGTATCAACGAGTCCTTATGATGAGAGAAAAAAATTCGACGACAGTGTTCTACGAGCTCAAAAGAAGTTATTCTTCACACCTCATGTAATCAAATTCAAAATTTTGAATGATGATGCAGAAATTTTATGAAAATTTTTTAAAAATATTTGAGGTGGTGACAAAATAATCATTAGGATTCATAATGGATGGATACATGGGATATGTGAGGCCCTAATCTAGGAAATTATCTTTTCATTTCACCTTTTAAAGTGTATTTTATGAATTTATCTCTCTTCCAGTCCAAAATGACACCTCTGGTCAAGGTGGCACTGATGGATCAGGAGCAGCTGCATCACATGGATCTGGACCTTCTGGTAGTTCTTCAAATGGAGGAACTGGGGCTGGTGGATCTCTGAGTGGTGCAAGTAGTGCTTCTGGCTCATCTCCTTCGGGAAGCACTGGAGATGGCAATGTGGGAACAGTTGGTAGCGTTTCTGGAAGTTCGAAAGTACGTCAAAAAAACTATGCATCACCAGACTGTGGTGCCAAAATAGCAGCATCAAATCCAGAGGCAGTTAGTCCAGGTTCTGTTCTTTCTCCATCCAGGGATGAGTATTTACTGAATGCGTGTGCCTCTCGCATCTGGTTTGTGGTCGAGCTGTGTGAGGCTATTCGTGCCAAAAAGGTTGGTATGAATTTTATTGCTTTATCCATATCATTTATTATCCTAGAAGTTTGCTTTCAAAATTTTTGGTGTTCTCTTCTCAAATATTCCTAAATTTTTAGTTCAATGTTTGAGCTAAAATAAAAAGTTGCGAAAATGATAACTATTGATTTTGAATTAGAAAAAATTTATTGTGTATACCTTTATCTTTGTCATTTAATGATACGTACAGAATGTATCTCCTCATGCTGATTATTACCATCAAATCTATATCTTTTGCTGCAGATTGAACTTGCCAATTTTGAATTGTTCTCGTCCTCTCCACGAGATTTCTCTGTTTGGGTAAGCGATCGCTTCCCAACTCGTGACTGGAGCCTTGTTGGGCGTTTCACAGCACAGGATGAGCGTACCCTTCAAAGCTTTCATCTAGACCCCCATCTTTTCACGAAATTCATCAGGGTTAGTATTATTTTTCTGATGGTTTTTTTTGATTACTTTTAAATTTCACTGATTATCTAAAATGAAATTCATGCTATAATGGTGACTTTCTTGTGCTATTCTATTAATTCTAATCTGTCAATTCATAAAATTCGTAGTTGAAATGTTTTGAAATGGTTACTTAAGTTATTTAAACATCTTCATTATTTTATGATCATTTTCGCAGGTTGAACTACATTCTCACTATGGTTCAGAGCATTTCTGCCCAGTATCACTTTTTCGTGTGTATGGAACGAGTGAGTTTGAGGTACTTGAAACTGAACAAGATGATGGAGAGAATGGTGTTGGTAGATCTGGGGATGCATCAGGCTCTTTGATTGGAGAGGATGATGGTGAAGATTCTGATGAAGAGGAACCTTTAGGTGAGCTCATATCATATCTCATATACAGTACCGGACCCCTTATCCGGCAAGCTTGGGACCAGACATTTGCCGGATTTGGGGATTTTTCGGGTCCTTAGTTTAGTATATACTTGTAATATATTGATGGAGTATAAAATTAAATGATAATTTCACTTTATATCGAATTCTAACACATAACAATTAAATTTGTCCAGATAAATCAAGGCATCTTTATCATTTAAAATTATTATTACCTAAAGGTATGTTGTTTAGAAAACAACAAATCAAGGCATCTTTATCATTTAAAATTATTATTACCTAAAAGTATGTTGTTTTCTAGAATGAATCTTTCCTCTCTATATAGGCAGCTAAAAAAAACCATCACACATTTCAGCTATCTATTATTTGTATTAGCTCATTCTTACTTTTGAGCTATCATTTTCATTTCACTATCTTATATAGATTTTAGTGCTTTTAAATGAGAACTGATCTCACATGCTACATAGAAAATGAATCAACAACATCTAATATGTATTTTAATTAAAAATCCTCAAAATAATTTCAAACACTAGACTTTATTTTATTTAAATATAAAAATTTCACAAATAGAACTTTGAAAACATAGATATAATTTTTCATCTCAAGGTTTTAATCATAAACCCCAGCAAAGCCATGAAATTTTGCTGGGACAGTTTCTCTGTAAACTCTTCTGAAGAACAGTTATCATCAGAATGGATATGCGAAGTGGTAGCTGTTGTATAAGCACAGGCTGAAGAAGTTGTAGGTTGAGGCTCTGCTGAAACCTTCTTGAACATGTCCTTCAGAGTCTGTCATTTCATATGCTTTGGTCTCTCTTTCTGGAACACTTCTTGTATTTTGTAAACCTACATAATATGCTGCTCTGTAATAAAACTCTCCTGTTCCATTCAGTGAATTAGTTATTCTGTTAATTGTATACACCTATCAATTGATACTTTTTCCTTTTCATTCAAAACTTCATCATCCCCTTCAGTATCACTCTCATTCATTTTATTATGATTCATAACCATATTACAAATTTCACTATCTGTAAGTTGGAGGTAAACTGGAGCTCCATTGTCAATGTTTAAATAATCTTCAATAGCTTCTTTATCTACAGTTTTGCTGTATCATGACAACATTTTTGCAAATTCCAATAAGTCTTCAACAATTTCACTTTCTTCAGAAGAAGGAAAACCATCAAAATTGGAACATTTCATCATCATCATTTAGAAACTTGGTGGGTGGCCATAAATTGTGCCATCCATTCAACAAAGTAATCTGGGAAACATTGTCCCAAGCCTTTGCATCACTTCAAATAGCATCCTTTATGTCAAATTCTTTTTTGAATTGGGTCACTCTTATTCCTTTGTTACACAGAGTAAGCATCTTTTGCATGAATTCAGCCTTGTATCTAGTTTTCAATGGCTGAAGAATGCCTTGGTCCATTGATTGGATAAGCGATGTACAGTTAGGAGGTAAATAAATACCATAAACATTGTCTTTAATGAGCAATTCAGCATCAGAGTGTGCAGCACAATTATCAAGAAGTAATATAATTTTGCAATCCAAAGGAAGAAGACCTACAGACTGACAGTGAGCCCTGGCTTCGAGGACAAAATTGTTCTCGAACCAATCAAGAAAAATTTGCTTTGTCATCCATGCTTGCTTGTTAGCCTTACAAACAACTGGAAATACCCTGATCCCCTTGAAAGGCCTAGGATTGTCAAAATCTATCATGAAAAAATCACCTCTCTGCTTAAATGCGAGTCCGAGGAAAATTTGGGTTATGGTTAAATCTCGAAGTCTCTCATTGCCTTCACGTTCAAATGATAGTACTATATTTTTTGTAAAGTAAATATTTGACCTACGATGAATATATATAAAAATATCTTGGCGAGATCGCTTGCATAAATTGACGATTACGCAAAATGCATTGACGGCTTTGAATGCTCAACCGTTTGAATTTCGGTAAAACTTTACATGGAATGTGTATAATTATAAAAATGCAATTTCCTAAGGCAATGTAAATGCTAATTTCATTGGAAATAGACTTGGATGAAAAAATATCTTGGTGAGATCGCTGTTACTATATTTGAACTTTTTTGAAAATGAAGATGAATGAAATTATTGTCACTGAATGTGGAACATTATTCAGCAACTCAAAATTATTAATTGGAGTAATATTTCAAAATTTCAACAACTAAACCATTTCCCACATATTTCTTCGATCTTGTATAATATATTCTAAGATGTGCATGAATGCCCGGCACACTTCAGCATAAAATCTTCAAAATTTACGTTTTTGCCAAAAAAATTGTGGAAATTTGTGGGGGGTCGGCTAAAATTCGGGGTCAGCTTCTATTTGGGCAGATACAGTACTTATGGGTTCCTGATGCATTTGAACACCCCAATATAGTAAGCCATTCCTTGGAGTCTTTGAATCCCGTTGGTGCTGACTCACCTGCCATTACATATGTTTTTCTAGGACTATATCGCAAAAACAATGCCCACTCGTCTGCATTGTACACCTGTTCTGTTGTTAAACCCTCTTTCGATATCATTCAAGAAAATTCTTTCAAGTATTCCTCTGCAGCTTCATGATCAGCTGCCACTTTTTCTTTAGTAACACTTTATCCACATCGATTGTCTTTGACTAATGGAGTGTTTTTCTGTTGTTCATTAACTTCGGAACATCACATTCTGTGTAAAATTTCATTAATTGACTCATTTTCTTCTTCAAGTCATAAACAGTCGAACTAACACCATACTCATTGCACAATGTTTTCACCAAAGCACCTCTCTCTAAACGCTGTAGCAATTCCACTTTCTTCTTAATACTAAGTGTTAAGTGCGTCCTCTTTGCATTTACGATAACCACGGGTTTTTCCACTGATTTTTTCGACATTTTTATAAATAGAAGACTATAAAGATTTTAAATTTGTGAAACACAGCATATTCTAACAAAAGAACAACAATAAAACAGCAGCGAAATTATCGTTTCTTTTTTGAGATTGCGAAAATTTCTGGTTTCTACCAATATCAAATTTGTAATCACTCAAGTTTTTGCCGAATTTCAGGTCCTTCCGGATTTTGGGATGCCGAATAAAGGGTCCGATACTGTGTGTGTGTGTATACACACACACATATATATACAGGGCCGTGCCGATAGGTGAGGCAACCGCCTCAGGTGCCTCTTGAAGAGGGGCGCCAAAATTTGACAAAAATCAAAACCTATCAAAATAAATTCATAAGGCTAGCGAGGCCAGGCAGTGCCATATTATATCTCACCTCAGGCGGCAAAATGTCTGGACATGGCCCTGTATATGTGTGTATATATATATATACATATACATACATACATATATATATATATATATATATATATATACACACACACACACACACACACATATATATATATATATATATATATATATATATATATATATATACATACATATACATACATATACATATATATATATATATAGATATATATATAGGAGGATACAAAATTATGAGGCACTTCCAGATGTGCTAGAAACTTGAAATTTGGGGGGATTATAGGTTTTTGGTCACAACCAAAGGAAAAAATCCGAAACTGGCAAAATTACTATTTTGAAGGGCTATTTTGGCCCCTTTTTTCCCCATAAGAATACATGTAAATTGGTGTAGAGGTTTTTATATTTGCATTTTAAAATTACTTTCCGTCAAGATATGAACTCGAGACTTAAACTGTCGGATAGGATATAAATTTTAATTTCTTATTTTTGAAGTCAGAATTCATATCCGAGTAGAATTAACGTAATTTATAGTTTTTCTGGGTCTTACAATAGGTTTCCTTGGTAACAAGCTCTATCCTTTCATATGGGTAAGCTTTTAATGGGAATCAGAGGCTTATATTTTAATGCTGTTAATGTTAACCTACACCTAATGAATGAAATCCAATATTGATATAATCCTCATTTTTGGGGCTGTTTTGCCCCATTATTGCCCAATTCGAGAACAAAAAAGGCGATGCCGCTGCGTAGGAACCAGAGACTTGAAATTTGGCACGGTTATAGAAATTTCATTGTAACCTAAGATAAAATTATAAAATTACAAAAATTCCCATTCTTAAGGGGCGGCTTTGCCGCTTTTCGGCCCCATGCGAGAACAAAAAATGCGAGGCAGCTGCATAGGACCTAGAGACTTGAAATTTGGCACAATTATAGAATTTTCATGGCAAACTAAGATAAAATTGTAAAATTGCAAAAATTCCTATTTTCAATGGGTGGCTTAGCCCCTCTTCGGCCCCATGCGAGTGTGATAATTATAAGGCACTTCTTAATGAGATACAAACTTGAAATTTGGCAGAATTGTGGGTTTTTAGTTACAACAGATGGAAAAAATCTGAGAGTGTAATAACTCATAATGTTAGGGGCTGTTTTGCTCCATTACTGCCCCATACGAGTTTTAAAATTCTATGGCATTTCTAAATGAGCTACAAACTCCAAATTTGACACGGTTATATGATTATGTAAAACATCGATTGGGAATAATTTGAATTTTAAAAAATGCTAAAATTTGAAAATGCTTGCAGAATGCAAGCACATATTAACTAGTATATATATATATATATATATATATATATTGCTGACACTAATTATGAATGATGATAAATTCTTTGATGGACCTCATACTTAAAAGACCATTCACTGAGACGGTTGCAGTCTTTTTTTTTACCACGTGAATTTTTAGGCAATATTATAATTAATATAAATTAATGTCGTGACTCTATATTCAGTATGTTTTATTATCATATGCATACAGTTACATTTAATTCTATCTGCTCCGTTTTTTTTAATGGTTTAATAATATAGTACCATGAATTAGAAAATCTTTTGTTTGAATGATTTTAAAATTTGTAATTTTACAAATTCCTTCAAATTTTATACCCTGCTTATTCCTTTCCACTTCTGAACCTTTTGGTGGTAGAACTATTATTATTTCCTTTATCTTCATCATCACAAGTATACTCATCGTATGAATGCTTTAGTAATACAGGCGACACCTAAGATTCGACCGTTCAACATTCAACTAACTCGAGAATTCGACCATTATACATTATAACCCCAACTCACCTTTCAGCCGTTTGAAGCTCACCTATTCGACCAAGCAGATTGGTCGAATTTGGAACTTCATATAATTACATAAGGTCCTCTGATTCTGTTCGAAGAATCAATCTAATTTTCCATGAAACATAAAGGAATATTTTTAGGATGTACTTATAAAGACATCTACCGATGAATTTTCAATGAGACCACTTCTAATGTTTGGTTTATGTCCATCAGCTAACTCCCACATCTTTCCGTACTAGCAGACTAAGAATTTATCTCTAGAGTCTCTGCATATTAGATTTCTTTTGCTGTCAGAGCATCTTTCTTGTTTACTAACAGAAGTACGAATGAAATCTTTTGGGAGTACCCTTTGCATTCAGTTGGGGTTGTAGTAGAATATTCTCTCTCTCTCTCTCTCTCTAAGCTGATTTTTTAAGTTTTGAGTTTTCTGCTTTCAAATTTGTTTAAAAGAAATTGAAAGAAAATTTATGGAAAGAAAGACGTTTCAAAAAGTTATTTCAAGCAAAAGAGAAATTAATGATAGTTCATGGATTCAGTGACAGTGAAAGGGAAGACGTAACTATCGTTTGTGCTCATCTCAACCAGTCCAGCAGGCATCACTGCGGTTCAGGATGTCTGGTTTTCCCTTATTACTTTTTCTAAGAAAAATATGTCATTGGAGCTGAAAGGTTGAAACTATTTTATCGATTCACTTAGCCAACAGCCTCTCTTTTTCCAACAAAAATTTTACAACTTCTCAATTAATAAACTAAGTCCCATAAGCACAGTTGAAAAAGATTTCAGGTATGAAAATATTTTAAATAAGTTGTTTTTCCTTAGTCTTAAGTTGTTTTATGGTTTTTAATGATTTAATATTGTTTCCTTAGCACTTTAGTAATGTTATTTTAACTTTGTTATATGAGATGGAACTTAATAATTTTCTTCCAAGAAATGCATCCCTCTCGAATCGGGTGTCGCCTGTACTACATGTTATCAGACTACATAGTACATCTACAGACATTGGGTGTATGTAGTTTTAATCGATAGATTTCTCATCTTAGATACAGATACCTCATTTTGAATGCATTAGTGAAAAGAAAAAGTTTAATGTGCATTTATATGTGGAGTTTATATTATACTTTGTAATATGCTGCAGAAAGTATTACAATAATTTATAAACTTTTGTGCAGTTTGATTAAAGATTTTTAATTGTGAGTAAAATTTTTCAGACGTAGAAACTGGTGGACCTCCAAGAAATTTGTTTGGAAGTGCTCGAGATGCAGATAGATTTCTCATCTTAGATACAGATACCTCATTTTGAATGCATTAGTGAAAAGAAAAAGTTTAATGTGCATTTATATGTGGAGTTTATATTATACTTTGTAATATGCTGCAGAAAGTATTACAATAATTTATAAACTTTTGTGCAGTTTGATTAAAGATTTTTAATTGTGAGTAAAATTTTTCAGACGTAGAAACTGGTGGACCTCCAAGAAATTTGTTTGGAAGTGCTCGAGATGCAGTGATGAGCATTGTGAAGAAGGCTGCTGAGGCATTAGTGAAAGCTGGTAAGACTTCACTCGATATATAGTTAAACTTCAATTTTACATCTTCTCCTATGCTTTAAAATTCTCAACCATTTTATTTTTCTTTTCATTTTAGGAGATTCTGCTAATGAAACAATCACTCTGGCAACGGAATCACCCATCAAAGAAGATAACAAAATTGAAGCACCAGAACCTGCTTCTGATGGAGAAGCAGCAGAATCATCCTCATCTGAAAAGGATGACAGTGTTTCAGAGTGCAAAACTCTCCGCCACCCGCCAGTGTGTCACGGATGCGAGGAGGCAGTGATACTCCGAGCGGCAGCTCTTTTATCTTGTCACTATGACACTTTGAGACCACTATCCTCCTCTCCTTTTGTGAGATCAGCCTTGGCCTCAGGAGGTCTCTGCATGACACGTTTTGGCCTTCCCCTCTCTGCTCCCAATCACAGCTCGTCCACTCCCGCAACAGACGGTGGTTATATTTCAGCCCTGCTGCCCACAGAGTATCTGGTAGCCCTTTGCAATGCCCTCATCACTCCAGATATGGTGAGAGATGTAGATCCTGCACTTCCTGAGCTCCTTGCGACAGAATCTCCTTATTTAGGCGAAAATCAAACCATGTCAGTGACCCTAGAATCTAGGAGGGTGTCAGAAGAAACGATAATGAGGGAAACCACTTCAGCAGTTGCTTCTATGATCAAACCTACTAAGACGTTGAAGGGAGATGGGGTAGAGAGTGGAGGAAGTGGAGAGAGTGTTCACAATTCGGCAGGGCACGATGAAGTATCATCCGGTGAAGTCACAAGTTCACAGGTCCTCGAATCTCCGCAGAGCACCTCGCTGCCGAGTTTGACAAAGATGGGGAGTGAGTCAGTTTATCATGAAACTATTGAAGGCATGAAATTGGAAGAAAGCAAGACGGTAGAAGGTGGCAGCACAAGCAGTGCAGCCAGCATTGTTAGGCAAGAGCCTGCCGATCCAGGTGGAGAATGGTCAGAAAGGGAATCAAGCATCCAGGAAGCTTTCGAGCCCGAAGGGATACCAATAGTTACACCAGTGACGGAACCAGTTGGCGGAGTGGTCATACCCAGCACAACTCCATCTCCTCCTTCCTCTATTCATCAGCCTCAAACTTCATCTGCTTCTTCAGTAACGGCTGCACAGTCGCCCCAACCGATGGGGGAGAATTTAGTTCCTCAAGGTTCCCCGCCAACAGGAACCAAGGGATCAGACGGTACTGTCCCAGTTCCTACTCTTCCTCCAGCTTCATCACCACCGCCATCACCACCTGTGCAAGCAGGCACTGGACAAGTTCCTGTCAAAGCACCAGAATCTGGCAATGCCATTCCACCGCCTGTCTCCAGTGCATCAGTTGCCCAGAAAGAGTCTGTGTTTGTCAGACTTTCTAACAGAATCAAGGTAAACAAGACTTTGTTTTTGTAGGTTTTGTCATGTAAGCATTAATTAAAAGATATTTTTTATTGTCCAAGGTATTTTATAATATCACTGCTTTGATCTATATTTTATGGAAAAATGTAAGCATGAGGGCAGCACCACTGTTTTAGAGGTGAACAATAAAGTTGCCTTTTACTTCCTTATGTATCATGTATTTGAAAAATACTCAGTTACTAAGGGTCAGTACTTCAACACAGCACAGTTAAATTATGATGCCTCCTATGTATTTATCACTAAATTGCTTGAATGGATAATCTGGTGTTGTGGAGAACATTATTTGACATGATCTCCATGGCATTACAAATGAATCCTAATTTACCTCATAAATTGTATTAAAATGTAGCTGAGATATGAAAATTAACCAAAAACTATTAATTTTATTGTTTCTTTAAAATGAAATTAAACCTCTCTTAATTGCTAATTGACTTATCGTTTGCATAAGAGGTTCTAAACAATCTATTTTCAATAAAATTGCTTGTTCATGACAGATACTGGAACGCAACATGTCATTAAGTGCCCAATACCTTGAGGAGCTCAGCCGGCGTTACCGTAAGCAGTTTGAGGAGGCACAGAAGCATGCCGTGGAAGCGCAAAAGCGTGATCGTCGTTTGGCAGAAGATGCTGCAAATCTCCAAGCACGATTAGACATTTTGGCAGAGGCTGTGAAGGGTTTACTTGATGCTCGTAAGAGGGAAGAAGAGCAGCGCATGAAAGAGAAGGAAGAGGAAGAAGCAAGGAGACGAGAGGAGCAGGAGTATGGGGAGCACTTTCCATGGTGGGGGAACATGTTAATATGGGTATGGAGTGCAACTGGAAGAACTGCCGTAAGTCTTACGAAATCGCATATAAAGAATTCCATTTTATTACTTTGTTCCTGGATTCTATTTCACAGTTCGTTTTGATGGGATTTCCGATTGGTATCGAATTTGGTACTTCCATTGTTACTTTTACTGCATTGGGAAATGTGGAAATGGGAAAAATCTACTATGACTGGAATCGAACATGGGTCTTCCACTTGCTGGTCGGATATTCTACCACTGAACTACCGTAGCAGACTTCTTTTTCAGAACGGGAATATTTTCTTACGTTAGGACCAGGCTAGCCATGCTAATATCAGCTCCAATATCAGGGACTGGTCACAATGTAATAGAATTACTCTTGTTTGTAAAATTAGAAAAAATAAATGAGAAAATATCGCCGTTATTTATAAACACAAAATCATGCACCACACAGTAGCATATTTGGTTTTTGAAGAGACTCCACGCTTCTTCCTTATGTCCCAAAGAAAAACAGAGTAGTCATGTTGTTGTCAACAATGCACCATGACAGTAACATTGATGCAAACACTGGTGATGCAGCCAAGCCGGAAATTCTTACATTCTACAATGTAACCAAAGATGGAATTGACACAGTTGAACAGCAAAAGGATTCTGTGGCTAGGAAAAACTGTCATTGGCCTATTACTGTATTTCTTGTCCCAATGAATATATCTGGAATCAATAGTTTTATTATACTAGAGAATAACAAACAAAATAAAATTAGCCATGGAGAGTTTTTTAAGACACTCTAAAGAACTGTGTTCAGACTACTTGAAAGTTTGCATTACATCGAAAAATCTATCTAGGAGCCTAAAAGTTAAAATTAGGCGATTCACACAGATTGCTGAGGGAGAAAGGCAAGATCAGGGGAATGGTGGACCATGAAGATGTGCTTCCCAGAAAGAAAACAGGAGGATCCGCACCTCTTGTGTGTTGTGCTCAAAATATATTTGCAGAGAGCATGCGGTTCTTTCATATGTCGGCTGTTCCGAAATTCAAGATGAGAAAGTTGAAGAAGATTAAGTTCAATAAAATTTAAGAGATCTTTATTTAATTCTCAATTTTTGTAGTTCATGTTCAATTTTTCTTTAACCCTTTGAATGCCAAGTAAAATGACCAAAATTGGTCTGAAAAGTGCCAAGCGATTTTAATGAAAAATGCAGTTTTTTTGAGAATAGCTATTACATTGTTAATATTCATGGTAGAAATGTGAAACTTTTACAGTATATAGCGAACAAAATTTAATACTATACATTATAGTTCTATTAAAGATTAAATCAATACTAATCCAGTAAATATTTTTATTGGAATAGTAATTGTTATAAAAAATAATTTTCATTTAAAACATTGTTTTTGAAGTATTATACATTATAAAATATAAAAATTATTACCACTAGTTGAAAGAGCATGAAAAGACATTGATAATAATCAAAGAACAGGTAAACTACACTATTGAATCTGCTTCCTCAACTACAACTAAGAAGAAAGACTTTGCCCATCCGACACAGGAGAATGACTCACCCTCATAGGCTGTCAATGCTGCTCAAGAGAGAGAACCAAGAGTTACAACAGAGCATTCAAGCAGTGACTAAATAGATACCAAACTTATGATAATGCTTACTCAATGAAAAAATTCTTTTTTTTCCTGTGACTGCATCCACATGGCTTTGAAAAGTGCTACATTTGTAATAGAATTTCACTTACCAATGATCTATCAATGGTTATTCATAAAATGCTTTTTGTTTCAATAATTTATCACAATTAGTTCCGGAGATAGATGAATTTATAAAGTCGTGTGTAAATTTCTTTATTAAAATCAGGACCGCAAAAACTTAAAGGAACATTTAAAGCGATGTTTACGTTTGATATATCGCAATAACATCATACTTTGCAGAAAAACATAGTTTGAACTTGACACAAACCAATAATAATACAACAAAGCCCACAGATTTTGTTTATATCAAATTTTGCGCTAAAAAACTAGGAGTCACTGTGAGGGACTGGCATTTTTAGCAGATTTTCTGCGCATCACTCAGAGCGACGTTCACACTCTAAGGGTTAAAACTAAATTTAATTTAACATATTACAAAATATTCTGTTCCTTGTAAAGCTTATTCTAAAATTTTGTTGTAAATTTAACTACAGATTAAATGTTATCTTAATAAAAAAATATTGTGTTCTTCCTTAGGTTGCAGTGGCACAACATGCTGTCATTTTCTGCGCTGAGTTGATAGTTCTGTGGGCTGTAATGGGTCAATACCAAAGAAGACGATGGGGCTGGTCAGGAGTTCCGACTGCTCCTCTTGAGTCAGAAGGCCACCATAGATTGGAACTAGATGCACAAAATCAATACAAGTATGGTTCTTTACGAAAGAGGAGAAAATGGGTAAAGGAAGAGGATTGGGCTGAAGCTACTGAAATGGGCCGAAGCCCAAGGAAGCGTAGGCCTACTAATGAAGATGTGGGAATCGATGGCATAGAAGAAACAGGTGCAGTAGAATTTATTTGCACTACCAACATTTAATGTTTGAAGAAATTTCTCCAATATGATTTTTTTTTATCTTGCTCTGTTTTTTTTCTCTCTTTCCTAATTTTTCTTACATTCAGCATTTGATCAGTAATTTCTGTATATTCTGGAATAATTCAGTGATGTAATTTTACTTGCAGGCATAATGACTTTGGAGCCGAGTGCATGCCAACAACAGCAAAAGCAGAGGCGAAGACGGAGAAAGCTCAAGTCGTCCTCGACGACCAGTCTGTCATCTTTTTCTTCTCCTGTCTCGCTTCCTACACCAGAGTCGCAGTTCTCTCCCCCTTATTCAGCCACTCAATCCTTTGTAACGCCACCTGTTGAAAATCTCAATGGTTGGACATGGCCGTGTCATGGCACAGGAAGCGTACAAAGAGCATCAATTTTAGAAGAAGAATACAGTAAGCCCGAGACTCCCAAAGAAGAAGTGTTGGGCAAAGCAGGAAGCGGCGACAGGATTTCGCCAAAGAATGTTGCAGATGGAACAACAAAAGAGGGACTTGGTAAATCCAAGTCGCGAAGGGTGTCAGCGCCTCTTTTCTTTCCGGAAGACAACGGGATGTTGACAAAGAATTCGAATGCGGCCTCCCCCTTGTCACGTAGTTCCTCTCAGATTCACAGTAGTTTACGAGTCTGTTCGCCCAAACTTAAGGCAGACAATTGGGAGTGGTTTACCGGGGCTCGAGTATCGGGTGACTTTGCCTCCAGGGGATCTCGGGCGATGAGCGGCAAGAACGGTAATAATGCGTTGTCACCTGTGGGAGATGGGGTGTGTGCCTCAGAGGCGGTGGTGGCGAGCGGGCGTACCTCTGGGAATTCGTCTCCCATGCCGAGCAGCTCATCGAGCAAAAGCAAGGACAAGAAAGGTGGTGCCGGAGGAAGTAGTGGTGGTGGCAGTAGCTTTAAAAGGATTGTGAAGCGTTTCTTCTGAGAGGAAGAAATGTTATCGAATGTATTCCATTGAGCATGAGAGCAAATTTCGAGTCATTCCATTTGACCTTTTTTTTACGTTATAAAGAAAGACTCCCCATCCCTCGGACACCACTTGCCTTAACATTATCTCATCGAGGACGACCCTTTTAACATTGCAGGCATGCCCTGTGATTTGATATTATAGGCGTAGAAAAATGGAGAGAGTGTTTCCTCCATCCCCAAACTGCAGAATTTTTTTCCATGAATGAGTTGAGTGTGTGCCGTGTGCTTGTTTGTGAATGGTGTGATTCTCTCTCTCACTTGTGACGAAATTGGGAATTTGTGGAAGTACGT
This sequence comes from Uropetala carovei, assembly GCA_036926305.1. Taxonomy (NCBI): domain Eukaryota; kingdom Metazoa; phylum Arthropoda; class Insecta; order Odonata; family Petaluridae; genus Uropetala; species Uropetala carovei. The sequence continues at coordinate 10,535,869 of JAXCHB010000241.1, forward strand.
AATTTAGGCTATTCTTCATTTTTAAGTCTTGGTTTATTGTTGAAATGATTCCTTTTTTTAAAAGTGACTTAATTGTTATTTATTTAATTTGGGCAGATTTACAGTCTTAAACATTTGCTGTGATATTGTGCCAATGTAGAGTAGTAAGTTTGCGCAGATGGAGTATCAGGGAAATACTTTGTGTTTTCCATTGTTTTATGAATACAGTTTTCAACAGCTTCAAATGGTTTTGTAACCATTAAAAAACACTCTGGTTCATGGATTTTTGTCTATTTTAAGTTTTTTAATTAGTTTATAGTAAATCTTTGCATGAACAATTTTAGCTGAAGTGGCTGAAATCCATTTTCTCAAATGCGATTATGTTCATCAAATGATAATGCATTCACATTTTATAATGTTATGTTATATCTAGTCCTGGAATGGCATTTGTTGGAAAGGTTATGAGTTGATCTAATAACATACAAAGATTTCGAATAAAATCCTTGCAAGGTCTTACGCACAACAAAGGGAATGGTTAGTTTTAAATGTATTTTTCTGCTAAGTTTGTTGAGAAGAATTGTGAAAAAAGTGACATAAGGCCAGTTTACATTGATGGAGAAATGTTGAATCTATCTAGTTATCTGACTGAATAATGTACTTCAAATTGCCATTCATTGGATAAAGTCAGTTGTTGCATTCATAAAAACTATGGTATGTAACAATAGTAAGTCTTAAGATTGAAACTGCAAAATGTGAAGTATTGATAAACCAAGATTTAGAATGAAAAGTTTATCGATGCAACAAAGGAAGGCTGTGTCTATTTTTAGGTGATGTAGTTGCATTTTCATGTGTGCGAATGTGTGACAGTATACCACTTTGTTAGATTTTAAGTGCAACTAAGACTGATTAAAAGATCATGTTACCTATTAATTTTTTTTCTAAATGCATTGAAAAGTCAGTGTTCATTGTGACCCTAAATCCTCCTTAAGTGATGCCTGCACCAGCATGTGTAAATGATCAAGTTGTTAATAAAGTGTGTACAATTATGTAGCTTCATTTCTTATTGTTATTAATAATTACATCTACTAAATAAAAAGTAGGCAGATAGCTAAAGTAAAAGAGTATACAGATGTGGCAAAAATGGTGATTTCTGCTATAAAGAAATTTTGTTTGATCTTGATGTTTTTACATACTTTGTGGAATTTGAAGTTCTCCTCAATTTATGCCATGAATTGCTAAGATATTTCCTAACTATTACGGTAAGAAACAGAGATTAAAACCAAATCCTTCTTAGGGGTTCTCTGTACAATATGCAGGTCCGGCCTTCTAGGACGGGTTCCCAATGCAGTGCCTGCGGGTGCCATGGCACCCTCCGAGGTTTGCCGTGGCACATGCTGAAGTTTGTTCTGCTGTCCTTCTTAACACTTTGAGCTCTTTTGATTAATAGTGTTGAACGTCTACAGAATGTTGGAAAGTACCAATGTAATAAGACTCTTATCTAATATAATTTACATACGATGTATTTTAAGTTTAACTCATAGCTTTTTCAACAGGGAAGAATACTGGTGCCTGCCGCTTTTGCTTTAACCCTTTATAGGGCAGTGGGACAATAATGTACCACTTAGGAAGGAGTAGTATGCTTAGCGTGGGAGTTAGACAAAAACATCCATAATCCTTCCTAGTAGTGTAGTAAGTTGCCGCTAGGGTGTAGCCTCCACTAGGTGCCGCGCTTTGTGACAAAAATTTCCTTTCACGAACCCTGCATTTGACTAACCTTCCTGGTGCGTTCAGGCGGCTTCTACGTTGTAAGATTTTTCGCTCACACAACAGTGGCTTTTACAACAAATTTTGGTAAGTAAAATAGACTACAGTATATAGTCTTTCATTCGAAAATTATCATTTTCTGTAAAATATTGTCGCTAACGAAATATTTTATGTTCTACGTAGAGTTTGGTGTTGCAGACGAATATTTGGAAGCTCCCGATCTTACTCCTGCAGATTTTTCATTGAGTTTTGGTAAGTGAAATATATTTTATTGTATTTTCTTTTATGTGGACCAATGTAGTTGCTCAATTATTGTGTTTTATTTTTTAAATGTTTGCTCTATTTATTTCAGATGGCTGAAAGCATTGCTTTTGATTTGGAGGATGAGGAGTTACTTGATATAACAATTGATATGGCAGAAAATTCGGAAGTTGAAGGAGATTCAGATGCAGAAGATGAGATGCCTAGAGGTTTGACTCCGTCCATTCAAACATCTGCGAGAGGAAGTGACCAGCCCTTTGTACCGCAGGTACATTCAGACGCTCAGATGTCGCCGATTCCTGGGCCTAGTGGAATTGGTAGGTCGTACTCTCCTACGTACCTTACCGATTCCTCTTCAGAGGAAGAGAGTTTCACTTGGGGTAACAGAGGTACCGATCCCAAGACTTCAAAAAATTTTCTTTTTGTGAACCTTTTGGACCTTCGTGGTTTGCATTAGTCAATTTGGATAGTCTATCAGAAATTTTTCGTTTGTTTTTCGACGAGTTTATTCTGGAAACGATAATGTGAGAGTCAAACTATTATGCTTTACAAAATAAGAAAAAATTAGAAATTTCACTTCAGGAATTGTTAGCATTTTTAGGCATTTTAGTTATAATGGGATTCCATGAATTACCTGGCCTGAGAAACTACAGGTATAATGATTAAAATTTTCATGTGCAAGGATATCAGAAATTATGCCACTAAAAAGATTTTTTTAAATTTTACGATGTCTACATCTAAATGACAATTCAAAAATGCCAAAAAGAGGGGAACCACATTTTGATAAATTATTCAAAGTGCGACCTTTTGCAGACCACCTAAACAGAAATTTTGCAAAATTCTTTCATCCATCTCGATGGCTTTCTGTGGATGAGTCAATGGTAAAATTTAAAGGCAGATCCTCTATGAAGCAGTATTTACCAATGAAACCAATTAAAAGGAGATTTAAAATTTGGGCAATTTGTTGTGCGGAGACTCCAAATTTATCAAGGCAAGACTGAGGGTCTGCCTTCTAAATGTCGTTTGGGGGAAAGATTTGTAATGGAAATGACAAGAGGTTTTCAACATACGGGTTATGGGATTTATTTCGATAATTTTTTTTCCTCCATGAGTCTTACTGAAAAATTATTGAAAAAAATGACATTTGTATGTGGAACAATTAGAATGAACAGGAAAAGATTTCCTGTCGATAAATTGAAATCTGATAGGCAATTAAAAACAGGGGAGTACAACTTTGTCCAGTTAGGGGATATTTCTATTGTGAAATGGAAAGATAGAGGGTCAAAATCTGTCGCTTTGATATCATCAATGCATAATCCTGAAAAGACTGACACTGTTCTTTGCACAGAAAAAGATTGGACAAAAATGACTAGAGACTGCCCAGAGGCAATAGCAAATTACAACAAATATATGGGAGGTGTAGATCTTTTTGATCAATATATGGAAAATTACAGCCTTGCCTGGAAGAGTCGTCATTGGTAGATGAAACTGTTTTATTACTTTTTAGATGTCGCTGTAGTAAATACATTTTATATAGGGAGACTTTTGTAAGAGCTCATCGAAAACACAAGCCTCTTACTCATATAGAGTATCGTTCCCAGCTAGCATCCGAGTTTTTTTCAGGATTCTCCTCAAGGAAAAAACTTGGACCCTTTCCAGTACTTTTGGCGAAAGCAAAAAAAAAGATCCCGGTAGGGCTACCTCCCTATCTAATATGGTGCAGCTAAATAATGTCGGGAATCATCTCCCGATGAAGGGACGAAGGGGAAGGTTTGCCTATTGTAGCACAAAAAAAATGAAAAGAGATCCATAATTATGTGTCAGGAATGTAATGTGGCTCTTTGTTTAGAGTGCTATATATTCCATGCCACAAGTAGTAAGAAAATTATATATATATATTTATTTATTTATTTCTTCATGTTTTATGTTATATAATTATTATATTATGTATACATTATATTTTATGTAACTCATGTATTCAAATACCGTATATACTCGTGTATATGCCGACTCCATGTATAGTACGACCCATGACTTTTTGGTGAACAAACCTGATTTTTTCATATCTCGTTTATAGTACGACCCGAGCTTTTCACCATGGTCGATATATTTCGTTTCGATAGCTCGATGGTTACGAGCGAGATATATCGAACAACCTTGATTTTCCACACCACCATGGAATAGGCCGTAAATGTCGTAAATAGTATTTCTTGCGAGTACACTAAAATTCGGATAGGTTAAGTATCTTACTCCTAAAACATTTAATAAAAAGTGATATGAATCATGATTGCACAAGATGAAATAAAATCGTTTCAATTCTAGTACGTCTTGATTACGTTCCGCGTACGTAATGGTTCCAACCGCTCATCTATTTAATAGGTAGGGATAACAGATAAAAAGAAATTACTTTGTAATATTCCACAGTCTTTATTGTTTCTTCAATCGCACACCGACCGGTTTCCATTACAAAATCATTCTAATGGTGTTACTAACCGACGTAACACCTTTAGAATGACTTTATAGTGGAAACCGATTGGTGTGTGATTGAAGAAACAATAAAGACTGCTGAATATTACAAAGTAATTTCTTTTTTCCAAGATGTCGAAATTCCATAAAGTTACGCCGTCTACGATACTTTTAGTCCAACTCGTTCCAATCCATCCCTTGTAAAAAGACGCAAACAAAGATGTACATACATAAAATTCAAGAAAGGAAGTGTCCGTAAATCGTCACTTATATCAAGTATTTGTGAATTTGAAGCTGTATATATGAAAAAGATTCTACTCTTCACGAAGCAACATAACAACGATAAAGGACCTCACTGTTAAGGTTAGCCTACCATTAGAATGCGTGCGGGTGGCATAACTTCACCGAAAATATCCGTGAAGATACATGAATTTTAAATCCTCAAATGCATTACTCGTGTATAGTACGATCCCCAATTTTTGCAATAAAAATTTGGTCGTAAAAACTCGTACTATACACGAGTATATATGGTATATATATATATATATATATATATATATATATATATATATATATATATATATATATATATATATATATAATTGTAATATGTATTAGTATTATATATTGTAATGTGTGACTTTCACAAAATCTCATCATTATATCATCAAAGGCTTTTGCATTTATTTTAAAAATAAAATTTTTACTTTGATAAAGGAGTGTATTTATTTTTTTATCACTAACCCAAAGATTTTACTAAGTGGGACATTTTCCCACTAGTCAGTATGCGCAAGCTATATTTGGTATACCCCCAACGTACCAGTGGGACATATATAACCCACCCTGTAAAAAATAAAAAAAATTTTCTTTGAAAACTGTTTTTTATGATTGTAACAGATATAAAATAATAGTATTAATTGAAAAAATAAAATTTTGTTGCCCCAATAATCATGCCCTATAAAGGGTCGAATGAACCTTTGCCCCCACAAAGATTATAAACCTCTGCTGTAACCTATGATGCATATTGGTTGTCCTACAGTGAAAATGAAAAGCCAGACGGATGGCTAAAAATATAGTCAAATAGTATTATGCTGTAAATTATGGTAGTATGCTTGCTAGTGATATAAGACTAAGCAAGCTGTTAGAAGAATACCTATCTAGAATTTTGTGATTAGCTGCTGTTTAAGCAGCATAGTAAATTTGACAGGAAAAACATTAGCTTAGCAGGAGGTCATAAGGATATCTAAGGAAAGCTCTGTTGATAAGCCGTGTCTAGGATGGTCCTAATGAACACGAGTTTATCGGGTGACAAGATATCTTCCATGTAATTTATGTGATAACAATAATTCACACTCAGACGTTTAGCTGGTGAGAATAGTAATGCGCCTATAGGATTAACTTCCGAGGAAATGAAGCGACCACGCTTTTGTTCATTCTACCTATATGTAAGAAGGGTGAAACGATAATCCGAGTGGGTGGAGAGAAGGATAGCCGACGAGATATCGAAGCCTATTGCTCAGATTTCACTGTCTGCAGGGGCGTTTTTAAGGTCGGTGCAACTCACAGATGGGCCCCTCATATTGTGGACTCAAAATAAATAGACGGATGGCGAGACTGCATGTTGATTCTTGCTTAGAAGCTTGTACCCTCAGAATCGATTTCAATAAGTGTTTCTTCCTCTGTTTACACCCGATATTTTATTATAAGTAAAATCAGTAATGTAAATTAATATTTTGAAAATTCAAATTTATATAGCAGATCGGTACAAAGCAAAATTGCATCGAGTACATCTAACAATAAGTCTAAAAAGCGCCTCTATTTTTCCGGTCATTGAATAAAATCAAAATGGCTATGGAAGTTAATTCAAGAAAAAGCGCGAAGTAACGAATAGTACTCAACAGGGCCGATTTCAAGCGTAAGCAATCGCTTATAGGCGCCACTTCAGTGGGGTGGAAAAGGCAATATTTTGAAGTTTAAAAATTCTAGGAGTGAAGATAACCCAGGGCAGGGGTGTCCGACCTTTACATTGCCAAGGACGCCTTTGGTTTAACAGCGAAGGCGGCGGGAGCTAGTGTCCTCTCACCCCCCTACCCCCCTTCCACTCAACACTTAAAGCTCGTAGCTTTTATTAAATTTTATTCTAAAAAAACATTTTTTATAGAACATGAAAAGTACAAAGTAACGAGATTATAAAGTGTGATTTTTTTATTCGAGGAATTTGAAAAATCGCTATATCTTATAAACCGGAGCGAATTGCCAAAATTTCTATGAACATACATAGTTTGATGTTATTTAAAAAATCTCACATCAAATGTTGAAAATGAGCACCACCTTCCTCTCCTCAGCATATCTTCTAACACGAAGAAAAAATCACCCTGTATAATACGAGTATATAGCCTTTCCAATACGTAGTTGATTAGGCGCACAGGTGGACGTCTGCGAGCGTCTCACGTTGCACTCGGACGTGTTTTTCATTGTAGCCAACTGAATGTCGATTGGGTTCACTCTGCCGTTTACTCGATCAGCGATCTTATAAGTCCCTTTTTTGACAACGCCGATCACTAGTCCTTCGAGGTCACCCAGTTCGTTTTAGCGTAGGACCGAAGTAGCCTTCTAATGTGGGTTATTGTTCATCTCCCGGTAAAAATTGCTCTAGTGAATCGTAGAGGCCGACTATGATCCCTAAGCAGGGCCGGCGGAACGGGGTAGAAAAACAGGCAACTGCCTAGGGTGCCATAAAAAGCAAAAGTTTCGATGCCATGATACTTTTATATACGTATAATATATTTATTCACTTTTTTCTCTTAAAAGAAAGGCGCTTTTACTTACTGTAATACTTACAGCGTATTTGATCAGTCTGCTCTTCTCCTACCGTTTTCCTCTACATTCATTAGTGATTGTTATTAATTTGTTTGTTCCTCATTTTGCTCTCTTTGTAAATATATGATTTTGGATTAGTCTTTTATTGAATTTGAATCAAAAGAGCACCTTTATGGCCCGGTGCACACGAGCGGTAAAGGACGTTGCGTCCATTTTCCGCACGTCCACGCACATCCAAACAGTACTAAGATTTATATTGGTGGATGCACACGAACGTGCGGTGCCGCAACGTCGCCTTGCGGTGCTGCAACGTCCAAAAGTTGACTTGCGGGGACTGCCCGAACGCAGCGTCGCAGCAGGTCTCTTGCGTCGCGACGCTGCGTTCCATCAGTACCTTAGTAGGCATTGGTGAATGCACACGTGAGTCTAGCGACCGCAACATAGTAATGGCAGCTGATGAACTTGACGTGGAATTGTTCATCGAAAAGGTCAGAAAATATCCTGAAATATGGAATTTTCATGCGAAGAATATCGCGACAAAAATAAAAAACGTGCCATCGAATGACTTGATACTCATGCGGAAATAATTGAAAAACTTTTCTACGTCATTTCTCAAGTCTGTGAACATCGAAGAAAAAGCACCTTTGAGAAGTCGTGTACTAACGAAAGGGTGAACCCAGTAATTCCTCTTCTTCTTAATAAATAGTTTATAAACTAAATAAGCAAAAACTACGCGTTTTCTCCTGTAATTTTTCATTATCAAATCATGCACTGATGGAGCTCAGGCGAGACTGAGCGTCGTTTTGCCGCTGTGTGTTCACCTCTCACGAACGTTACCGCTGCGGCACGCAACGTCCTTTACCGCTCGTGTGCACCGGGCCTATATCGTTCGTAGCAATGATGATAAATATTAGGAATTAATAAAAACGATTTTTACTAATATTATATAAAACACCGGTGCTACTGGACTGGACTTAACGGTGCTATATGTAATTACTAATAAAATAAAATTTCATCTATTACTATAATATAGACTGGAGTAGGGGCGCCAAAATAAAAGTTTGCCTAGAGCGCCAGAATGTCTTGCGCCAGCCCTGTCCCTAAGGACTCCCTCCTCCAAAATCTAAGAGTTATATTTCACGCCATGTTAAGGCTTATGGGGAGATATAGGTCAGAATGTCTAACAGGAAGTTTTAGGAATGATTGAAGCAACAACATTAATAGGTAGATGAGACAGTGACGATAAAACAGGGAAGATCGATTGTGAGACAGCGGTATTAAGGCTCGTTGTTTACGAGAAAAATACGTGATCATGAAAGGAGATTCAAACCTGCGAGAGATAATTGTTAGGTAGGTGTGATGCATTGCATCTCCCGCCATCCACCAATTTGGTGAACATGTAATTATATTCTGTTTCTCACTTTATTAATGTTCAGGGATACCAATCAGGGTCAGAATGTTGCATTTTTTCGATAGATGTATTGATAATGAGGGCAAAAGTCGCATCTGATCGAAATTTACGCATTTCTTTTTATTTCAGGTTGATATGGAGTTAAAGAACGTCCGAAGCGTGGGAGCAATGTTAACATGCCGACCACCGTCTCCAAGGAAACTACGCCTCTCTCCAAGATAGCCACTGGCACTCCAACGAAGGCCGGCGCGAGAAGAATATTTCTGCTATTTAAAAACATTAAATTTTCATTTGCTGTTTGTGCGAAGATTCGTCTGCTGTTTGCTGTCATTCCTTTCCCGTAATATGTAATACGTAAAGATTCACGAAAGAGTGTGGGCTGCAGAATGTTATTACGCGGCAGCAATTTATTATCGTGTCTGTATTATTATTATTATGTAAACATATGTACTTTTATGAAAATAAAAATATCATGAATTCATTGCTTTTTTATTTAAAGTTTTATATGTGTAACGTCCCAGTGCTCGTGCTTAAGATGACGGATAAGTAAGGATTTAAGGTTTCTTAACGACACATTCGAGTAAATAAAACCGAAACAAATTGTAATAATCAAACTACAAAGCTTGGGAAAGAACTAATGAAAAATAAGTCATACCAAGACGCTATTTAAGAAGGATTAATACGATCAGAAATATAATTGAAGAGCAAACGAATTTGAAACGCCCGCGGTATTAATTCCTCGGGATCAGGCCTGCCGTCTAACGGACGACGTCCGCAGTTATTGAACGAATTTGAAACGCCCGCGGTATTAAAATCCTCGGGATCAGGCCTGCCGTCTAGCGGAGGATTCCCGCAGTTATTGAAGGCTATATACCTGAGTGGGGTGAGTTTTAGAGGTCATTCAAGGTCAAAATCGGCCAAAACAGGCAAATTTGGGTCTTTTCTGGTTTTTCACGAAAATGCCAATGAAAGTGAAAGTGATCCGCCATCTTACTTCCCCTCGTCGGCTTCTCGTCCGCCATCTTACTTCCCCTCGTCGGCTTCTCTTCCGCCATTTTTAATTTCCCCTCTGCCGCTTTAGGGTTACCCCTCCTCCGCCTATAGCGATTACCCTCTTATGCCTTTTAGAGACTCATAGTTCCCCATGTCTCCGTAGACGTGTGGTTAGCGTTTATGGTTCCCAATGCTAAAGTCGCGGGTTCGAATCCCGCCGAAGGCGTGGGTTTTTCTGATACTATTTGTAACCCTTAGTACGCTAATTGTAACAGGATGGTAACAGTTGTTTATAAATTAATTTAAATAATATTTATAAGGACTTACACAGTCAAATTCCTATCATTAAGTTGCTTGAAAATATCTACTAGTCAAGTGGAAGTCTTCCTCAACGTCGCGGACTTCCCCTCGTCCGCCTTCGTGGCTACCCCTCCTCTCTCTTAAAGGTTTCTGCCTATTCCACCCCATCTGATAGGGTCAATTGCTTATACGTACTTGAGTAACTGTTCTCATACACCGGCGTTAAGCTCTTCATAGCTCAAGAGGTTGGGGGTTTGGCTACCAAGCGGTAAGTCCAGGATCGATTCCAGTGTGGGAAATTAATTTTTTTCATTGGAAAAAGTTGGTTACGAATAACAACCAAGTCATTTTTAATGGCAAGAATGAACTTTTTTTACTTTTTCAACAGATTTTTCAGAAAATGTTACATGGGCTCAGGTTTAAAATGGAGACAGTCATCGGATATTGTACAATTCAGTAAGACAAAATAATTGTCCTTCAACAGAATCTTTATTTATTGAGTTTAGAAATATTCTCAAAAATATTTTTACGCTAAACTTACTGATCATAATTTAACCAACATTTTTATAAATGTCTTTATTGCTTCATCTCATGAAATGCACTGTTATAATATTCGATTATCAATTATTATTATAACGTCTTTTAAATAATAATAGTGCAAATAATTTCACAAAAATAACTGAAAAACCTTCAGGGGATGAAATTAAGGACATTTATAACACAAACCTTAATATATTGGTCTTAAGCATAACTCTTTTTCACTGCAACATATCTGACGTCGTAAATATACTTTATTAGAAAATAATCAGCATAGGAAAGGTACTACATCGTCTGAAACCCAATTATTCACACAGGCCATTTTAAAACATGGTGAGAGAAATACGAAGGTGGACGCTGTATTTTTAGATAAGCTTTTGACACAGATCCTCATTACAATCTTATTTGAGAATTGAAATGTTACGGGATTATGCAGGCCGTCGTAAGAAGAATAAGACCATTTCTCCGTGATCGACAACAGATGGTGGTCACCGATAGACATCGTTCAGATCCTCTGGTTGTCACCTCCGGCGTTCCCAATGGAAGTGTCTTGGGCCCAATCAGCGGGTAACCGAAATTCCGTCTGTAATTAAAAAAGGAAGCGATAATTTTACTTAATGTTTATATAACAAATTTTATTGCGTTACCTCATTAATACGTGTTTGATATGGACAACATATATTATCAACTTTATTGAAAAATATATTAAAGTGAAAAGGATAAAATTTATTCGTCATATTATGGTTGTATATTTCGTTATTGTTCCATTTTTTATCTAAGATAGTATACGATGATTAAGAGAAAAATAATAGATTCGAACGATTCATACGAAACAGCACTGGAGGTAGCATTACGCTACATGGAGCAACAGTCGCAGATCTTTTACTAATTAAATGATGGAGAGACTATTCCGTTAAAAACATGCAAAAAACCATCGAATAATTTTATAAGAAATAAACATTTTATCCATTTTGTTTTTAGGGTATTTCGATAATACATCCAGTTTATTTCACAGTAATCTGGTGTCCTTTTATTTCAACACACAGTAACCCTAAGGTATGTTTTTATATATAGGTACTAATAGACGACGCTTGCATTCTGCAAGCATATTGAATAAATGCGTAAAAATCACAAAAAAATAGTGGTAAAACGTAAATTTTGACCTTTTCCGAATGAGATATGATTTTCTACGATATGGAGATTCCTTTCCATAGTTTTCTCGACATAACTGTGAAAATCCGGTGTCGACATCTCATTTTAAAGATATTTGAAATGCTAAAGAAAAAATGCTTACTCGCTTCGTTTCATTTCTGCCCATAATATTCAAATGGAGACAAGTACATAAAAAAAAACTTTTTTTTAATGTAAACAACTTTTAGGAAGTGTACAGAGTAAAGATGGAACACCAACCAAACCGTTTGATTCAATGATTTTATTGGCAATTAAACATTGTACGGCCATTTCTTTGTCTCCAAATATTCTCATAAATTCTTCAAGAGTCGGAATAATTTTTAATGTTTGATAGTAGGACGTATTTCGGTATGTGGCCTCTGCTATTTGCGTCGGCACAGTCGAGAGACGCCATTTCCGTCAGGCCATCAATAAAAACTCCATATTTTACTCTCACTTGCCCTTAAATGATTTGTAAGTTATTGATTAATAAATTTAGACATATAGAGGATTACATTTGCAACAAAAAAGTCCGCGAGAGCATATAATTTCGACTTATACTTTAGAAGATAAAAATTCGAGAAGGTGCCGCCCATTTTATCCAATTGGGGGAATTAAAAGTCCAAGGAATCGAACTCGGGTCGTTATTTTGCACCCTGATTATACATAAGAGTTTTGATGTGTGGCGCTCTTTAAAATTGAAAGAATGGCTAATATATGTGCAGCCGTTATCGAGTTATTAGACATTATTTTTTGTCATAAAACTTACCTAGCTACATATAAGTTAATATAAAAGTTGTTAAAAAGATATGCTCTTGGAGCCAAACCCAGGACTACTATGTACACTGCGAGAAGTTTCAAATTGGAAGTTTTATCAAAAAAGATTGGAAAGCTTTTTAGTTATGTGCGGTTTTCCTTATTCTCCCAACCGCGTGCTCGCGACCACCGTAGTGCTCTTTGGCAGTCTGACGGTGCTCTTTTACGATGCTGAAAATGGTGATGGCGAACACCGTAATGCATGAAAGTGTAGATTTAGAGACTTATACCTTAGAACAGAGGTTCCCAATATGGTGTTCGCAAGCACCGCTGTGCTCTTTGGAAGCCTGATATTGCTTTTTGACAGCCTGTGATCTTCTACAGTGCTTAATATCCCATTTCTTAGGACCAATAATTTAAATTGCTAGGTTGAATTCTTTCTAAACGTATTCAAGAGCATTAAGAATAACGTTGATGTAGATTTGATTTATCACTAGCAGGAGTGCCCGATGAATTTCAACGGATTTAGTGAATCTAAAACTTCGACCGTGTAACATGTAAGCATCGCAAGTTATACCCGTCGAATAAAGCAAAAATGAAGAAAACCGCTCCGCATTTTCCTATTTAGATGAATGAAGGAAGAAAATCTTAGGAAAATAACGTATAAACTCCCTCCCCCACCCTCTCCTTCCTTTCTCCCCCTCCCTCCCACTCCCTCCCTTCCATCTCCCACCCTCCCCCTCCCTCTCTCCACCCCTTCCCTCTCTCCATCTCCCCCTTCCGTTACCATCCATCTCTCTCCCTCCCTATCTCGTATTAAAAGCATTCGAAGCGAACAAACTTACAAACATTCTACTTTATATGTTAGATTAGAAGATAATTCAATTAAAAACAACAAATATTTCAATGAAATAAACAACAATTCAACAACAATTTTTACATAAGATATGGAATGAATGTTAGTAAATTTCTATACTTCAATAATGACATAAATGCGAAAATTATGTTTTACAGAAATAACTGATGAAAAATTTATATTTTGAAACCTATTTCAATTCGTTGCTGAGATATACTCAAAAAACCAAAATTTGAACCGGCCATTACATTAAGACCTTTCGACCCAGTGGACTGATTTTGTCCATTTTCAGCTAGAAAATGTATATCATCAAAACATTGATATGGGTGTAGGATTCATCAAAATCGGTCCAATGGTTGCTGAGATATCCTCAAGAAACTGAAATTTTGACAGACCGATCCGTGACCTCCGGGGTCACGACCCCGTGGGCAACCTGAAGCTGCTGTCAAAATTCCAAGCTCCTAACTTTATTCTCTGATGAGTTATGGCTGCCACAGACAGACAGACATCATCTTTTATTTATTAGATTACTGATCTCGCGAAAGTGTAGTGGTACTCTTTTGATATTCTAGGATACAACTTGGTGTTCGCTTGATGCTTTAGGATAAAACTTGTTGCTCGCCATATCAAAAAGGCTGGGAACCCATGCCATAGAGCATTCGGACCAACGGACAGACAGACAAACAGAATAAATATATTATGCATTACTAGGAGCTCCTCCCCTACTCGCTTCGCTCGTCTCCGCCTTCTCGCCCGCTTTGCGGGCTCGTTAGCAGGCACTCGTGTGGGTCGAGAGAAAGGTGTGAAGAGGAGAAAAGAAATAAAAAATCAAATAAATTCATTGACACTTGGTTGTAGCACTTCTTTGAACATGATCTTTGAAATCGTGTTCTGTTATCCAACGGGCTTTGTTTCGGCCAGGTAGATATTGACCCTGTCCCGATCGTGCTCGAGATAGGGCCACGTACAGCTGACCGTGACCGAACTGAGGCTTATCCTGATTGATGTAGAGACCGACTCACGAGAAGCTCAGACCATGCGCCTTATTGATTGTCATCGCAAACGCAAGCCGTACGGGGAACTGCGTCCTGTGCAGGACGAACGGCAGTTCGTTGTCGTCGAGAGTTTGATACAAGGTATGGCCGCAATCTCGCCTCGGCGATCGCCCTTCATTTCCTCGCTGAACAGTATCCTTCGATCTTGCGAACGACTTCGCTACCATGAAGCTTCCGAAGGACTGCTGTTGGGGGCGGGGTTTCAAGAGCGAGCTCGATGGATACCGGACAAATATTGGTCTAGGCGGGACCGGTGTGCGCGGATTGGGGGTACTCAGTGACGTGTACTGTTTTCAAGGCCAAGCGTCAGACACGACGACCATCCTAACATTTTTATTATAGTCTGTTCACTATCTAAAGTCTCTTGGCCTTCATAGAGCAAGTAGCCAATCACGAACGTTTCCCCTTCCATCGCCCCTCAAAACTTTCGCGCGGGAGGACAGATACCCAATCACGAAGAGCAACAGCAAGGAAACGGCGGTAGAAATGGCAAGGCAGACCGATACGAACGCTTCGAATTCAAGAGTAACACCGAGTTCCCCCCACTACCTTCCCAAACGAACCGTCTCCTATCGGCTGCTGCTAAGTCTTCAAGGCCAAGAGACTTTAGATAGTGAACTGACTATAGTACAAAGCAGGGGTTCTCAACCTGTGGTACGCCAAATTCTGCGAGGTGGTACGCGAAAACGCCGTCAAAGTTTGAAAGTTTATTACAATTACATAAAAACACTGAAACGTATCAACGATTTCATTTACTAAATTTCTAAGCCTAATGATATACAAGTCAAATTGACAGTGTTTTTTCATAAAAAACAAATATTTAAACGATGTATGAAGTTACAATATAACCGCACAATATTATTGTCGCTTGTACTAATTTTTAACCCCGCTTTGACTCACACAGTGACTTTGAAGTGAAGAACAGTGAAGTTCACTTTGACAGATATCAGGCCTTGTATCTAGCTGGCGTTGGTTTCGGCATTGTCAGCCAATACACAGGTAATAATCAGAACAGTCATGACTGTTTTGATTATTACCTGTTTCATACAAGTTCTCTTTTATTGCGCTATTGTTGTTGGATGCCATTTATTTCAGTTATGACTCCGCATTGACTTCTTTCATTCAGTCCTGGTCTGTGTTTGCTTGCTTCTATTTGCGGCTTACTTTTGTGGTAAGTAGCTGATTACGAATGTATTTTCCAGCTGAATACTGTTGGCCATTTGGCGACACTGTAATAAACTAACATTTTGACTTGCTATTATAGCTCTTTTCGAGTCAAAAATAAATATAAAATAAATAATCCCTAAAATGGGTAAGTGGCTAAAATCACCCTCACAACCTCATGAAAAGAGAAAAAATCATCCATAACAAATGAAACTACTTCAACAGAAGCAACTCGCATTGGAAATACTAGTAATTCTGGTGCTAGCTTGGCTGATGAACCCCGAAAATGGCGAAAAGTTACAGCAACAAGAGTGTATGATGAAAATTATCGGTCGTTTGGATTTACATGGTGTGGTGAAGAAAGTGTGCCTAAACCTAAATGTGTTATTTGCCACGAACAACTATCAAGCCAATCGATGGTGCTCGGGCTATGACTGGAAGGTACAGTGGAGTTGTAACTAAAATTCAAGAAGTCGCTCCTAAGGTGAGGTTCACACATTGCAGTTTGCATAGTGAAGCATTAGCTGCCAAAGCAATGCCCCCAGAACTAATAGCTGTTTTAGAAAAAGTGGTAAAAATCCTCAATTTTATTGAACTCCGAGCAGTCAATTCACGCATGTTTACTGTAACGAGATGGGAAGTGAACATAACACACTTAAGTTCGGTGGTTATCAAGAGGGAAAGTTCTAACACGACTTTTTGAGCTGCGTTTCTTATGTAGCGGTTGTTCCCCTGCTACGCACTTTACCATAGAACAGTTCGACCCCTGTAAAACTACAGTTGCGGCCCAAATAAATGGTTTTTGTCTTCAGATGTTGAAAATAAATATTCTGCTTGTTCTCTCAGTGCAAACCAGCCCTCTCTGCGGGGATGCAAACAGATTTTTTGGGACACCAAGTTGGACTTTTTCATAGTGTACCATGTTCAGAGCCAATTTTCTTCCACGTGAGATGCCTTTCAATCTTGGTACTGAGCAAGTTAACATTGCCACGGCCCTAGTTTTCGGTGATATGTGTGTCGGCCCTTTCAAAAATTTCCTTGCCCGTCTGCGAGGCCGGAAAAATAGAGAAATCGCAAGTTCCTTACCCGGATTTCAAAGGTGGCTAAGTGGTGTTTTTTTACGTCTCAGACCCCAAACCTATATATGTACTTATAATGGTATCCTTACCGAATGGAGTGATGTAAAAGTATCTCTGTGCGACGGACGACACGATTGAATTTTCTGGAGGTCGACACAGCGCACGGGGACACAATTGCGAAGGATCTGGAGGGGACCCCTCCTCACCAGAGGAAAACCCTTGTGCATTTTGGGAAGGGAGTCCGATATACTAACGATCCTGAAAATTTGGCTCGATTCGAAGGACCCATCACTTACCGAGTCTGGACATGTAGCATGGAATCAGTTTTTTCTGCTTGTGTGATACCAGTTGATGACTCATTTCCACATACAGTGAAACCTCAATTATCCGACTTTCAGTTTAACCGACCAAAAAATAGATGAGCTGTCTAACCATGGTCGGAAAGCATATGTCGGTTAAAGCGGGAAATCATCAGGAGTCGGTTCTCATGAGAGATCGCATGACAGATGATTCATGCGGGAGATCATTACCTCTAATTATTTAATCTAGTAAAATAAAATAATGATAAATATTCATTAAATGCCTTCTAATTAATAAATAAAACAAGTTTCATAGTTCACATAAGGTTTTGTTCTAATCTAGGAAAAAATCAATCTCATGGATCTAACTTCTTATGAGGTGGCAACCCTACTGACAGTTGATTCACCCAGGAGATCCCCCGACAGTCACTCAGTATACTAGAACAGGGGTGGGGAAACTTTTGACTAGATGGGCCGCATTAGCCCTTGCGATTGCTTATATGGGCCGCATTAATAGATGAAAATGCTTCGGCGGGCCACATTAGGATCCACATCGGAAGTCACTTGAGAGAATGCGAAGGTGAAATCGATAATAATAATTTTGTATAAACTTCACAAGCAAATGTTTTCCGGCTGTAATTTTAGCAAAAAAATATGAAATTGTTTGTGTTACATTCATGCTCGCTTTCGCAATGCAGTCGCGGGCTGTATAAAGTGCTCCCGCGGGCCTGATGTGGCCTGCGGGCCATAGTTTCCCCACCTCTGTACTAGCAGACCCCGCACTAAGTGTGTGCTTAGAGGGCTTTTCTCGTTTTTATTTTAAGTGCTTCATCGTGGCCCCTAACCGCAGTGAGATAAAGAGGAAGCGTGTTGTACTAAGCATTAGTGATAAACTGAAGGTAATTGAGAAAATAGAGGCTGGTGCTTCAATTGCAAACATCACTTCGGAGTAGGGCATTGGTGTTACGACAGTGGAAGATCTCAAGAAGAACAAGGATAGTTTAATGAAGTTTACTCTTACATTCGATGTAGCCTCAAAGAAAAGTGCTTTAGTTACTCGAAAAACTTTGAAAATGACTAATGATAAAACTTTAGAGAAGGCAGTATACAAGTGGTATGCCCAACAGCGTTCTACTGGTGTCGTCGTGCATGGCATCTAGATCCAGGCTGCTGCTGAACGTCTTGCAAAACACTTATAAATTTAGAAGTTAAGTGCTAGTAGCGGGTGGTTGGGCAGATTTCGTAAAAGACACGGAATAATCAACAAGTGTTCATGGCAAATCTCTCTCTGCCGATACTGCAAGCGTCGAACCCACCAGAAAAATTTTGCAGGAACTCAACAGCAATGCTTGACTCATGATGTCGTAATTCTACAATGCCGACAAAACTGGGTGGTTCTGGAGGGTTTTTGCCTAGAAATACCCAGGCTTTTCAATATGAAACAACTACTCCAGGGAGGAAGATCAGCAAGGAGAGGTTATCTGCATTGCTCTGTGCCAATGCAGATGGCAGCTATCAGCTCAAGTCAGTGATGGTGGGAAAGTCCAGGCTGCCCAGGATTCTGAAGGAATATATGCATCGACTACCTGTTCATTACTACAGCTCGAGGAATGCCTGGTTTACCCAAGACTGGTTTTCTTTATCACTTTGAACCCGCGGTTCGTAGGCTCCAGGTGGTGGTGTTGAAGATTGCCCCTGAAGCTGTGAAGGCAATTCTCATTCTGGACAATGCACCATCGCACCCCCAAATTCAGGAACTCTGCAGCAAGGATGGCAAGATCAAGTGCATTATATTGCCTCCCAACATCACCTCCTTAAACCAGTCAATGGATCAGGGGATTATAGAGGCGACTAAAAGGCTGTATCGAAAAAGATACATGTACCAAGTGATGGTTGTGCTGAAGAACTCTGACGACAAAGTTGAGGATACAAGGGGCCAAAGAACCGCAGTCAACATCAAATAATACAATATAAAATCAGCAATCTACAATTGGAGCAATGCTTAGAATGAAGTAAAAGTCACAACCGTAGCAAATGGCTGGAAGAAACTCCTCCATAACACCAACCCTGAGCTTGACTTCGAAGGATCTGAGCCTCGTGATTATCATAAAACATTTGTAGCAGCTGGGCAGGACTTGAATGTTGAAGATGTGGCAGCGTGGTTGGAAATGGATGAAGCCGATCCTGGATGCCAGATATTCCCCGAGGAAGAAATAGCACATACGAGGGTGAGCCGGCCGGGTTAGACTGGTAGGCAGTGTGCCTGCCTTCTAACCCAATGGTCGCGGGTTCGAATTCCGCTTCGGGCATGGATGTTGTGTCTATGTATGTTGATTTTCTCTAACAGAATTTGATGGTGCAAAATGGCCTTAGCTGTTGCTGCACCTAAAAATCTAATTACTACCACTACTACTATGAGGGTGAATAAAAAGTTCCCAGAAAGATCACAAGAAAACAGAATAAAGCAAGGATGGCAACAGAACCGAACCTATCAGCGTGGACCGGTCGGTAGCGGGTTCGATTACAGGGAGTGGAACCGTTTGATCGGAACCCATCAAGGAGAGAAATGTGTCATGGAGCGATTCCCTGCGATCCGGAACTGGACCGAAACCTCGTAACCGCCCTCCCATGGAACTCGTTTCAGTTCTGGTTCTTGTAATTAAAACGTTTCAGTGCACATATATCCAATGACTATCGTATGGGTTCCTGGGGTTCGTGAAAAGGTGTGGCTCAGTGTAGCGCTCGCACGTGGATTCGGAGAAGGAACGGGTGGAGGGACAGACCCACTAACGAGTGGGACATTTTTGGGGAAACAAGTCATCAAGTATTGAAACTTAGCACATTTGTCTGTTAGAGCAACCTAGGCAGCCGGACGGCAAAGCTAGGGAGCGGCGCCGGCGCGCTTGTGCTCTGACTGGTTAGACAGGGGGGATGGGGGGGGTGTTGATCGGTGGGCGCATATTTGCCTACCTGTAGGTGCGACTGCGGCACCCGTCTTATCTGACCTCACCATGTATGCACGCTCTAATACTGCTGTGCTCGTTCCACACGTTTGTGTCAGTTAAGTTGGGTTTGGTTATGGAAAAGACATAACTCCCAGTAAGCAAATTATTTTATTAACAACTAGCGGAAGTGCCCGGCGTTGCTCGGGTTTTAAATGAATTGTCCATTCTCAACTTGCCTAAATACAAATGGAAATGTCATGGGCCTGGTTAGTTTCAGTTGCATTCTAGGTGTTATTCTATTCAAGAAATTGCTAAAATAATGCAATGCATGAGGGGCTCAAATACTGCTTTCGTAGTGCAAAATTATTGGGATAGTGAAGGCATCAGTAAACTTACTTTTTTATTTAAACTCCCGCACTAAGTAAAATAATAGCAAATACCAAGAAAGCGTGCCATGGGTATTGGTAGGCCATGCTGATTTATTCTGGAAAAAAATTGAATTTGTTTGGCAAACGAAGACCAACTATCACATAGACTGCGCTTATAAAACACGCTATGACTAAGAATTATTTTATTCAATGAACTGATAAATATTTATATATGAGCTTTAACTCCTCTACGACGGAGAAGTTTTTAATAATTCCCTCGTCAGCGGACGAAGGATTTTTTGGAATAAATACGAAATCATGCGTCACACACAAACATTGCTACATAGAAGCGAATGAACAGTAATCGCTTAACGTTCCGGTGCGCGTTCGCGATTTATATAACTTTCAGCATAGCGTGAACTATGAAAGGTATTGACATAAAATCTTATTCAAAGAAACATTTAAACATTAGTAAACATTTCATTCGCTGAATGTACCTATCTACACCAATTAGGTGAAAAGTTCGTTGCATGTAACTTTTCCATGTCTTGACTGGAAATTTTTAACTAAATGTTGCATTTATGATTTTTTAAAGGTGTTTCATTAATAATATAAACGTTTTAGTTATGCAGTCATCATTCTTAATCATTACAGAAGTCAAATAGAAAAAATGGTTACATTTAGTTCATTACAAGCGGAGATATGATGTTGCATATATCTTAAATGCTTTTAGGCGCAGAATACGGAAAACTTTTAAAAGTTACATATTAGCTCACAAGTCCTTTCTCGATTGTTTTAGAAAATCTACACATGCGCAATTGAATAGAGGAGGGAGGTGTAAAAAAAACCACGAAAATTCCCTAATAGATACAGATGGAGAAAAAAATTTAGGAAATAAAGAATAGGGATTTGAATACAGACAACTAAAAGGAAAGTAACATATACATATGTACCTAGAACATAAAAGAAATATACAGAAAAAATAGACATATACAACAAATGCTTACATAACATATACATATCTAGAACATAAAAGAAATATACATAAAATATGTACATATATAACAAATGCTTATATAACATATACATACAGGAAATTTTTAAATAATGAGCAAAATTAAGAGAAAATTATTTTTATAGTAAAGCACATTACAACAAATTAAAATCGAAAATTTAGAAACCACTATTTCCTGGAAGAAAAAAAGATTAATTACACAATATAATGCAAAACTAGAAATGAAAGTTATGTGAGTCTAACGAGGCAGTTTTATGAAACTCATGCACTAAAAAACTTATAAAAGGAGACAGGAACCATTCAGAAACAGGGATGGTCGGTGACAAGGGAAAGGGGTTGGCAGATGTTACAGGAACCTTGTAGTAGTCCATTGTACTTTTCTAACTACGTTTTATGTCCCTTGAGAAGATGTGCGTATTTTTTCACGGTATCCTCTATACTTTGCTGAAAAATAGCCATGAAACAAAACTACAAAATCGACAGAGAAAAATAAATTGCAATTCATTTCTTTCTATATTATTTGTACTTACTAACAGCGCACCATCCCCCTCTCTCCACACTCTGCCATCGGACTTCTTTCTCCAGCTCGAGTACATATAATATTTTTGAGACTTGCCTCTCTGCTGCTAGGAGGTGGGGAGATCTTCTGGGAAGAGAACTCAAACTCGGTGTTGACATATATACTACAATGGAATGCAACTTACAGTTGGCTTGTGAAGTAAAATGCAGCGAAGCACAGAGAGAGCGGATGTTGACAGAAGGGTGGTTTTTTTAACTGTGGTGAGGAAGAAACACTCCAAGCGCTGCATAGGAATCAAAAGGTATAGGCTTTCTTTGGTTGCGAGGAACAAGGCTAGTATTGGTCATGGAAGGGTCGTCGAAAAGGAAAGGATTCTTGGTGAATTGAAAAGCGATTTTTAGAAGCATCTCAAGAAGGCTGTGTGTATATATTATATAGGAGACCTATTCTACTTTGAGAAGGCAAAAAGTCCCTTTATCCAAATTCAAAAGCCAAAGAAATCATTCCTTGTGCATTGAAAAGCGATTTTTACATGCAGAAGCAGCGTAATTTTGTGGGAAAATGAGAATTTCATCGCAGAATTTAATGTTGATTATAAAATGTTAGAACAATAGTAAAATTACAATTCATGCATTTCTAAAAAGGCCAAAGCTTCCTTTATCAAAATACGTATAGATTACTCAGATTGACGAATCTCCCTTGCGTAATTAGACAAAAGAATGTGCTGGCGCACCGAATTTTTGGGGCAAAAACGAAAATTTCACTGCAAACTTTCAAATAGATTATAAAATACAGAAACAATAGTAAAATTACAGGACATTCATTACTGAAAAGGTCAAAGCTTCCTCTATCAAAATACATATAAATTATTCAGATTGACGAATCTCCCTTGCGTAATTAGACAAAAGAATGTGCTGGCGCACCGAATTTTCGGGATAAAAACGAAAATTTCATTGCAAACTTTCAGATATATTATAAAAACTATATTAAAATTACAAGACATGCATTACTAGAAAGGCTAAAGCTTCGTCTTTCAAAATATATAAAGGTTATTAAGATTTACGAATATCCCTTGCGTCAATAGACAAGAAAAGGTGGTGGCGCACCGTATTTTCTGCGCAAAAATGTAAATTTCATTGCAAACTTTGAGGTAGATTATAAAATATAGAAACAACAGTGAAATTACTGGACATGCATTCTAGGAAAGGCCAAAGTTTCCTCTTTCAAAATATATAATGGTTTTATAGATATAAGAAATATTAAGTGAGTTAAACAGTAAAGAAAGCAAGCACTTCCTCGGACGTACAGTGTAGTCGCTCGGCGTTGAGGGGTTAATGTTCGGCTTATTAAAACATAAGACTGATTAGTGTTTAGAATATCTAATATATAAAACTGAATGTGTTTGTTTGTTTGTATGTATGTTCCTTATACAAATCCACACAGTTCGAGGTATCCTCACGACATATCCCCGGGTCCTTTAAAATTAAATTTTGGGTCACGTAGGCTAATTTAAAATTGCCCCAAAACCGTCTCCCATTGATTCGATTGGGATTCTCAATGTTGAGATGAACACGCTTTATTTTTTTCGTTCATTAAAATACCTAAATATTGACTTATGAGCGTGAAACATGAACCATTCTATGCATGAAGGATCAAAGATTCTTATTCTTGAGGACTTGAGCCTTGGGACATCCGTTTTTGATCGCATTTTGCATTTATTTCTGAAATTTCAGGCATTTTTCAGCCCTTTTTGAAAAGGTTACCAAGTGACCTGCATTGTTTGATTCAGAGGATTTCAATGCACGTTTACATACTATAGGCGTTATATAGGCATTATGAGACTCAAAATAAATACTTATAAAGGTTTTTAGAAGCATATTATTTTTTTGGTTCGGATTGGTGTTGCTACTCTAAGAGAATGGTTTCATAGATGTGGTTATTTTCAAGGTTCTCTGTTTCATTTTAGCAGGATTTTTATTAAGTTTGTATATCTACCACAGCCTAAGCATACGTAAACGTCCGTCGTTTCACGGACTTTTTAGAGTCCACACTGTTCGAGCTATCCTCACGATATATCGCTGGGCTGCTTAAAATTTCAATTCGAGACACGAGGGCTACATTAAAATTCTCTGTGATCCTAAAATGCGCCCCAAAACTGCTCCAAAACTGGCTAATATGGTCGAAATTTGTCACTAGAGCACCTATATTGCTCACAAAACATGGAGATTTCCCAGATTTGAATCTGAAGTTAGCACAAGCTATTCTAAGCTTCAGAATATTTAATGGGGGCCCTTCCAGAGCATCAAAATTAGCCGCCCAAAGAGTACAATCTACAATATGATCATGCACGTAAATATCTATTGCTTAATGTGTAGAATTTTTTCCCTCTGAAACGATTGGTTGTTGTTATGTTCAGTCGCGGACTTTTTTGGTGGTGCATGAATTTCTCTTTCCAATTTTTTTTATTAACTCCTTACCGATATAAGCACAAGGGGTATGAAAATAAGTTTTAAAATTCCAATAAAATACGCACGACCACCAATGTAAACAAGGCGGTTTATTTGGTTTTCAACTATGTTCAGTAACTGATAACAGATAACAAGATGTTCAGAATATTTTAGATTGATTTTGGAAAGTGTAATTCTTTTTGAAGGTTGAATTATATTTTTCCTGCAACATAAATTTAACAATTGCATTACTTTTTACATCGGATTATATTGGTTGAAAGGTTTAAATAATTTCATACCTAAAAAAACAAAATCGTGTTTCCTTCTAATTAATCTCCTATCATCTGTAGATTCAACACCAGTGTAATGTTTTACTTTCTTAGGCCGAGGAAGCGCTCTCAAATTGACATTCTTTATTTTTATTGCAATGAAAGACACCTTATGCGTCGTAATTCCGTAATCCTAAGATCTTCTAATTCTCAGTTCATCAATGTTGAATCTGCGGATGATAGGAGATTAATTAGAAGTCCACACAATTTGATTTGATAGGTACGATATTAGTATTATTTAAACCTCTAATCAAACATATTCTGGTGTAAAAAGTAATGCAATCGTGAAATTCAGATTGCTAATTTTTAATTCTCCATAATATTAACACGTTAATAATAATTTAATATTAGGTCTAGAGAAATCAATTAATGGATTTCAATTGTTGAGTTCATCGCGAACATCACGTTTACAGAAACAGATGTAAACAAGTTTGTTATTGAGATAACATTTAAAATTAAAGTAAAAAATGAATCATTGTTTAAATAAGCATTTTAGAGAATAAAATGTGTACATCAGGTTTGCATTTACTTTATTAATTGCGTATTTGCCAATAAAATGTGGTATCGAGATTATGTATTCAAATGACCTGAGTTTGTTTTCCAAATCAGTTGATGTTAGTAACGACTCTGAACGACAGCAGCTGTTTTTGAAGTAGCAGTTTTTTGCTTATCAGTTTAATTTAAATGCATTCAACAAGAGAACAGAGTAAGGTCCCTGAAACCTTAGTGGTATTTTGTGTAATGAGAACTGCCTTTAATCAAATCAGTCTTGTTTCTTTGAATGAAAGGGTGCACTACAAAAGAATCACAATGACATCACACAGTAACAAAATATATTAACATGTTATGAATAAATCAGTCTTTCCCTTTGAATAAACTGTTGCACCTAACGAGTAGGATGTCGTTGACCACACTGTGACAAAGCCTACTCCGCAGCACACTGAGAACAAATTTCAGATGTGAAAAGGTTCTCTCAATGCTGACCTGAGTGACTGGCACACTGTAGACGATTGCAGCCAGCTGATAGAGCTCTGGATCACTCTCCTTGCAGATCTCCCAGTACAACAGTACGTCCGAGCCTGGCGGCAGTCGTGGCACTCTGCTGAAGTCCTGGAGGGGCTTCTTCACGTCCCGGCCAGTCCTTCACTGAGTGGCTGCATTCAAAGCAGCTTCGTGCTGCAAAAGCATTCGCTCGAGTGGATCCACACACGAGGTGTCAGGACTCGGGGGCTGAGGTTCAGCGGTGCCACGTGCGCCCTGGTGGAACAAAAGAGGCACAGTGATGTAAAAGTCATGTCAAAGATATAAAAACTTTGGCAGTGTTTGTGCGACTTTGACGCCAGACTGGTCAAGTTGTATGTAAAATGACGTGCTTTACCTGCATGGTGGGATCCTCTGCTTTGTTCTCCAAGCTCTGTAGCCTGTTCCACAGAGTTAAAGTGATCTTGAGCCCTCTTCTAGTCGTCAGGTGACAGTAGGTTGTGAAACCCTGGGTCCAGGTACAGAGCAGAGGAGATGCACCGGGAGCTTAGCAGTGCCTCTTCCCTCTGCTTCATGGCCATGCACAGGTTCAGTGCTAGGCTGAAGCCTATGATCTCCATCTCCAGCTTGCACTTCATCCACACCGCCAGGAAGTCCCCCACGATGAGTTGCTCACTCTGGAGCTTTTTGGGCGCAAATATCATGGAGAGAAGTGCCTCCGAGATGGTCCGCAACCCAGCCCTCTCCGAGTCTGTGAGGTCCACCATCTGCACTCGCTTGGCCAACTTGGCTGCTGTCACGACCTGGGAGGTTATGTCCTGTAGACCCAGCAAGCTAGTCACCATGTCGAACATAGAGTTCCACCTTGTCTTGCAGTCTAGCGAGGGCTTGCTGCATCCCAGCTGCATGAGTTAAGTTCAATATCTCCAAAATGGATGGTTCCATGGAAATTTGTTTCAAACAAAACCTGGAAGAAATATTATTCTCTACAACTTTGGTCCTCACGAAGATTACCAATAACGTTTTTAAGGAGATATGTGACAGAAACCGAAAAAACCGATTATTTATAAATAATTCCTAAACAATAACTGCTATGGAAAATTGTTTCAAATGAAAGTTTTAGGAAATGACATTCTCTATATCCTTTGTATAGAATTGTATATACAATAATGATGTTTTAATGGAGAAATAATGCAAAAACCAAATTGGGTTTTGAATAAACCTTGACTTTTGGTTAACCGGTATTGTCCAAAAACTAATCAGTTCTTTGTGCTCATGCTAAAGTGTTATATATGAAATTTGGTGTTAATATGACAAGGACTTTTTGAGTTAGAGCGCCCACAATCACATACATCCACACAGACATCATTCCGAAAGTAACCTAAACGTGTTCTAGGGATCAAAATATCTAATAAACT
The DNA here is from genome assembly GCA_036926305.1 of Uropetala carovei. Taxonomy (NCBI): domain Eukaryota; kingdom Metazoa; phylum Arthropoda; class Insecta; order Odonata; family Petaluridae; genus Uropetala; species Uropetala carovei. The sequence goes on from JAXCHB010000241.1 coordinate 10,562,802, forward strand.
ATTGGTTTTTCGAAACATTCTTATCACATATAGACAGACAACATTGAGAAAATAGCCTAAACGTGTTCTAGGGACCTCAAAATGTGTATTTCCATTGAAATCTTGAAGTCAATTTTTTTCATGAACACAATACAGGCGACTCCCGAATCTCGTTGGGGATGTGTTCCTGAAAACGTGTTCGAATCTTGAATATTCGAGTGTCGAACGGCATTTTTCCATATACAGGCGACTCCCGAGTCTCGATTGTTCGAGTCTCGATTAATTCGAGATTTCGGTCCCGCCAATCGATAATATACACGAAATAAACTTCGCATAGTTATTATCTCCGACCAAACGCGAGGTTTAGTTTTGGTGTAGACGAAGTTATATCTGCTCTAATTGTTTGAATTTGTGCTGATTTCACTTTTTCTGTTAATCTTTTATTTAAATTTATTTATTTTATTGATTTATTTATAAATTTATCACTTGATATGGCATATAAAAGGAAATGTAATAGTGATAATGTAAGGGAATAAAATAAAAGAGGGTATAAGATTCATAATTATGAATTGAAATTAGAAATTTTAATGCGTGTTGAGAAAGGTGAAAGACAAGCTGAAATCGCACTATTGTTGGGAATGTGTCCTTCAACTATTAGCACTTATGTGAAACAGAAGGAGAAAATTCTATAAGATGTGATAAATTCACGTAAATTGATAACAACAACAGGAGTTGACCAATAAAGACCTCATCGAATTGCAACAATCCATTGAGACCAAGGAAGATTGTTTCTCCAACTAAACCTATGGACTTGTCTTTAAAAGACCTTAGTGAGATCTTCCGGAGTCTGGATAATTTCATACACTTGATTGACGAAAAAGATCCTAATACCGAGAGGAGGGTGAAAATGAAGTGAAGTCACGGGCCGGGTTTGGACTCAATTATGAATGGGCCGGGCCGGGCTTGGGCCAAAGATTTCGGACTGTGCAGACCTCTAACGTAGAACAGGTTTTTGATGATTTACTTGAAATTATTCATGGTGATGTCATAGCGCTTGCAACTTACATTGAAACTACATATATAAGGGGTTGTCCTGCTAGAGACAGAAGAAGAGCTATGCCCCAACACTTTGGTCCAGAGAAGTGGAACATATATGAACAACTTTGTAACAGATCGCAGAGGACCAATAATGTGGTGGAGGGTTGGCATTCAAGATTTCAGGAGCTAATTTTTACACACCATATCTCAATTTAGAAATTTTTAGAGAACTTACAAAAAGATCAGTGAGGAAACGAAGTGGAGATTACGCAATTAGTTGATGAGTAATGAAAGTTAAGCATCCCATCAAAAAGAAATACATGATTAACCCAAATCAAATTGAGGCAATTGTGGCCAATTACGAGGAATATAAGTTAAATAACAACATTTCACAATACCTGCATGCTATAAGCTACAAAATTAAACTATATACCAAGGAAGTCAAGGAGGAAGAAAATGAGGAATATGAGTAGATAATAAGATTTTCTATTTAAAAATCTTCCTATTGTATTCTTTATGGGACAAAAAAGCTTTGGACAATAATATTTAGTGGACAAACAAAGTCTTGGGCCAAAATAGATAGGACAAAATATTACTGCACTAATGAACAGATGGACTTAATGCAATCTGGACAAAATTATGTTTTGGATGAAAAGTCTTTGGAAAAAATGTTTGCAGACCAACTGGAAATTGTGCAACTGATAGCAAAATTCTCATTCTAATTTTAAGGCTCATTCAGAAACAGCGGACACTACAAGTTCATGCATATCGTGTATTTGGGCGTTAAGTTTTTTATCAAAATGATATATGTATGATTAATAGGTTAAATTAAGATGACCAGATTTTTATCTCATGAAAAGAGGACAAATGTCTAAAAATGTGATGAGAAAAGAGGACAATTAAAATTTGGCATAAAAAATTTTAACTAGGAATTTACAGGCAAAGTATAAGACATTATATAAATTTATATTGAGAAATGGTTAATTTATATTATAAATTATCCACTTATCAATATTAGTAACAAAAACATTTTAATCGCATAAATGTTTAATAAAATTCTCTAGTCATGTTTGTCAGAGCTGCTAACTTTCTTCTACAATTCCTCATCAGTAATTATGCTGTTAAAGAATAATAATGCATAACAAAGTTAATCAGATTTCCAAAATTTCAAAAGAGCATTTTTTAATAAAGAGAAAAATTCCTTATTGCAAATTCCCTTTAATTATTTATATTTGTCACTACAATGAACTCTTTTAATAAATCATTGTTTGTTTCTACTAAGTCATAAAATTCACAACTTTTTTTCTAAATTTATTTTTATCACAGCCTGTGAAGTTACGCATTCCAAAGATATTTCAGTTTTTTCACAAGTCCAAATATCATTGATGATTGAAAAAACTTTCTACTGCTGAATTTGAACCTGGTAGTGCAAAACAAAACTCGATAATTAATAACATATTTGGATATGGCATGAGTACCAAATCAAAATAAGCTTATAACCTTATAACTAAAGTCCGGAAGTTCAGGCACTAAACAAGGGCAAAATAGGTAACAAATATTCTCAAAAAAGGCACTTAAAAAGGAAAAAAAGGCACTATAAACAAAAAGGAATACTTGTATTTTAAGATAAATTTATCCAAATCTCAATTAACACACTTAATTTCACGTTTTCGTTACTCTATAAATAAGGCAGCAATATACTAATAAGATGCAGTATAATACCAAAATAATTTGAGCTTATCTACACAAAAAACAACATTTCTTAAAATGAATCATCAAAGCAGAGAATTTACAAGAACACAAAATGGAACTATATTACAAAAAAGAAGTACAGTTGCACATTACAACAACGTGCTTTTTCAAGTTTTTGAAAGATAAAGACTTCTCTTTTGACAGTAAGAAGATTTTTTAAAACAGAGATAGATCGTTCCACCTCTACAGAAGTGATTGGGGCATACTTGAAACAAGCTAGTGTTAATGGTTCCATATTGACCTAAACCTTACTATTACCTTCAATAATCTTACCTCACTTTATTTTTTCAAAACACCTTCTCAAGCTTAGCACTTAAGGCATGTCCTTTTTCACCTGGAACGATCGATAACACCTTTACAATGTCATTCACAACTTTTAGTGAGTTCACAAGGGAATCATTCCTTTTTTCTAGCAATGTAATAGCATCCGGTAACATTGAAAAGTGGGTGGATATGAAACTTAACTTGTTCTGAAGGGATGTCTTGGTTAATAGTTCTTTCAATATGCAAATAGATGTGGCTTCATCTGAGTCAAATTGATCCAGAATATCAGAGAATGTTCTGAAATTCCTGGCATAGTACATAGCATCTGATAACCATGTTCCCCACCTAGTAAGAACTAGTTGCGAAGGCAGTGTGAGGTTCAGAGCAATCTCTTTGAATAGATTAACTCGAGTTGGAGCTTTAAGAAAAACTTTTTTTCCATTGGATATTAGGTCAACATTGGGAAATAGTCTGCGAATTTCTTCAGCCACCCTGTGGAGAGCGTGAGCCATACATGTCAGGTGCAGGATCTGAGGAAAAAGAACTTGCAGAGCTCTGGCTGCTTTTTTCACGTAAGGAGCCACATCTGTTATGAATAGAAGGACATCCTCATGTTTTATTTCGTCGGTCCATAGTTTTGTGAGGGCAATGGTGAAGAGCTGTGCAATTATTGAACTATTTGCCTTTTCAAGTTCTTCTGTAGTTAGCAAATAAATGTTAGGAGGTACATCAGGCGTCATTGTTCCTACGACAACATTGGCAACATATCTCCCGACAGCATCTGTTGTCTCATCTATGCTGATCCAAATTTTCTTGCCAAAGACTTCACTCCAAATTTTTTTAATAACACTATCGTAACTTATGTCCAAATACGTTTACCGTAAAGCAGATTCATCAGGAACTGTTTCATTAGTGTATTTCCTCAAAAAAGTCTTCAGCGACTGGTTTTCCAGCTTCCAAAGCGGAATACCAGCGGCTAAGAATGCATCACACAAATTGAGGGAAAACTGTGACTGCTTATCTGAAATTTCGTTTACCTTATCATGGAAAGTAGAAATCAGACTTTCTTTCGCCTGACTTATGTGCAGCTGCGGCTTTGTCTTTTGATGTCGTGAGGTGCTGAGAAAAGAAGTATTTCTTCTCAAAATTTACAGATTTTTCACAACATTTGCACAACAACACTTTGCCATCAGTTGAAAAAATGTCTTCACCAAATTTTTTTTTATATTTATTATTCCGTACGGTTGTACATTGCAACATGGAATTTGTCAAGTTATAGTTGTTAAACATGGTTAAAAAAACATACAATTGAATGAAAACAATCAGTACAATAAAGGAAAATATATAAAATCAACCTGCATTACAACGTTCAATAAACTCATTGATACTATATACAGGTTTACTCATTAAAAATAATTTCAATTTCTTATTGAACAATAACATGTTTTGTACATCTTTTACATAGTTTGGCACCAAGTTATATAATCGGACACCCTGATGATGAGGACCATTGTTACACAACACAGTTTGTCTGTGTAAGACATGTATCTTTTCTTTAGAACATATATTATAACTGTGGATGTCACAATTTGAATGAAATAAATGTAAATTTTTCCTTATAAACAAAATGAGTTCAGGTAAATACAATGCTGGTAAAGGCAATATTTTTAAATACATAAAGGAATGTCTGCAAGAATCTCTGCAACTTAAATTCAACATTGATCTTATAGCAGACTTCTGGATTTTAAATAGAGAGGAGCTCGCATTAGATCTACCCCAAAATATGATTTCATATGACATAACAGATTGAAAATTTGCAAAATACACTTGCTTCAGTACATGTAAACTGGTACTTTGTCTCAATACCCTCAATTTAAACACCACTTTACTCAATTTACATGATATGTGGTCAATGTGGGCATGCCATTTCAATGATCTGTCAAACATTATACCAAGGAACGACACATTCTCAGATTGGGACAATTCAGTATTATTTAATTTAACACTAAGTTTCTTGTGATTTAAAATCTAGATATACCGTTTTTTAAAGATTTGTAACCAGGAGATTTTGTTTTATCCAAGCCTCTGAGACGTTGTTTCATTTATTTTAATCTGTAATTCTAAGGAATTTTTAGCTTGGATTAACAAACTGGTGTCATAAGGGAATCAGGTAAATCATTTATGTAAATAAGGAATAAGGCAGGAGCTAAAATAGATGGCACTCCACTTTTGACTGTCTTAATTTCTGAAATATAGTATTTTATATCATTCATTAATTTATCAAAATACGATATCTCAACCATCTGCTGCCTTTTAGTTAAGTAGGATTTGAACCATTTATAGGACGATCCGGTGATACCATAACCAAAGAGTTTATGCAATAGGACTTCATGATTAACGGTATCAAATGCCTTTGTTAAATCAAGATAAACACCTAATGAACAATATTTTGCATCAATGGCATTTAATGTATCTGTCAAAAAATCATAAATTGCATAAGTACATTTTAGTTTTCTGAACTCATACTGATGAGGATTTACAATAGAATGCTTATCTAAGTGATCAATTAGTCTCCTATATATTACTTTTTCAAATATTTTTGAAAAGCCGGAAAGTAAACTGATTGGTCTATAATTCCTTCACAAAATGCTTAACTCTAATGCTACTACTGCAAGCAGTTTTCGGCATTTTAAAATCAGTGTCTATGAACTAAACTAACTAGACAATATTGTAGGAAGTGATGTGCACTACACAAATGCTGAACAAAAAATGGGGAAAACTGAAGTGAAAGTAGGAAGGATTTAAGAACATACTATTTCATTAACGTTAATGAAAGGGAGCCCATTGCCTCCTGGGGAGATAATGGAAATGGGACTTCCAGGTATAAAGACATCTGAGATATGCACTAAAGCTGATTTTTTTAAAATATGAAACATACAATATAACCCAAAATGAAAAACTGGAAAAAGTATAAAATGGAATTTTTATAACAAAAAATCACAAAAATAGTCAAGTAAGGCAAAATGCCTGAACTTCCCAGCTCTACTTATAACTAATGGAATAAACTGAGATTCTAACCTTGCTTTAATACTCTGTTTTAGTTCCAAAAGAATAATAAATGCCCCAGTAGCTGGTAAATTATTTTTTTCCAGTTTTAAAATTGTATCTTGGAACATTGCAGCTTATGTCTGTATGAAATGTAAGTAAATTTCTGCTCCATCTTCAAAAAAATTTTTGATGGCTATTGGCATGCGAGGTTAACTTAGAAAATATGATTTTAGAGTCTCAAATAAGGTCAAATTCTTTCAATGGCAAGTGTTAGAGCTACCATCTTGTTTTGGAATATCCAAGCAACTATTTGTATTCAACATCAGCATCCTTACAGAAATCCATCAATTCATGTACAGTATAGTATTGAAAATATAAAAAAAATTGAACTAATATCATTTCAATATTAATTGGCAATAGTCCAGCTGCTGTGTTAATTGCATTTAATGAGATGTGTCCTGTACAACCAATGCAAAAAATAAGAGTTTAGAATTTCTTTCAATTTTGTATACCTACACATTATTTTTTCCTTTTCTCTGAATCCCCAAAATTAATTGGAACACCATTTACAATGTCGTATCTTTTGGGGGACATTTTAATCCCAATGACATCACTAATGCCGCATGGTGAAATGAAATTTCAAGCGCAATAGGGATTGATATTTACTATCTTATTAGTTAGACGGAAAATAATTAGTTTTCGAAAGCATATTTATGAAAATGTTAATACGTTACAAAGATTAAAAACTCACCAAGCAAAAAATTTCCACCGCAGAAACGAACTACCATCGCCTTAGCGCTCCTTACATTGAACCGGCTCCAAAAATATGACGATCGAAATTATTTGAGGAATTTGAGAAATGCGAGCGAATATTGCACTGTTAATTACAGAAAATGATAATATTCCGTAATTCTCATAATTTTAATAAGTACAATTCATCCTTTTTATCTTAGCCACAAAATCTCCCAAAATTACGTAAGGATGTTAAGTTGATGATTATTGCAAAATTGCAGATCTACTCCCGCGCGAACCATCGGGATTTGTGCGCTAGTTTTCGGCAGCGACGGATTTTCGGTCCGCGGGGCCCTGCACGCAGCCCTTTTTGGGGGCTATATTCGCTCACCTAAGTCAGAAGTGGAGAAACTACAGCCCGCGGGCCACATCAGGTCCGTGGGAGCACTTTATACGGCCCGCAATTGCATTACAAAAGCAAACCATGAATGTAACAGTTTCGTATTTTTTGGTTAAAATAACGGCCGGAAAGCCTTTGCTTGTGAAGTTTACACAATAAAATGTTATTATCAATTTCCACAGATAGAAACTTTCACATTCTCAAGTAACTTCCGATGTGGATCCTATTGCGGCCCGCCGAAGCATTTTCATGTTACAATGCGGCCCACCTAAGCAATCGCAACAGCTAATGCTCGTCAAAAGTTTCCCCACCTCTGTCCTAAGTAAACGTGACTACGTCCGAAAATGCGATGGAGCTAAATGCATAAAAGTGAGTTAATTAATAACACGGGTTATCACAAATACGTCGATTAACTTGCCGTATTTTCCATCTTGCAATGCAGGACTTTCGATCTCAGTCGGCGTCGCAACCCACGCACTGAGACCAATAACGTTCGGCACTGCCCGTCGCCGCAAATCTTACTTTATCATGACATTTCAATAAATGTTATGGTTGCAAATGTTTCTATAAAATACGTACATATACAGGTAACCCCCACTTGACGCGGAGGATGCATTCCTGACAACTTCGCGTTAAGCGGAAATCCGCGTTCGCCGGGGGTACTTTAACCCTTCAGCGCCCGAAGGTAAATAATTTTACAAATGGTATTTTTGGAATCACATTCAATGGAAACGCATGTTATCACCGGATTTTATAGTCATTTATAAGAGAAACAAAATTACATGGTAAACAATATCACAAAAACTTATTTTTAATAGCTCTTATACTGCACATCTACGCACCGGGTCAACTGCTTGGCTTTTTTTTTCTTATTATGCAAAATTTGTTGGTAACATTCAAGTATTGCATCGCCGCCCCTCTTCACAGCACTCACTCGTGTTAAGTCATTATCATGCTCTTCCAACAAAGCCATGCACTGATTGTGTAGTGAAAGTGCCCCTTCAATGACTTTGCTAGTCACGGGTACACTCAGGCTCTTGTATTTCCATGGAAGACACATGCCGGTCCAGCTCCTGCAGCTCATCGTTGGTAAGGGACTTGCCATGGGAGGTTAACAATTCATATACATCATCCGTGCCGACTCCCTAGATCCCCACTACAATGGCGATGTGGCTGATGTCTTGTATGACAGTGGGTAGTTCCTCTTCAAAGCCAGGGGAGTCCTGTATGATTTCTGGATACAGATGCCATCAAACACAATTCATACAAGACTGGGAAACTTCAATCCAGGCCTCATCAATGTTACAGATGACCTTCATTATGTGAAAAAATTCCACTAGTCCCGCATGCTTTGTCTATCCTGTCCATCGGTCTCCTCGATGAGTTACCTACAGTTCTTCCTCATGTAATAAGCCTTGAAGGTCGCTATTACGCCCTGATCTATGGGCTGCAGGGCAGACATGGCGCTTGGTGGAAGAAACGCCACTTCAACAGGGAAGTCTGTGAACAGTCTCCAGATGGAGAGGGTGGCCTGGCACGTTGTCCAACACCTGCAGATCCCAGGATTCAACACTAATGTCCTCACAATATGTTTTTTCCACCTGAGCAAAAACAAGAACTGATCCATGCTGTGAATAAGTTTTCATTTACCCAGGCCTTGAGGTTGCTACGCCACACAATGAGTAGATCAGCCTTACCGTACCCATGCATAGCACAAGTCCTCTGAAGCATTGCTGTCCAAGAGGAGAGTTAGCCGATCTTTAGCAGCTTTGAATCCAGAGGCACTTTTCTCTTCTCTAGAAATAAACGTGATGGCATTCACTTCTAGAAAAGTCCCGTTTCATCCACATTAAAAATTAAATTTTTCTGGAAAATACTCCCTTTCCACTATTTCCCAGAACTTTCTGGGACAATTTTCTGCCACCTTCTTGTCTGCACTAGCTGATTCACCAGTTATTCTAAGGTTGTGCAGATCACCTTCTGAAGTGTTCACACCACCCTTTACTAGCTTTAAAAATATCCTCAGATGATCCATCACCATGCTGGACTATGATTGCACTGTGCACACTATAATGTGTCATAAGCTAATAGCTGCCTCCAATTAACTTGGCTGCCTGTACAAGCTGAATTTTGAAGGTCTTGATTACTTCAATGTCAATTTCTTCCTTTATTTAACATTTATCAGTTGCAAATTAACTTCATCTCTAATTTCCTAATATTTGTTAAGAATTCATTTAACTTCAAATATTTAATAAATTTATATGAATCTGAAATCTAAAATTATTATCCAAAACGCCTTCATAAAAAATTCTAGGTTTACATTTATATCAGAGGTAATAATAACTTCAATTCATGACCATGGAGAAACAATGTGGAATTCAGTAGGAATGTGTAAATGTGGCCGATGTACAAATGTTTCTTTCATCCTCTACATCAGCTGCATCTACACTGAAAATAAATGTGACAAACTGGCTCTACTTCTGATTTCATCTAGAATGATCACTTTAAACAAAATGACATATTCTTAAAATGCTACATATGAACACTTTATGGAAAAATGTTTCCATACGAATTGCGACTAGCAATATTTTTTTATTGCAGCATATTAGTTTTTTGCTTGGCCTCTGTTAGATTTATACCAATCTTATTTCTCGTTTACATTATACATATATGATGTTTATGTTAAAAATTTTATAACACATCAATACAGCATCACAAATGAGTGGTGTTAAAATATTTGGTAGTAATGACTTTTTTGTCAAAATAATTATAATAACATTTAATCTTTTAAATAAAAATATATCAAATTCAGTAAAGATATTTTTCACGACATGAACATTAATCACTTCTTCCTAAATGCTTTCATAAACAAGACAGTACCTGAAAATAAGAAAAAACATTAAATTAAAACTGATCTGATTGTGAACGACATTTTTAATACACAAAGAAAAAATTTACTCACATACAAATATAATAATTACTATCAAAACAACAAGAAACACCCAACATTTACTGGCTTTTTTTCTGTGCATTTCCAATCGTTCTGATTCAATTTTTAGCTGGGACAAGCTCTGCTCTGCCAGATCAGATGACTTTTCTATTGTCTGTTGTGCATAAGAAATGTAAGATTATAACATGGATACATTCTATAAATTCACTGTGATAGTATATCTGAGATTGATTGAGCCTTGGAAAGTTTCTTGATCTCCCCTCAACTTCAAATTTCGCCCTGCTTTTTTGGAAATGTTATTTAAAGCTTCAAATACGTATATATCATGATGTACAATATTTATGTAAGAAAAAGTTAGAAAATGTGCAGCTAACATAGAAAACTAAAGTTTTACTTAATAATGACAACATAAATGATGAATTGGTTACTTTTGCATCAAGAGGATAGGTGATATTAATGTAATAAAAATAATTATATTATGCACAAGTAACATTTGAATAAATTTATGTAAACTTCCCAACAAGATATACTAACATTTACATCCTTTTTAATGATTGCATTAGCAATAATTGATTGTTCCTTTAAATTCCTCGTCAGTGAAAGCATGTCATCAGCTATCTTTTCTTGCATGGAATGATGGTACTTAATCAAAACATCTAAGTCACCATCTGTTGATAATGTCTGCTTCCGTTGCCTCAGCCCTTCATCCGATCCTGCATTGAAAACAAAAATAATTCCTTTATTCTCACAAATTTATATTTTTAACAATCATTTTACAAAAATGTAATTCTTCACATATCAACAAGAATAAGTATTTAAGACATCTTATTTTCATCGGTATTGAATACCATCCTAAGGATGAATTCGTCGTCATTATTGTATGAAATACACGAGTTAACAACTATAAAATTAACGTAATTACCTTTATCAGTTTGAAAAAGTTGATCCCTAAGTTCTTGTACAAATTGTGAAGTAGACTTTTGGTGAATTTCTTTGGTTATTGTCTCCGAAGTTGCTGCTGGGGCATGAGAAAGAAGCTGTACTGCAACTACCTTCTCAGATGGTGATGTCTTATAAAAGAAGTAAAATAATTACCTTTCATAATCATAACATTTAGTATCACAAACTAATTAATTTCTTGTTAGAAACCCACCAGTTTGTTTGTTTCCATTAGCCCTCTCAGGAATTCAACTCTTCTAGTATACTCTGACATGGAATCCTTTTTAGGCTTACTGGAGAAAAAATTATGAGTTTGAAATGGCAATAATTTCCCCCTAGTAGAAACGACGTAATAACTGATAATTTTCTTAAGACAACCATAAATTTTTACGTAAGAAATATTTAAATTATAAATTTTACACTAATAAAATGCGTCATACTTAGGAATACTCTGCAGCTCAGCCAGCATTGGACCCAAGGCAGAAATGTACTGCAAGCATCGATTTCACATATTACTGAATGAACTTCAATAACTCGGCATAATTGCTTATTATATTTTCCTATTTACCTTTTCTAATCGCCAGTCCATCTTAGGATTCTCTAAAGCTAAAGATTCACACTGACCAAGTAATCGCTTAAAATTAATTTCTTTTCTTGACATTCCCATATCGACCACTGTGATTAACTTCCTCTAGCTCTTAAATTGTAAAAATATGAGTTTTAAATTCGCCTTAAAATAAATAAGAATTCTTATATACACATAGGACCCATAAAAATGTCCAAATCAGACTTTTAATAAAAAATAATTTAAGATACATTAAAAACAGTCCGCCGTGCAACTCAATTTGAGTGTACGAAATACGATCTTAGTTTGTTTATATTCTGAACCTGAGCCATTGGCACTGTTATCGAATGGAAAGCTCACATTACGATATGATATTCGACAGCCTTCACAGGCTATATGGCATTTGTTGATTATTTACGGAAGATTTTAACCTTAGACCTGTGAATTACATTGGAGTGCATATGTGCGTTTGCTAACGTTCGTTATAACTCACATTTATGCAAAACTCCTTACGTTTAATTTTCTTAATCAGCGTATTTTATAATAACAGCACAGCAAATGAAATAAATCTGAGCGGTGCATTACGTGGCAATAATGCAAGAAGATTCTAACGGAGAATCCTCCTTTGAATTTGTTGATAGAAAGGTTGAAACTATGTCTTTGAGTGACGTAGTTTCGAAAACAAGTTAGTGCTTATTAAATATAATAACTTTTATTGACTTATTAGAAAGTATAAATGCCTTCATTCCTTATGTCGTTACATTTTATCGCGCTTTTTATAGGTGTAGATGCCAGGACAACTGGAATAAATCCTGAAAGTGGGTTAAACAAAGGAAAAAATTTACTCTCAGGCATTACGCCACCTTCTACACTTCCAAATTTTGCTGTCCCTGCATCTCAATCTGTCAGTCAAAATAAAGATGAACTTTCCAAAATTAATCCTGGAACAAATTTATCTAAGACGTCAATTGGAACGGAATCCGCTACGCAAGCCGTAATTGTTTCTCCTCTTGCTACAGACTTGGGAGAGGTTCCACCTTATATATTAGAGCGAGCAACTCCGAAATTCAGGTAGCCATGCATTTTTTAACATTGATACACGTAAATGAAGCGATGTAACAACTTATGTAGTATAAGAAAAGACCTATTCAATGATAATTTAATTTTATAATTCTTTTTATGCTCTTTGTGACCATAATGGAAGTGCTGCAATCCCAGCTAGCAAAGGGACTGTTCCTCAACATGAAGCTCAAGATTCAAAGGATCTTCATAAGCTAGATATATGCCACGGAGACCATGGAGGTCGAGGACTAATGGGTTGGGTGAAAGATGCAGTTGGTGGTAGCGGAGGCCTTCTCTCTAGAGTTGCCGAAAGAGCCAAGAATTCTGTAGATTCTATGATCACTACCCTTGATCCTCAAATGAAAGAATTTCTTTGTAAGATAGCGTACATATTTAAAATGTATTATTTGTTAAGTAGGAGTTCTAGTAATTTTTATTAAGTATACATTTGGTTAGCAAACTATATCAATATAAATTGCAGTTTTTTATGCCAAGAGGGCCTATTCAGCTCTCTATGCCTAAATTGTGATTTTTTTCTATTTGCAGATTCAGGCGGAGATATGGATGTGATAGTTGCCTCGGATAAGGAAGTAAAAGTAAGTCCCATAAGAGAAGCTTTCCAAACTGTCTTTGGAAGAGCCACCGTTGTGTAAGTGTCCATAACCATTAGGTAGCTTGTTTTATTTAAGTTTTATTGTGAATATTTTTGGAATGCCCTATTATATAAAGATTTTATGGTGGCTTTTAGGGGAATTGCAGCACAACCAACTATGGTTGCTGCTCAGCCAGTAGGCTTCTTAGCAGGTGTAAAAGGTGCCCAGGAAAGAATCTCTGCTCTTCGTGCCTTGCCTGCTAGATCACCATCTTCCCTCACGGTTGATGATACTCTGGCTGCTGTAGTTGCTGTTGAAAGTTTTCTACTTGAGGCAATGGAAGAAAGGTATTTTTATTTTTTGCCAAACTTAGAGCTGCTCTCCTGCAACCTTATTTTAAAATGCAAGTTGCATTAAGAAATTAACATTTAAAGATATTGGAATCTAATGAAGAAAATTTATATAATGATAATCAGAACCAATTTGTAAAATTTTGTAAATAATTCAACAGAATTTTTGAGCTTATCTTATGGTTGAAAAAATTCAAGAACAAGCACTTAAAACATGCTTTTCTCAGGTATCTTCAATAGCCACAACAAGTTTCTAAAAAACCAGATGTGCATTTAGGCTACAAAGCAGCCAACTTCAGTGGTATTTCACCAAAAATCGATATTAAAAGAATTTTTGTAAATCCTTGCTGTGGCTATTGGGGATACCTGAGACAAGTATTTTTTTAAATAATGTTTGATACATTGTCTCATGTTCAGACTAATCAGGAACAGCTTTAAAACTGAGATATTAATATTGTTACAGAAAAACTGAATTTTGAATTCTGTTATTCATATCACTATTGTGGATAATGATCAGTTTTATTGCATTTGGTTGTAATATTACAGGTGGTATGAAGTTAGTGTCATTGTTCTTAGTGACAAGCAGCGTGGTATTGAACTGCAAACATACACTCAGATGACTCCGGTTCCAGCATCAGTAGTTGCCCAAGCACATGCTGAAACACCGAAAGATTATCCACTCTCTTGGTCTGGTCTCTCTGTAACTATTGGAAGTTTGATGGCAAAACATCTTCAGGTATGTCAGTGTTAGATTAATTATGCATTCTAAAGGTATGAAGATTTCTGAAAAAGCAGGAGAAAAATTCTACCTTTATCAGTAATCAAATGTGGGTCTTCCACTTGCTGAGTGTATCTGACAAGTTGAAGATCTGGCTTTGATTCCCTCTCAAGACAGAATTTTTCTCTGGTTTTTTAAGGGATCTTCATGTCTAGCATATTCCTATCTGCATACAAACTCTACCAACACTTTCATTCAGGTTAAAAGTTTTTCACTATCATTATTAATTTTGTTAGTTGAAGAGTCCATGATTGTGCACTAAACTGTTATATACTTATTTTTTCCATCCTCTTCAAGCTTCTTCATTTCTTGTTAATATATGTTAGTTTTATCTTGAAAATGCAGAAAAGCATAGTAGTGCACTAGGAATTGAGGTTAATTGTAAATATTAAAATCATCTGAAGTGGTAAAAATAAAGTTAATATCATGATGCCTCTTTAACAACTTCATTGCAATAAGATTATTTTTTGTCTTTAATTTGGGTCTTTAGCTTATTATTTTGCATCAAGTTTGAAAAACTAAAATGAATCTTAGAAATAAGTAATTTTCCAAGATTTACTCACCATTGATATGATTGTATGGTATTATATGATATGGTTTTATGGTGATATTAGCAAATAATGAAAAATTACATGGAACTAATAGATTTATTTATGTACAGAAAATTATTGCGTGCTCTTAGTCTTCTTTCACGCTGCATGCACAGCTAACAATAATCTTCTGCCCCCCCCCCCCCCCCCCCCCCCCCCCTCCTCACCAGGACCATAGAACACAACACAATAATTTGGTTACTATGCCAACAAAAATTTTTGCTTAAAAATCCTTTAACTTTGTTATTAAAAGTACAATTTTGTCACAGTCCTGAAAAACACTGCACTGATGTTCTAATATAAAATATTTTTTACTTAACTACAACAGTATAACAAATACATGAGTAATGAGACATTAATTTAAAATTAATTATTTATACTTTGAATTATTGTGATCATACCTCCCACGCTATTGTCTCCGCTTTTTAAACTAGAAGAGTTGCTAAATAGAGTGAAAAATATATTATTATAAAATATATCGTTTAACTACATTCATATTACTGCACAAAAAGTTATATATTTCCTTTTTCTGTATTAAAATATACGGGAATTATGATATTTTCAAATAGTTTATTTTTTCATTCCTGATTAACCTCCCCTCCCCATGGATGAAGCCTGGATCCACCCTTGATGGGCATAGGTGCCAAATAAAAAGGCACCAAGAGGTTTTAAGGAGCCTGAGATATCAGCACATCAGGCTGACTAGGGTGTCACAAATTGTGACCTTGATATATATTCTTTTTGACCCAATAGAAAAACCCATATCCTCAGAGATATTTTTATTAAATCTTTTGTATGCATTCATCCAATATTTATTTATTTATATATTTTGGGGTAGACCATTTTTTGTTCCCTCATATCTCTTGAACAAATGATCGGATCATAAAGAAGGTTACATTGATTAGCTTGAGATGGTTTTTAGCCCATAAACAAATTCATATCTCATCTAGATGTTAAACTGTGAACGGTCAAACTTTCCAAAAGTCTATTTGGCTCTGCTGGTGAGTAGCAAGAAATTGAACTACTACATATTCACAGCATTCAGTGCCCCAACATTAGAAATGATAGTGGGAAATACGAATTTCAACGTGTTGTCATTTTGACCAATAATTGTACAAAAATTTTAGCTTATTTCTATTATGTCATTGTATACCTCAGTAATGTTCACTGTTGGTTTAAAAACTTTGAAACTTTTCATAAAACAATTAACAACTCGTAATCAGTAGGTGGTTCATTTGGGAATGCATTTTTATTCCTCACGATGCGGTAGATGGCTTCTGGGTAGAAAAGTATCTTCGAAATTTCAAACCTTGCAAAATAGGGTGCCGTGATGAGTGCATTGGCCTGCTATGCTGAGCATACCTGTTGAAAGCCTGCAAAAGTTACATTTTTTCAATAGATCTTGCGGCCTCCCATTTGGGTGTTTAGAGGAGAGCACGCAAATCAACGCTTCATCCTTGGGAAGGGACATAAAGCCATTGGTCCTTCTTAGTGCTTTTCGAAAAGAGTATGCTAATGCCGGTACCAGGTTTCTCTTCTTATTAGCTTTGTGATTTAAACTGACGAGCCTACTAGCACTTGAGTCGTACAAAGTCACAAAGTTCCACAAATCACGAACTTTGACATCAATCATTGTGAAAAAGCGCTTGAGGTAAATTATTTGTTCGTTATTTTTCATTGAATGTTACCTATTCATTTTCGCACTTAAAGGATAAAAACAAGAATAAAATAAATCAAAACTAAAATCTTTTTTCCTTATAAAATAGGTGGACTTAAAAGAATAAAACAAGAAAGTTTTCTTGTTTTATTCTTTTAAATCTGCCTATTTTATAAAGCAAAAAGATTTTATTTTTGAATTTTTTTATAACAATGCTTCGTTATAAAATAATACGAATATGCATAACCAGTGAAAGATCAAAAGACTATTATAAGTAATTCAAAATATCAAATGACTTTTCCTGTGGCAAAGTTATTTTATATTTTGCTTTTTTTTATGAAGGTAGTTTTATAGGTACATAAATAATGTTCTTTCTCAGTAATGCTGCATATATATTTACATATCTTTATAGTCTCCCAATCTTAAAATTCAGTTCTTACATGGTTTTCACATTTGCAAAACTTCATGCCCTCTTTATTTTTTGCTGAAATTGGAATTTTTATCAACAGCTTACTATGCTTACTCAGATCAACTCAGCAGTTTTCTTAATGATAGAGCAGTTTCATCCATAAAATTATGTCTTGGGTTTATAGTCTGAGCTGTTACAGATGTTTTATTCTGCATTTTCATTACTTTGGATTCTGATTAATGTAAATGTTCAATTATAAATTCTTAATATGTTGCAGTTAAAAATTACCATATTATTTATTGCCAAAATGTTATTAATGAAGGTCATTATAGAATGTGGGAGGTTTATCAGAATGGAAATGTATAAGTTTGTAGTGAAATAATGCTATATTATTAACAAAAAAAATCATAATTTTGCAGGTAGATCACACTGAATGGCACCAAATGCTAACTGGTGTAAGCAGAAGAGAAATGTTGCTGATGGCTGCCAAGACATTAGCAGGGCTGTACAAAAATAATTTGGCTGGCTGATACGTGTGAACAATGAAGGTTGCATATATACTGAAATATACAAATATTTGTACTTTTTCAGACTATTGTTAAGAAAATGAGTATGTATGTTTGTTTACCAACTGTGTAAACAGTAAGACTTTGCTTGGTATTGGAGGGTAAAAATCTTGTTAATTTAACTATTATATTATATTACTCATATCGCACAGCATTCATTGATACGTCAAAGAGTTGTGTATACATTATGGGTTCTACCTAATCAAAAAATAATGTGCAAACATTTTATACAAGCATTATTTAATATATATACAACGTTCACAAATGTTTTTAAATGTAAACAAAAACAATAAATTTACCTTTTTATGACAAAGCAGGTCGATGATTTATTAGCATTTCCATTGATAAAACATTTCCTTCCAGAATAAATATATACATAGTAACATCTTAAAACATTTGCTATAAATAGTATTTGTACAAAAAATCATTTTAAGTACAGGAACTTGAAAGAAAATTTATTTTTTAAGTTGTAAATAGATTTCTTTTTGCAAGCAGTCATTTATCTCTCCTTATAGCCCTAGTCTTGACAAGTACAGTTGGTCCAAACTCTTACATTTCTTGAGCCCTAGGCATACCATGGCCTTATGATGTTCTTGTAAACAAGTATATAACATGTAAATAAGAGATAATTGCTTCCATGACGTTAGCCTATTCTGCAAAAGAATAACCAAACTAACTTGTCTGAGCATATTTGTACTTAAAAAACGTGTTTTATCATTCCCAGACATTGGGCGGACAATGATAACTTATATATAAAATGAGTATCAAAACAAAATTTGGAAATTTTCAATTGGTTGTCAAGTTGGATGCCAACTCAAAAAATTCTGCAAAACACACAAACTGAATAAAAATATTGCCCACACATTAACAAGGCATGCTTATCCTTCAAAAAATATAAAAACCTGAGCTTTAACCAGAACATATCATAACATTTCCAGATTTAACAACACGTGATGTGATATGAACACTATAATATCTTTCTGTCCATCAAAGTTTCAGATTGTGCAAATTTATGAAAGTGCTGCACACATCAGGCAACAGAAAGCATTGCATTGAATTGTAGAGGCAAAGTGATATTGCACAATTAGCCCTTTTTGTTCAACCTTCCATCAGTTCCCTCACAATGTGGGATAATTGGACAAATGATGGCCTATTTGTCGACTGCAATTGCCAACAAGGGGACATCAACTTAACATATATCGCTTGGGAGCAATTGGATGGACAAGGAAGGCGAGTGCCACTTTCTAAAGCTTCAAGGAGCATTTCTTGCTCCTGTCTCTCATCTCGACCACTTTCCTGCTTGTCACAGCCCTTCTCTGCCTTCTGAGCTCGGGAAGCAGGTTTCAGGAGGCGAGGATCTTCTCCTCGGGAAAACATTTCAAAAAGAGTCACTCCATACGACCAAACATCAGAGCGTGTTGAAAATTTCCCATCTCGCAAACTTTCAGGAGCATACCTAGAAGAAAAAACATAATTAAGCATGGGCGCCCGCAGTATGGGGCAAGAGGGGGCACTTGCCCCCCCCCCCCTTACGTTTCCCAAAAATTTTACATATGGCATTTTAAAGTTTACGCTGCCACAAGCAAAGCTGGTAGATCACAGTGCAAACTGTGTGACTGCACCGGGCCCTGTGCTATCTTCAAGTATTTGTTTTATTTGCGGGCGAATATCTGCTGAAGTGTGGCTGCAAGTAAATGTTTTGAGTGCAATAACACTCCCATACTCCTGTTGAAACTGTATTTCCGAATGTTGACTGTAAGAAATATAAGGAATGCAGATGACTGGATGTAATTTTCCCGACATTTTTTTGCCATTTGGATTCTGTATAATCAATAGTAAAGGAACAAGTAATCGGAGCACTTGCTGAGAAGCTTCCTGGAAACCCATTTGCAAAACGGAAGAAGGCAGAACACGTTAAAGTAATTATTTGCCTCTGGCATTATTCCAAGTGCTCTATGCTGGAATATAAAGTAGCAGAGATATCAATCTTTGAAACTTTAGCACGGCAGTACTGCAAGCAGGCGCATAGTCGGGGGGGGGAGTTTTACTTCTACTGTGCGGCTGCAAATAACAAATAAACGAATATTACAAACAGGGCCGACGCCAGGGATGAAGCGACCGCCTCAGGTGGCACATAGCTTGGAATGGCATTTTCAGGCGCATATTGAGACAAAAATCAACCGCCATTGTAGATTTGCGAAAAAGAATAGGGTGCCCATTGCCCAAAGGCAACCGCGGACAAATTAAGGTATATTCCTGTGTAGCTATTCTTTTCTTATCCCATACACCAGCGTGTGCGGCGGCTTTCCTTTGCAATATTTTCTTATTGGCGCACATAAGAAGATTCAGCTACATTTGTAATATGCCGCTAAGCAACTTGTTTAATCCTCTACAGTACTATTTGTAGTACTAGCAATGCCTGTATTCAGCCAATCTCAGCATTGATGACAGTGGTTGGGCTTAACCTAGCTGAACGTCACTGATTGCGATAAGCTCACCATGCATAGGCATTGATGTAGACTGGATAATTTAGATCTATTAGATCAAACACCTTGCGTTAATATTTCAAGGAAGTCCTAGTACTCGCTGCTGCTATAATAATAAATAAATAATCTGTGTAACTAGTGTAAATTTCATGGAAAAAAAGTAAGTTTCTATTCTATTTTATTTATTTCATTTTCTTCATTATATCATTTAATATTAGCATCAATATAACTCCAAAATATTATAAATGGATGGAGTTAGATACCAGGTTGGAGATTGGCAAGACCAATGATAGAGAACGTCAACGAATCTCACAACTCGAACAACAACATTGACGAGATATTTTAAAGAGAATTATAGCAGTTCTAAGTTTAAAATAAGTTACCCCAAAGATATATTGTCATAACAACCTACACTGCAAAGACATCACTTGCTACAGTTTTATTAATTTGATCTTACCATTTGATTGGAAGTTCCCTGTTTGTTTTTAATATATAATAATTATTTTGGCCCATCACTTGAGCTAGGCCAAAGTCAGAGATTTTAACATGGTTTTCATTAGCCACAAGAATATTTCTTGCAGCCAAATCTCTGTGTACTATATTTTTCCTTCCCAGGTACTCCATTCCCTATTTAGAGATGAAAATATGAATATTAAATAAAAATGCATATGCTTAACTAACGTATGATTTTACTCAAATTTATCAGAGAAAATTAGGTGTTAAGGATTAATTTCAAGCACCTCAGCAACATCCAGGGAAAACTGGAGCAGGGTTTGGTCTGAAAGAGTTTCCTTGTTAAATTTGAGATAAGACAGCAGAGAACCATGCTGTACAAATTCCATCACCAATCTGACATCACCCTCCTCAATAACCCCTTTAATTTCAACTATGTTTCGGTGCTTTAATGTCTGAAATGACAAAAAAATTTAATGGATCAGCATGTCAAAATATCTGATTAACATACTGAAATACAGGAATCTTCACTTAATTTGGAATAACAATGAATGTTAATACATATGTACCTTCATTATTGATATTTCCCTTTCAAAATCCTGCATGCTTGATACTAATGCATTAGTCTTTAACTTCTTCACTGCAACAAGTTCTGGTTCGCAATCTTTGTCTCTCTCGAGAATTCCTCGATAAACTTCACCGTAAAATCCCTGAAACAAATTTCCATATCAGGCAAATGCTGATAATGTTTTTATTTACAGGCAAAATATACAAATATTTAAACTGAATAAAACCACTTAATTTTAGACACCTTTTTCTTAATGATACCACTAATTAATCTTATTCAAAGTTTCAAATATTGCAATAGATTAACCCCTCAAGCATGCAGGACGACATATGTCATGCAACACAGCATATTCTGTTAGAGCTACTATCTCCTTTGTTCTTTGAGTGACAGTAGCAAATGATGTATCCATGTAAACATCATGAGTCAGGGAATGTTCCTAAACAAACATCTCTCTCTTGCCACTTGAAGATTTTTTTTCCAAGAGGGTAGGTCCCCTCATTCAGTCTGTGACCATGGCATCAGCAAGTAAGTCACTTACTGATGCAGAAGCACTGAATTTAGTTGCTTATGATGAAAAGTATTGTTTCTTTTGTGAGTGAGACTTCAGAAGGATATTTGTTAACTTCAGTAAGTGAAATTGAAGATGAGGATGTTAGTTGTGAGAGATTATAAAATCGAAATGAAAAGTGACTGCCCATGTTTTTCATTGGAATGATATCAATAGTGCAAGTATAATTTCTGCTTTTGATTGTGAATGTGCTGTGAACCGTAAAATTTTAAGTGATATCCTGCTAGAGTGCTTTGAAAGTTTTTATAAAGTTTTATAAAACTAATTGTTGAAGAGACCAATCGGTAGGCAAGCTGGTATTTGGAGAAAGAGAAAACTTTTTCCTTTCGTAAGACCAGGTTTTCGAAGTGGTATCCCACCTATCCTAATGAAATAAGAGTTCTGTTGGGAATGTGTCTTCTAATGGGCATCATTTCTAAACCAAATATAAAGATGTATTTCACTCGTATCTTTTAGCAACTCCATTTTTACCAGATATTATGTTTGAGGAAAGAATTTCTGCATTTTGTGGTTAATAATGACAAAGATTTAATCTGTAGTTATCCCAAAGGTTAGATGATAGGCATACTGATGCTGTTGTCACAGTAAAGTTGAACCGGAATGGGATTCCCACAAAACTAAAGGAAGGAGAGCAGTAACACTGTTAACAGGGCGTCACTTCACAGAAGAGGATCCCTCTTCAGGCAAGAGAAGACTCGGACAAAGGAAGTGCATTGTTTGCACAAAGAAGGGAATAAGGAAGGAGACAGCCTAGCGATGTAAAAACCACCCTGGAAAATCTTCTCGGTGTGTTGTACAATGTTTTGAAATGTAGCACACATTATCCAATATTGCAGAATAAAGTTGAAAGTACAATGAATATTTGAAATTATAAAGTAGAAGTCTAAAAAAATTAATAAACAGCGAACCATTCATGGTTAATATCTATTTTTTTCAGATTTTTATTTTTAATATTTTCCGAGAATTACATTTAAATAACATTGCATTCTGGAGCATTTAAATACCCGAGGGAGCCATTTTTAAATCACACTTGAGGGGTTAAATATTTAAAACTTGGCAAAAAGTGCATTGGTATATAAAAGAGCACAAATAATAAATTTTAAGCTAAAAACAAGACATTTATAATTTTAATTAGCGTAGAGATTTAACTAGAACTGAAATAATAAGCCAACAATCTTGTTACAGTAAATAATGCTCAACAAAAATAAAACATACCTGGCCAATTCTGCCTTGCAATACAACATTGCACTCTCCATTGAGTTCAAAAATCCCTTGCATGGACATAACACTGTCCACCGAAGCATTTTCACTGGAAAACTTAAAATTTGAAAGAAAGGTTGAAAAACCAGATGACAGTACTTGACTATCGTCATCTTGGTCCTAATAGAAAATAAAATGATAATCGAATTAAAATTTTCTTTTAAAAGAACATTAGCATTTTAATTGTTATGAACTTGTGTCAACCACTCTGTCTTAACATCAATTATGATATAACATTTATTTTTCTTGGCAGTAGCTCCCATGGTGGAATATCTATACATTCTCTGCAAAGACAGTTCTTGATAATTCATACCAGGCCTGAGCAACCCAAATCACTCAATGGGCCAATTTTGAGAACAAATATTTTTCATAACAACAAAATGTATTCAATGGGAAACTTGTTTTTCTTTGCAATGACTTAATTTATCAAAGTTTACTACAATTGTTATGGTAGAAATTCTCAACTGATTTTCTAACTTAATATCTTCCAAGGAGCCACGAGATTTATTCTTCACGAAATTCATTTTATAAAAAAGGGACTCACAAAAGCATGATTTCTCAAATTGAACTATATCATTCTTCTTTTCAAAAATGAATTTTAATTCAGCATTGCATTGCAAATAATTATCTCCAGCTGCAATAGTGCTGGTGCTGTGCTTACATCCACGACAATTGAAAACAGACAATTTGGAAGAAATGGGCCACTTTTGTGTGGAAAACAATAAGAAGTTTGTGGGCTGCAAAAAAAACTTGTAATGGGCCACATGTGAACCGCGGGTAGCACAGGCCTGATTTATACAATTGTTCTTATTATCTACTGTTACCTCTGTGCCCCTTAAGAGCCATGTGGCTGCGAGACTGCTCCCTGCACTGAAACTTGAAGAAAAGTCTTGAAATAGACTGGATCCAAGAGGATGATCACTGCTGGCAGATAAGGAATTGTCCTCTTCCTCTCTATAAGTAACCAATGTCGATCCTGTGAATTCATAAATGAATTTTTTTGTCATTCAAAAATTATATTAAAATTGAACAGGAAATCTATAATCATTATAAAAGATGGTCATGTAGAATTACTCAGTTGTTTTGAATAAGCATTAGCCCTGAATACAAAATTTTTATGAATAATAATGGCAGCAAGAAATTTAGGACCTTATCTATACCTCGATCGTTTTACGGCGGCAGTCGACGATGCACGAGAAGGGAAGGGAAAGGATGGGAAGGGGAAGCTTTAAGGGGGGAGGGGTGATGGATGCCAGAGCTGCACAGGATACAAATTTTGGTTTGGACGAGTACAGGTTCGCACATCTATTGCCCACGGCTAAACACGGCGTCCCCTATAGGCGGTCGTAGCTCGAGAATTGACTCGTCCTACCATGAAAGTGTCTTCTGCGCACTGCTGCCATAAAACGATCGAGGTATACTTACACTTGTTGGGATTTGAATGTTACTGATTTGTGACACAACGTGAGTCATATAATGACACAAAACGTTTTAAAAGTAATTTCCTAGTTCATGTAAGGTTATTAGACGGGCAGTTTTATCACCTCCTGCAACAATGGATGGTGGTTTTGCTTGTATGATAAGCACCATTACACTAATTATTTTGAGTAAACTAACCTGTTGCATCAGAGAGAATGCTGGATGCAGAAAACGAAGTGCTAGATTCAGATTCACCCTCTGCCTTCCTCTCAAAAGATTTTGGAAAAGCAGTGGCATAAGAATGTGTTTGCCTGGAGTTGAAAACTATTAGATGCGTGGAAAGAAGTCATTTTAAATAAATTTGAAATAAAACATTACTAACCACAATTATTAACTCTTATTAGCTTAATATTTTTATTCAAACATACTATTCTTTATTCTATATGTTGAAATAAAATACTGAATAACAAAAATTGAATTGTTGGTCAATTGATATGAATATTTTATAATTAAGCATGAAATTAATGAATTTAATTCTTATGAGCAATTTTAAATAGCATCATGACGCAAATCTCACCTTGATACAATATCTGGTTGATATCTCTCATAACAGCTTGAGGTTTTTTTCTGCTATGGTAATCCAAATCCCAGCATTCCAACATTAAATTATATACTTCACGTGGGCATACATTTGGCAAAGGAAGTTTCTTTCCACGAATAAATTGCTATCATTAATAAGATAAGAAAACACTTATGAAATAACTATCCCTGGGTAATCACCTTAAAATAGTCACAGAAAACAGATACCATTTTAAGAGTTTCAATTAATACAAGGTTGAACTTTTTGTAAATTTTGTGACATATAGACGAATACAACTTTAATATAAGACCATTCCCAACAAAATCGGTTTGGTCAGTCTCTACATAAGAGTGGCAAAAAATCATGATCTTTTTAATACCGTATTTACTCATATAACCCATGCACTCGTGTACCCTGCGCACTACTATTTTTGGACCGGTTCAGAGGGAAAAAATTAATTTGAGCCAAAATAAGGTTTTTTTAAGTCACTGATTCCTACTCCCTGAAACAAGTTCCGCTCAAGTTAAGCAAGATGATAGGTGATATTTATATACTGACCTATAGAAAATTTGCAGTGGATATTTTTTAAGATCTACTGCATGCAGCAGAAAATTCTGGTCATTTTGCAAAAATCTAGAATCTTAATAACTCTTATTTAATGTTCACAATAACATTGCAAAACTCAGGCTGTTAAAGAAAACAAAAAGCTCTATATTTGCCCGAATATCAAATGATTTTATTCCTATTTAGTAGGTGAAAAACCATATCGTAGCAGTAGCCGTTATCAAGAAAATCAAACAAGAATGTCTTAATTTGAGTTGAACTTAGAAATTTTCTTGCATGGTTACTTCTTCGTTGGTGCTGACATAAGCAATCTCACAAAACTGTTTAATTTCCTTACATGTGCATGCAATATTTTTAAATAGGAAGAAAATGGATTATTTATGACGAAGAAAAGAACTTGAAAATGCTATCTTCCTTACATATACGTATAAAATTTCTTTCAAATACTCCATTGCACATTTGTGATACGCTGTACACTTTCCTAACTTGTTTTATACAGATCACACTGGCAATTGGAATAATATAACAATACAAAAATGGAGCTAAAAAATTTTATGCCTCATGATATATAATTTATCAAGGCATGATGTGAGGTAAGGAGTACTGTAGTGGAGGGTGTATGGTGGTATATGTTGTATACCCTCTGCTTTTTCAAAATAATAGCAGATACTCTCACCTTATAAAAATTATACAGGTCGATTGAAAAAAACAGCTCATACATTTTCTCCTAGCATCGTAACATTACAGTTGTGTAATTTGCTCTAAAAATACTGGGTAAGAACCCTCTCTCAAAGTTTCACTTTAGAATACAGTATACCCTCTGATTTTTTTACGACTACAGCACTGGAGCTAAATAGAATAATATCTCAGGAAAAAGTGAAGCCTTCTTGTATTTGATATGATAAGAATCTTATAAATAAAGTACAGATTTATCACAAAACTTAGGTTTTTTCACTGAAATATAAGGTGTTTGAAAAGATTGAAAAGAAATACATAATACAGGTAATCTCCGATTTATATCGGGGATGTATTCCTAGAGCCGGCGACGTATATCGAAACGACGTAAATTGGACATGTTTTTCTCATATATTTATATGTTATAAAGGAGATTAACTAATTAAATGATTAACTCTAATCCTCCATCTGCCTAGCGACTGAAAGAAGGAGAAGCATTCGATACATTGTAGTGGCTTGCTTTTCGGATAGCAATCATTTTCCGTTAGTCCAAGTTAGGGCCCTGGGGATGAGAGCGATATCTTCTGTGATAATGTACCAACTCTGAACGTTTTTTAAACAGATTTACACATTAATCACAAATAAATTTGACGTTTTATCTCTATCAATGGATAATAGAAAAAAGTTCTCATTTTTGCTTTTCAAACAAAAATTTGAAAAGAAATGCCACCGATACAGAACATTAATAAAAACTATGCTTTATCAGCCACAATGCATACATACTGTTAATGACTGCCTGGAATAAAATGTTTGAATTTGTTACCATGCATAATGCAATTTTGCCTGAAAAAATGCATATTATATACGAAAAACTACAGTAGTCCCTTTGGTTGGTTCTGTTGAGTTTTACCTGCTGCCCTGCATTTCATGCTCTTCATGAGATCAAGATTTAAAACGACGTTATATCGGACATAGAAACAACGAACGATGTAAAATGGTGAAACTTTCCCTTATTTGTAAACGATGTTATATCAAAACAACATAAATCGGAATGACGTAAATAGGAGATTATCTGTACAGTGAAACCTCATTTTACACCATTGAAGGGACTGCCTAAAATAAACATAAAATCAAGGAAAGTGTAAAATCGGTGAAATGAAGATTATGAAACATACAGTAAAATGTGGGTTGCTTTATATCATAACTTTGGTAAAATATACGTTTGAACACAATAACAATAAAATTGCATATAAACTAACTTACATAACATTTTATTTCTTTAACCAGTCAAAAAGTTTGATAAGTGTTCCAACATATGCATCAAGTTGAGCTAAGATATTAATTTTATCACTTATTGTAAATACTTTCCGTTTTGCTTTATTATCCATATTTCAGGACAAAAATTAATTAATGGATTGCCACGTTTGTAAATAATGCCAAGCGTCGTGTAGACTTCCTACTAAAATGACCGATACATAAATGGATTACTGTGTTAACCGTATTTACTCATGTACCCCATGCACATTTTTTCCCGAAACACCGGGGAAAAAAGGGGGTGCATGTCTTACACGAGGATTTCTGAACAGGTTATATAAATTGTGAGTATTGATAGTAAATTCTCTGCAATATGCTTGTGTCTACGTTTATATTCATAAAAGACGTCAAACTCTACAAAGTACAGGCGACTCCAGAGTTTCGACCTTTCGAGATTCGACAAATTCGAGGTTTCAACACAGCCGATCGAAATGGGAACTACTTTACGCGGTGTAATTGGTTCCGACCAACCACGCGAGGTTTAGTTTTAGTGTAGACATGGTTATATCTGCTCTAATTGTTTGAATTTGTGCTGATTTCACTCTTTTTTCTGTTAATCTTTTATTTAAATTTATTTATTTTATTGATTTATTTATAAATTTATCACTTGACATGGCATCTAAAAGGAAATGTAATAGTGATAATGTAAGTGAATCAAATAAAAGAGTGCATAAGACTCATAGTTATGAATTGAAATTAGAAATTTTAAAGTGTTGAGAAAGGTGAAATCCATACTGAAATTGCACGATCGTTGGGAATGTGTCATTCAACTATTAGCACTTATGTGCACTTATTGAAAGACCACAGCCAGCAGAAGCTGCTTCAACATCTGCTGCAAGGACTAGCCCGTCCAATTCCCCAGTCAATAGCCCATCCAGTTCCCCACCCAATAGTTCCTCTTCTTCCAACTAAAATCTTCCAACTTCTCTATTAATAAACCAAGTCCAGTAAGCGCAGTTGAAAAACATTTAAGGTATGAAAATATTTTTAATTTTATTGTTTCTTTAATCTTAAGTTATTTTGTGCTTTTTTAATAACTTTTATATTAATTTTGCTGCGATAAATAGTTGTATGTATAGATAGATATATGCAGGTATGTTATCCAGCTCATGCAAGTCGTTTGTAACAAACGACTCGCGTGATCTGGACCGGGCCGTCTGCAGAACATATTGCATACATCTATCTTTGAAGTTCGAAACAAAAATTTATTTTTTCCTTTTCAGTGCAAATATAAGTTATACATTTAAAATATTTATTATATAAGTTATTCATAATTTAATATTGTTGTATTAACATATTAGTAATTAATTTTATAGAACGTGGGGGGAGACTTTTTTCCAAGATGCGGGAACGTATCCACCAATTATAACATGCAAATATATGGAAAAACGGCGTTCGACATTTGACAATTCGAGATTCGACCACGTTTTCAGGAACGTATCCCCGTCGAAATTTGGGAGTCGCCTGTATGCGGATATTTATGCAACCAAGCAAACGTGTAAGTTACGCCTGCGCTGCAGGCAAAAACTCACAAAAGTAGGCAGATAGAATATGCCGACTAACTGATAACTATAGTTCAATGAATACTGAGGGTTTGCCGGCTTGAAAATAGGTAGGCTCAAGTTTGGTCCTTTTCCCTCATCCACTTCAAGGAATTCGGAGTGGTGAAATTTTGTTGCAAATGAAAATTTCATCATTCGAAAGGAAGACGGAAATCCATATCTCAAGTGTTTAGACTCGTTTGTTCCTAACCTTCCAATATTTACTCATGAGACGATATGCAAAAAAACTCCCCATCCACGCAGGGAAGTTCCCATTCATATATGAACAAACAGTTCGTGAAGCTCCACATTGGTGTGTAATATTACATAAAAAACAGTGAAGTGGAGACAAAGTTGCGTAATATTACAACAAAAACAGTTAAGGGGTTCACAAAAGAGGACTATCAGTGAGGAGATTTCTGCTAGTATCGTCATAAAGAGATCATCCAATAAATTGCATCACGTAGAAGGGAGAAGATGCTTAACTTGAGCGGAATTTGTTTCAGGGAGTGGGAATCAGTGACTTAAAAAAACCTTATTCTGGCTCAAATTAATTTTTTCCCTCTAAAACAGCTCAAAAACAGGAGTGCATGGGGTACACAAGTGCATGGTTTACCTGAGTAAATATGGTATATGGAACGCCTAGCATTGTGTTGATATAAACTTCCTACAAAAACAAATGGCTGCAACTACGCAAGCGTAATGGTGAGCGTGAAGTGTGTTTGTTTATTGAATTGGCCGAAAAATGTAGTGCCACATGGGGTGGCAAACATTTCTTATGCAAAGATATGCCTATTTAAACATGAGTTTGAAAAAGTTACGACTAAAACTATTGAATAAAGCCTATTTTTAACCTTGAATACGGGCGGAACACTGCCGGTGCTTCTTCGCATTTTCCGAAATAGAAAATTGAAAACGTAAAATCGGGTGAATTTCCGTTGTCAGGACTCAAAAAATAAGATGCAGATTCAGGGGAAATGTAAATTCAAGGAAAATTTTACATTGTTCTTATGAGCATTTGGCCAGGACCAGACAAAAAGTGAGCAAAATCGGAAAAAACAAAATCGGAGAGTGCAGAATCGAGGTTTCACTGTATATACATGGATATCACTTTAAAAGAAAAGTATTAAAGCACAGCTTGAGATATTTTTCTTCTGCAAATAGGTCATATTAAGAGAGTTCATAAAATAAAATACAGTAGAAGATCATTTATCTGAAACTCCAAACAGTGAAATAACTGACAACCGATATCAGTTGTAGTTATGAAAGCCACCACTGCCTGAAGTAGTCTGGTTACCCTCCTTTAGTTTTTAAATTGCATGAGTATAGGCAATTCAAAACATTCCATCACTTAACATAGTTTATTTTTGCCATTTACAGGTAAAACGGATTTATTTGTTTATTTCCCATCCAAGGATTAATACATATACATCTTTACATATTACTTAATATATTCACTGTGTTTATGGCAGAAGATGATACTTGGATGATATTTTTTTCATAATTAAAAAAGTGTTGGAGACTACGGCGAGATGGATATTTCAAAAATTAAGAACTCCTTAACCGTACAAAGTAGAATATTTAGAGACAATACAAACGGTAAAAATTAAACAGTGTAATGAAAGAAAAACAGAGAAACAAACAACAAAATTTACACTTACAGGTTTACAGGGATAACTCCTCACTGGTGACCTGGTGTCAAACGTTCATGCACTCATTCCCTCCCAAAAGAACTAATCCTGTCAGAAGAACACTCACTCACACATGCACTCAAACAACAAACAGGAAACTCTAAATGTTCAATGGGAACACTAGCACTCATTCACTCCCAAAAGAACTAATCCTGTCAGAACGCTCACTCACACACGCACTCAAGCAACAAACGGGAATCTCTAAATATTCAGTGGGACACTAGATACGTATTTCGAGAGCAAATCCCTCATCATCAGTAGCTGATGTGGAAAGAAGGTGTGGCATGTGGTTTGTGAAATTCAAATGGTGGAGTATTTGTGGAAAGTGAAAGGAGGGGGAATGGGGGTGAGGGCCACGGTCGTTATTCATAATGGTTTGTATATGTTTTTCAATAAGCGTGCTTCTGTAAGCATCTAGTTTGTAATCATTATGTACCGATTTTAAAAGTGATAAATTTTCAATGGTGATGGGATGGTTGTACACTTGAATTATTAAACCTATTGTATTTAAAATGTGTGTGTTCTTTGAATCGAGTTTCCAATTTACGTTTTGTCTGTCCCATGTATACTTTGTCACAACTTCCGCAAGATATTTTATATAAGCCTGATTTCTGTGGAAGTGGTATGGTGTCTTTTGGATTGTGAAGGAGGTTGGCGAGTTTATTATGGTTGACTTGTACAGTTATAAAAGTGTGTTTGGAGAAAATGTTGCAAAGTTTGTTTGTGGTTCTTGGGGCGAAAGGAATTTTAATATATTTTGATTTGGCTGAAGAAGTGTATGTGAGGGTTGTGCGTGTTTTGAGATAGAGTGTGTGCTTATGTTTTCATAGTATGTTTTGAATTATGTTTGTGTCGTAGCAACGTTTTTTATGTAAGTTCTTTTTGAAAATCTGTTTTGGAAAGTGGTATATGTAGGAGTCTATGTATCATGGAATGGAAAGCTGCTAACTTTTGTGAAATGTGGTGGCGTGAATCATTAGATATGTATTTGTCTGTATGTGCAGGTTTTCGGTATACAGTACAATCTTGATACAATGTACCTCTAGGGAGCATGAATTTTTATACTTTATACTGAAAGTACGGTGTACTGAAATACCCATAAGGAGTACAGCATTTTCTCTAGAAGCGTCTCAGTGGAGGATGGGCATTCTCACAGATCTGGTGCAAACCTAAACCGGCGAGAATGAGAGTCTAACAAGAGATATAATCCTTAGGACTTAGATTGTACCTCAATGCTACTGTGAAAATATGAGAGGGATAACTGATGATGGGTTTTACATTTTTCAGTTTGGAAAATCCCTTCTTTTGCGATTTTGGTGGAGTTCTGCAGATGTTTACATACTAAAGACAAAATACGCCTTCAAAATTGGTGTAAACAAATTGAATGAGAAAGAAATGGTTATGGTTGAGCCATTTACGGATAAAAGACTACGTTAAAACCACAAAAATCTTTTTTCGGGACCTCTGAATTTCATACATAGTATTGAAAAGTACGTTAAGTTGATGTACATTATTTTGAAATATTTATACAGTATTTATACGGGAAAATTGACGGGGATTCAATAAAAGTATGTTAATTTGAAACATACGTAATTGTGAAGTACGTTGTAACGAGATTTCACTGCATGTTAAATTTTAGTTTGTTGTCTTATCTTTTTACTAGTAGATATTTACACGAGGAAGAAAAAGACAACTGCCTTCCCTTCCTTGATCTACTAGTAAAAAGACAAGACAACAAACTAAAAATTAATGACCGCGGCCCTCTCCCCCATTCCCCTCTCTACAGTTTAACGGTCAACCTTCCCCCTCCTTTCACTTTCACACAAACACTCCACTATTTAAATTTCACAAACCACATGCCACACCTTCTTTCCACATCAGCTACTGATGATGAGGGATTTGTTCTCGAAATACGT
Source organism: Uropetala carovei (assembly GCA_036926305.1). Lineage (NCBI taxonomy): Eukaryota > Metazoa > Arthropoda > Insecta > Odonata > Petaluridae > Uropetala > Uropetala carovei. Next base: position 10,595,509 of record JAXCHB010000241.1, read on the forward strand.
ATATAGTGTCCCACTGAACATTTAGAGATTCCCGTTTGTTGCTTGAGTGTGTGTGTGAGTGAGTGTTCTTCTGACAGGATTATTTCTTTTGGGAGGGAATGAGTGCATGAACGTTTGACACCAGGTCACCAGCGAGGAGTTATCCCCGTAAACCTGTAAGTGTAAATTTTGTTGTTTGTTTCTGTTTTTCTTTCATTGCCCTGTTTAATTTTTACCATTTGTATTGTCTCTAAATATTCTACTTTGTACGGTTAAGGAGTTCTTAATTTTTGAGATATTTTTTTCGTTATATAAAATGTTTTCTAAGTTTATTTTATTTGTAACATCATTTATTTCTACCATTCCTTGTTACAAATGTTTTTTATGGTTGATATGCTGTGTAAGGGTTAAGACATTCAACATCGAAAAATATTGTTTATCCCAAATGGGTCAGACCCTGACTGCTTCGGATAAACAATCTTCTACTGTAGTTCTTAATATTATCTTGGTAGTAAGAAAAGTTAAACAATTCTCTCTTGAAACATGTTATATAATAAAAAAGTTAGCCATTTATCTAGATAACAAATAATATTCTTAAAATCTATGAGAGAAAACTGCCACATTAAAGGATAACAGGGAATAATATTTAGCTCAGAATTATACCTTTTGTATGGCCTCTAAATGGGTAACTTCCGGCAAAGGATCACCTAAAGAAAATATTTCCCATAATGTGGTTCCAAATGCCCACACATCAGCAGCAACAGATGTCTGAGCACACATGAAGTTAGCATAACATTCTATTGGAATCCAGTAAACACTGAAAAGATGTTGTTACATAAAATTTGGTACTAATAAATGTGATATGTTGTTCTAATTTAAAAATTAGTTAGGAGCAAAAAATAAATGTCTTATATAATTTAACCATGGGCAACAAAATATAGGTTCCAAAATGTCCACTGAATTAGGAAACAATTACATTAATGTAGTTGAGATTTTAATTAAGCTGGAAACAATTCAGAGCAATATACAGTAGGAACTCAATAACCTTTGCCATCAATAACTGTTGTTTCAACCAACCATTGTTTGTTGCCAAGTGGTACAAAATGAACAAGTTCCATCGCCATTTTTGAATGAAGCAGACAAACGAATAAAATGATGATTGCACTGTGACTGAGAGAGAAAGATGGTGGTGGGCAACTTTTTCTGCATGGTGGGCTGCGTTAGTGGTAGTGAATCCTTATGTGAGCCACATTAGACATTGCCAATGGATTATAGTTAAATCAGAAGTTATCTAGTGATTCTTAAGCACTATATGAATGGAAATCAAGTTAGAATTAGACTTTTAGTTTTAACATTTCAATATTGAAAGTCATGATGGAATTCAATCTTAGAAATGACTTTGAGAAAAAATAAAAAACAGCTTGAAAAAGAAAGTTCTTTGATTTATTAAGAGATCACAGTTTAACGTTAGATATTTTAACAGATTTTGCTACATGGGAAATAATATTCAGTAGATAATTGAAATAAATGAACAAAGTTTTGAAAACTATGAAACACTGGTGGTGGGACACATCAGTGGTTCTCAACCTTTTGCATCCCACCTACTACCTTTTCAAGAAACCCTGGTCCCACCATGATATAAAGTAGTGGTGGGCAACCTTTTCTGCATGGTGGGCCACACTGATGGCAGTGAATCCTTTGGTGGGCTGCATTGGAATTTGTTAAACCGTAAATTATCTAGATTCGTAGGCACCATATGCGTGGAAATCAAGTTAGAATAAGCTTTAGACGAATGATCCCGTTTAAAATGGCCTTTGAAAACAAACAATATAAAAATAAAACCAACAAACAAATGATAAAATTATAATATTTGAATAAGATTGGAAAGGAATACAAATGAAAACAAAGGAATAGTTTTAAAAAATTAAGAGGAAAAGTCTTATACCTCTATAATATTATTTATAACAACGTTCCCTGTAAATACTCCTTCGTTTAACAGCAACTGCCCTTGATTATCTTTATCCTTAACCCAAAATTTCAAATTATGTTTGTCACGTGTTCTAGTTATGGCTACATACAGCTGTACATGTGAAAAAACTGCATCTGGCAAATGTAATTCATAATATCTGTTCTATTCAGATAATGCAAAGGCACAGCACAAGTAACTGCCTGTAATATGCTGAAAGACTTCAATAAGACAACGAAGGCACGTTAAAACATCGTCAAATTATTTCAAACATTAGCATGTTCTAAAATACGTAATTTACCGCATTTATCCATCCAATTTACGTAAACGAATATAGGTTTATATGAGCATATATATGGCTTGAAACAACAATTAATGAAAATGAACGATTTTTCTTACATTGGTGAATTTAAACGTAAAATTTGCTAAAGTTTTACCTTTAGGTGAGAAAAGATGAAGAAAATTAAACAGCCCATTTATTTTTCTTTAAAATGGTCCTAATTTGAAGATCGTAGATCAATCCATTCTAATTTTAATTTCCAAAAGAGTAAAACTCTGCTCGCTGAAAATTGAATTTTAGCGTGTAAACTTATGAGCCGAGATATGAAATTCATATGGAATGTAAAACATTCTCCTGGCATCGAACCCAGAACTTTTTTGAAAATTTTTTTATAGCATTCGCTTTTTGAACGTATTCATAGCAATCCTACCGAATTTGGCTGAAGAAATGGCCAAGATATGTTGAGATATTTAGCATTATGCAAAAAATGATGACCAAGAGATTTAGCCTTTTATATTATAAGATTTCAATATTAAAAATCATGATGAAATGAATCTAAGCAATATTTTTTAGAAAAAAATCAAAAACAGCATAAAAAGGAACTTACCTACTTGAACTAAGAGGTCACAATTTACTTGAATTGACAAATAATTTCTAAGAGGTCGCAATTTAACGTTTGATATCTTAACAGGTTTTGCTACATAATAATATTTGGTACCTAGTTAATAAAAATAAATGAACAAAGTTTTGAAAGCTATGAAACACTGGCAGTGGGCCACATAAAATTGCTTAGTGGGCCGCATCCTGCCAGTGGGCCGCAGGTTGAGCACTCCTGATATAAAGAAAAACCTCACTTTTTCTAATAAATGTATTTCTACATTTATAAGCATATAAGTAGTACATTAATAATTGGTAAACACAAAGGAGAAGGTTGAAATAAAAAAGATTTACTTGGCAATTCCACAAAAATTTATTTATTTGTAAAACTTAATTTTTGTGGAATTACCAAGTAAAACTTTTTTATTTCGACAATATGAAGAAATTCCATCAAGTTACGTCTGAGACTGTTAACTATATGAAGGAGAAGGTGCCAGAAAGTGTAACCGATTGGGGTGTCAAAATGTCTCCACAGCCAGCTCTAGTCCCACCTAGACAGCTTTCAAGTCCCACCAGTGGGACGTATCCCACCGGTTGAGAAACACTGGGACACACAACACTGCTTAGTGGGCCACAGGTTGGGCACCCCTGATCTATCGAAACAGTGCACTGCGGCTGTTCTCAGAAAACATTTAGTGAAAAAATTTCGTGTAGATAGTATTTGAATTTTGTCTTCAAATCTAAGAATCAAACAGCAAAACGTTCCTTCATGGATTGCTACAGTACAACTGTCAATTCATTTGTCAATAATTAACATAACCCCCCCACATATTTCTTAAATATTTTATAGCTTACAAGTGATAAAAATGGTCCCAAAAAGCAGGGCTAGTGACAATGTTGCTAAAAGGCCCAGAAATGTGACATCCCTAAAACTAGAAGTGAATAAATGAAAATGAATCTAAAATTTCCAGTAAACTAAGGCCTAAAAATTCAGTTTTATATGATGCGGGTAAGGTTTTTTTGGATGAATTATTCACCTAAGGCATTGTTTCTATGGGAAAATTGGTTTCAACTGTCATCGTTTCGCTAATTGTCCGGGTTTCCAGGAACCAATTAACAATGGTTATCGAGGTCCAACTGTACTTCATTTACATTATTTTCTGTGTTTCAATGACTGATTGACGCTTTCATTTGGGAAAGGTTAAAGCAAGCTAAACCATTCTTGCAAGCAAGTCTATATTCAGAGTTTCCACTTATGAGGAAACAGCACATTCACGTTAACATACATTTTAAAAAGTATAAAATTGTGCATTATGCTTTATTAAATATAAGTTAGGAGTAATCAATGAGAAACATGGGTAATGTCCAATATTAATAACAAATACATGAAAGATGTTTCACCAATGTATAATAATTTTTATTAATATAAAAACTGATATAAGGTCAGTAGTTTTATAAACATTTACTCACATTCCATCAATTATAATAGCATGAATTAAAACACTGAGAACCATGACTAACCAATATTAATGACAAGCTAATTACAAGCTTTAACCCAAATCTCATACTGACTCAGATACTAAATTTGAAAGTGAGAAAAAACATTTACCACATAACTTCCTAGTGAATGATTGAAGGAAAATATTCTAAAATTATACTTAAACTTCATTAATATACTGAACCTCAATTGTATATGTACTTACTCATTTGAAGAAAATACATGCAGCCCAGGATCACTAAGCTGGACTTTGAAAGCACTTTCATCATGAGAGCATACCATGATCTTGCGGCAGCGAATATTTCCATGCACAACGCCTTGCTCCTCCTAAACAAGCAAAACTTGCAGTTAATAAACTAAATGCTATGAAAATTGCATATTACCATTTTTAGTGATACAGTATAGAACCTTTTATCTGGCAAACTTGGGAGATGGAGATAGCCGGTTATCTGGAATTTCCGGTTACCTGGAATATACTCATAAACAATACTCAGAAAGAACTAGAACTCACTGGAATGGTGTTCTGGTCTGTCGCTTATCTGAATTTGCAAGCCGGTTGTTAAATTTTTAGAAAATATGAAAATTTATTGATTTTGTCCTTTCAAGTACATTTTGCCCTAACTGACATTCAATTACCGACAGTGTATGAAATGGAATATATTACAAACAGGACACTTGTTAAGCTAGCATAATGGTATTACTAACCTAGAGCAATCTGGTACCCCTGGTATGTAGGCCTCACCTGCCATCCTTATCCAAATTTCCTTAATATTTTTTTTTTTTTATAGAGAGCCAGTTCTTAATTTTATTCCAGCTCATCACTGCCTGTACTGTACAGTAATAGTAATGCTACAGTAATTGGCAGGGTAAGCTTGATGGTGGTGCGAATGGTGCAACTGTACCAGGCCCCGCACTTAAAAGATCCCCTGTGCTCTAAAAAGTATTTGTGGTACTTATAAAGTACACGTATTTTTAAAGAAAATCTAAAAAAATATCAAAGTGTCATAGTGAGAGAGACAGATTTATTTATTAAAATTTACTATTAAAAATGTTTAACGTGTAAGAGGCCCTGCGTGCACAATTTTCACCGGGCTCTGCGATTTTCCTAGCTGGCTCATGCAATCGGGTACTTTCCAATATAAATTCATTGTTTTCTTCCAAATTATGTGTTCACTTGTTAACCGGAGCACACCCAAATTACTAGTGAAGCTTTAAATTTAAATTTCTTTCTCCTAGCAAATTTTGGAAAAATGTATTATTTTTTTAAATAGCCGGTTAACTGGATTTCCGGATAACTGTATTTATAGATGAAAAGACCAAACATATATATATATATATATAGACACACGCATGCATGCACACACACACGTGTCTCGGGAGCTCCATATGTGGGATATATGGATATTTATATTTTTTTACACAATACACAATCTTAAATCTGAAAAATCTTGATATATCTAAGAGAGTGCCACTTCACCTTCCCGTTACGCTTAATTCTATTATTTTTACTGTTTTTCCTTCTTTTCATACCTTAAATTTTATTTGAATTTTCATGCAGTTACTCGAATTGGAGAATTATGGCTTATAAAAATCACTATTCAGTGCTATGACAAAATTTCACGAATGATACTGTGTAATGAAATTGTTTATATGATTTTAATATGAAGGCTTTTGCCACGTGCTGCCTCCATGATCCGTAGTTTTATCAAGATTTCCGCAGTGTTCGTCTGGAGAGATGACAACGTTTCACTGACACTGCCGCCATCTTCTTCAGGTCGAAGTCGAAGTTTATATGATTGCCTATTTATTTCAATTTAAGGAATTTTTTACGGATGAAGAAAAGCTGATATCGAAATTTCTGTATCTCATTCTAAGCATTTATTGTGTTTAACATATACGAAAAATTTCAGCCTCGTGGCTTTTCGGGAAATACATGAAATATGAAAATGTTGATAAAAGTTTGTTAACTGTTAATGCTCAAGTTATTAAATTTTATAGAGATTTTCGATTTTTCTGGTCCGTTTTGGATATTTCATTTAACTTTTGAAAAAATTGTATTTTAGAATAGATATTGAACAAGTATGTAATTTTGTTTGTTATTATAAAATTAAAATTATGTAATTTTCGAAATATTTATATATTCATTTTTTTGCTTTAAATGTGACTCAAATAACCCGCGATAAGTGACCTGCAGGAATTATTTATTTAGAAATCTGGTTTGCGACTGGATTTCAGTTGGACACTCTGTCTTGAACTTACTGACTATTCTATAGGGATTGTCCTGGGGAAGAATCTGAGACATTTTCCAGTTATCCTCAGTTCTCACTAGGCAACAGCCTTGTTAGCATGCCGTAAAGAGACAGAGTGACAGTAAATGTAACCTACTACCTACTTTCCTGGGTATGTTAACTATAGATGAGTCAAGTTTAACTTTTCTTACTTACACTCAGAAAATTTTTATACTCTGGAAAATTCCCAGTACTGAGGGTACTATTACAAATTTCTTTTTGGCTTCAGTGTGTTTTTTCACCTCTTACATCTAGGTGTCCGACGAGTTTGATCAGTCAACCTATGAATCACTGCATACCTCTGAGTCCCAAGAACTTTTGGCGAGTTCTTTCGTATTTTTCTGCTAAACTGTCAGAATTAGATGAATATGTGTGCTTTGGCAAGTGCCGGTTAATTGACCATGTGGAAAAGCTCATACACGTGTAAGTTATGACTCAGATTTGGAGATTAGTTAATTCTAGTTTTTAATTAAATTTTCAAGTAGTATCATATAATTAATTTAAATAATCCTTTTTTGTTTAGATCTTAGAAACCATGAGTGAATGTAAAAGGAAAAGCAGTAACGAATACCGGAAAATTGCAAAACAGAAATCAGAAAACTTTCAGAAAATGCTCAGGACAAACCTAAATATTTTGTAATGAGAGCAAATTTTAATGTTGATTCTTTGAGCATCAATCAAGTTGCTGCCATCCAAGGTTCATCCGACAAAACAATTTTAAATAGAAAAATGAATATTAACCAAGTTGAGGTCTCATCATGTGTGTTTCGAGTAGTCAAAAAGAATGTTCAAAGAATTCTAATGAAAAAGATGAAAGCATTTATTTCCCATTAGGCTGTAATCTAAATGAGGGCATGTCCATCTACAATTCTTTTCCCGAACATGAAAGCAATACATGTGATCCAGCAACATGGAAGCCAAATGATGAAAACGTTTTGAGTTAAACAGAATAATGACCTTGATTTTTCTAAAACAAAGAAGAAATATTCAGATAGAGAAAGATAGTTAAATGAAAATGTTTTTATGAGAAAAATGAAAAATGCAGAAATTTCTCCTCAATTTTATTTGGTACTAGCATAAATCCCCAGCATTGCCCGGGGAAATTTGGTTCAAATCCGATCGGAATTCTAGATGATATATAGTACTATTTAAGAATTCACTCGGCCGCTGTTTTGAATAACGGGCAGAGAGAAACAAAAACCGATTACGAATTATTCCTGGGAGCTCTCCACAATCGTACCAAATTTGATTCAAATCAATAATAGTAGGACTTGGAAAAATACACATAGTTTATCAGTCCCCGCCGTCCAATTAAGGATATGGAAGTAGACGTTTCCCACCTTTCTCACTGAGTATAAGATGTAGAGTTACCTGTTCTTTGAGAACAGGAAGTTTATGAGAACAGTTATTTTATTGAACAGTTTAGGCATCAGAACAGTTCGAAAAGAACTGTCCCATTCTTTCTGACCCATCTCTAGTTGGCAATGCATTAGCATACAAAGTTATTTTGCTTTTTGTACAATTAATATAAAACATTTGGGACTAAAAAGTAGCCTACGATCTCCCTATTTGTGAAGAAGGTATTTGTTGAAAGTTTGATTATTCTAGCTTTAATGGTATGGAAATGTATAGATGCACTAACAAACAGTTTCATAAATATATAGGAGATTGATCTTATACTTGTATTGAAAGTGACAAATATCTAATTTGAACTTCCTAAGTTAATTTACTCGAGAGTTATCGATGCCTCTCCAAACCCCAACAAATTTTTTTTTGAGATACACCACATCTACTATAATATATTTTGAAGGGTGTGTTTGTTGGATTGTTCATGGAACTCCTCCTAGACGATAAAAGCTAGAATAACCAAATTTGGTACGATTCTTCCTTACATCCTAACTTAGTGAATGTTCAAGGTTTTGTTTCTGTCTGTCACTTTGATTCAAAATGGCGAACGATTTAATTATCGAACATCACATATTTTGCCGTGTCCTGCAACTGAAATACAGGGATGAGTGTAGACTACTTTGAATTTGCACTTTAAAATTACTTAAAATCACGGTACGAACTTGAGACTTGGATACTTCTTTGCGGGAAAGGACAAAGTTTATTGTTATTGAAGACAGATTCTGAATTCTGGTCTAATTCACATAGAAATGCAGTTAGAATCAATAAAATACGTGATTTTATCAGTTTTATTATAATACCAATTATAAGCTACCATGACAACTCCCATTGTCGCCGAAATTGAGATTCCAATGCATTTATATTGAGACTACATAGTCCCTTCTTACATTTAAGAGAGAGAGAGAGAGAGAGGAAGCGAGGGGGAGGGCGGGAGAGTGAGAGGGGAGGGAGAGTGAGAGAGGAGGAGGGAGGGGGAGAAGGGAAGGAGAGGGTGGAAGGGAGGAAGAGGGAGTTTAAACGTTATTTTCGATTTTTCACAGTGCAAGATTTTCTTCCTTCATTCATCTAAATAGGAAAATTCGGAGCGGTTTTCTTCATTTTTGCTTTATTAGACGGTTATAAAGGCCACCGCACACTGGTCGCTATACTATGAAGATGTAATATAAAGATATATCGCTAACTTTTGTGCAACATGTAATTCAATGTAAGCCCGTAGACTGAAGGAAAAATATAGCGTACTATAAGCTATAAAACCCTGCTATATAGCACGCACTGTGGTCTTGGCTATTTTAACAAAATATAGCAGAACTGGTGCATGCGCAGAATGCACGGGCGACCCCGTGTACAGTGCTCCTAACATCATATAGTTGAAGTCTTTACTTGAGCAAGTATCGGGCTGCTTGTTTTTTCTTATACAGTGTTTTACATGGAAAAATTAATTGAAGAGGTGAAATTACATCCCTGCTTGTGGCAAGATCTCTTCAAACTGCATTTTTGTTAAATGAAAATACTGTCGGAACTTTTCGTCATCGTTTTGTAGATCCTGAAATAAATGATGGAACTCTCCAAGTTGCTCTCTACTAATATTAATTTCATCAATCCACTTCCTCTTCTTTGGACTTTAAAGCCAATGTTAACAACAGCAATGCCTCGGCGTTTATTCTCTTGGCCATCTTGTAGAACTAAGCGAGTTTCCCGAGAAAAAATAAAACATATTATAGTATCTGGTGTGCTCATCTTATCGCTAGCTATAACATCGCACAAAAATATAGCGCTATATAGTATAGCACCTGGTGTGCGGTGGCCTTAACTGTGTACTATCTTATTCTTGCGATGCGTACATGTTTAACGGTCGAAGTTTTAGATTCACTAAATCCATAGAAATTCAACGGGCACTCCAGCTAGTAGCCTATATTTTAAGCTGGACCAGTCTAAAGATACGCTGCAAGTTTCATAAAAATTTGACCAGCCGTTTTTGCGTGATGTGGTAACAAACAAACAGAAAGACAACAATTCTGCAAACTGGTTCAAACGTCTTCTTGTGATGCAAAACATACAAAAAAGTAAAACTCCGACAAAAAAACAAATGTACAGACAGAAGTTACAATTTTATTTATAGAGATACTCAGAAAGTACAAAATCAGTTTTTTTGTGTGCCTTGTAAACTCTTTGGATGAGCTTCGGCATTTGCCAGTACTGGGTTTTCAGATTAGAAGAACATTAATTCCAGTATCCAAAAATATGAAAACTCCGATCAACATAAGCAACGTGAACTCATTTTTAAAGAAAGATTGGCGAAATTCCAAAGAGTTTATGTGAACTTTTAGACAGCCAGAAAGAAAAGGAAAAAAAAACATTGGATTGAAGTGTTGAAAAGAGTGATTTCGGTTATTAAGAAATTAGCTAGTAGAGCACTTCCGTTTCGTGAGAAGGTAGAAAAGTTTGTAGAATTGAAAAATGGAAATTTTCTTATGGCCTTAGAATTAATTGCAGAATATGACCCATTTTTGACTGAACTTATTAAACAACATGGCACTCCAGGGAGCAGAAGAACTTCTTATCTGTCATCGTCTGTATATGAAGAAATTATCATATTAATGACAGAAAAAGTGAAAAGAAACATTATTGATGAACTAAAAAATTCAAAGTATTTTTCTGTAAGTGTTGATTCCTCCCCAGATATTTCTAATGTGGACCAGCTAGCTTTCATTATTCAATTTGTTGATTCTAAGGAAAAGCCTGTAGAATGTTTTTTAGCATTTCTTGAGAATGTTGGACACAAATCGGAGGATACTGCAAATGCCGTTGTTGAATTTATTTCTAAAAATAACATTGACATTCACCCTTAAACAGAAACATCTCATTTACATTCATAATTAGAAACACCCGGTCTGTGAGACCGCTATCTCATTTTCATTAGCCATAACTTAATTGCTTCAACTAATCTATATTTTGAAGTGTGTGTTTGATCATGGAACTCCTCCTAAACGATAAAAGCTAGAATAACCAAATTTGGTACGATTCTTCCTTACATCCTAACTTAGTGAATGGTCAAGTTTTGGTCAATCGGGATTAATCAGTGCTGCCAATATAGGGGATTAGCATTTTTCCATAAGATAACACGTATGAATCCATTTCTTGACTTGCAACGTATTCTTCCTTCAAGCATTAAAATATGTAAATATGGACCGATTTCTTTCATTTTTGCTTTATTCGACGAATAAAACTATACTATTTTATCCCTGCAAAGTTTACATGTTACACGGTCGAAGTTTTCAGAAATACGTTATTTGTTTCCAAATTTTGCGGATTTTTCATACTTTTTCCGGGCGTTGCTAAGGCAGCCGTCATTGTTACCTCCGATTCAATTAGCTTCAATGAAGCTTACAAATAGACGAAAGTTTAGCGTTATTCGCTTCGCACTTTTGTTTAAGCAACGAAACCATTGATGTTTATGGATAGCAACGTAAATAGATGCTGATTATTATTCAGGAAGCGTTTATTGATGAAAGTAATTGAACCTTCTTTTGTCTATTGAATACTGGAATCTTACATTTTTTGTAAGTAAAATCATTATATTCTACATTATAATGTTTATTAACGTAAATAAACTCACGTATCTGGTGTACGTTTACTGGAATCAGTGTTCAATCATGGACAACTGTATGTTGCTTTTCCACAGGTTTCTTGCTTACAAGATACAAAAGTAAATATTTCAGTGAGGCATAATTACACAAGAAATGAAGCTGGATTTGGAGAAAGTAATATGATAGGAAATAAAATTATCGTTATATTTGAATGCAATACATTCGGAAACGGATTGTTACAAGCAAATATGATTACACCCTTCCCTCTCCAACCACGGGTTTATTAACTGCGGCTCTCAACTATATGCAGTCTACATATTGAGTCCCACCCTTCCCAACCGCAGATTTTTCCCTTGCGTATCCACGGTTCGGACCAAGAAAACTTTTAAATACCGCGCATCTTATGACTTTGTTGTCATCTTAACTCACTCACAAATACTTTGTTGACGTTTTAACTTGCCTGCTATTACGTTGTTGCCGTACTGACATGATTACATATCCTTTTCACGCGCCACAAGTCACTGCATTCAACACAACAATCCCGCGCATCGTATGACGTTGTTGTCATCTTAACGCACTCACAAAGACTTTGTTGTAGTTTTAACTTGCTCGCTATTACGTTGTTGCCATACTGACACGATTACGTATCCTTTTCGCCCGCCACAAGTCTCTACATTCCACATGAGGCGATCAGTTGTGTATTATTCACATTTGCATACGCATGCTTTTCACGCACCGCAAGTCCACACGACGTGTTTAGTTGTGTATTATTCATATCAGCATACTAAATAAATTAAACGTTTAATATTTTTCTGAATTTGTGCGTAATAATATTTGTTTAAATGCAAAAAAACGCCGGGTAAGATTAGAAGACCGTAGTAAATTGTATAAAATGATGTGATGTACGTCGTAGTATGCACGTAATTTCTCCGTTACCTACGGGGCATTTGTAATCCTTCAGTCGGTAATTGTTTTACTCAGTAGTTTGGCTTATGCATAGTGTGATACGTTTGAAGAAATTCTTAATAAAAGAATTCATTCTGGGGTAGAATATGTAGTTCCGAACAGCGGAATGCAGCAGAAAGCTATTTCGCACATTTAGTACCACGAGTAGCACATAGATGGTGGTGATTGTTTTTCGTCACATTTTTCATCAACGGGAGTTTCGACTATGCCAAACCAGAGAGCTCGTAAGGAAAAAACAGCATGTTATTGTATTCGTAAAATTTATATAATGTATTTAAGTGAGAAATAAGTGAGTAATGTAAGTGATCAATAATATATGGTATAGTAATACGAACCGTGGAACCTAACCCCCTATTTCCAATATACTTAAGTATTTACCAACAGCGGTTTTACCCACCGCGGCACTTTTCAGGAACATAACCCCCGCGGTTGGCAAGGGAAGGGTGTAATTGTAAAGAAAACCTAATTGTAATTTAAAAAGTATCTACTATATAGGTATTTTAAAGAGTTTGTATGTTGTGCTGTAGTAGTTTCACCAAATATGTTGAAATTCAACGGGAAATTCTGCTAGTAGGTTTATAAAATTAAAACTTTGTTTTAGATAACTATTTTATTGTATAGATACCGAATACAAAAACAAAATAAAATAAAAAAGCATGTCAAAATAATGAAATATTTTAAACTCATGAAAAGATTTGCATCAACGTTAATTTTGACTGATACATTTCACACAAATTTTCTTACTACATTGAAGGCAAATGGCGTTACTGCACTTTATACATTTATACCCAGTTTTTCGTTTTCTGGAATAGGGGCAAATGCTGCATGACTTCCTTTTTTCAAGCTTGTCAAAGGGAATTTCTTGATGCTGCTGCGGTTGCGCTTCTTGCTCAAGAGTTTTCAGAATTAGTTCTTTTATTTCTCTTGCCATGTTTGATATTTCAAGACATCTTCTCAGATGTGGTTCAATCATTTCCACTGCCAACAACTTCACAAATGTTAGTCTTGAGATTGGTATACTTTCTATAACAGCAGTATAAAACAAAACTGTTGACACTGCTGACGTTAACCATGGTATAAAAGACAGCCATTGGCCAACGACGTGATCTACGGTTACAAGAATAGTTCGCACCGTTCATATCCAATATGTCCACTCCAGATTTCGTTGCATTATAATAAGCTATTATCTCTGACATTTTTGTTTCTTCACTGGTGGCAATGGAATCATGCATAGAAGACACCAGAATAACAGCTTTATTTTGTTTTGGTGCAAAAGATATCAGAGTAGCATGCTCACTAAATCCATATATAGTAGACCCAATTGTTCTTGTTTTGGACGGAAAAAATTCTTGTATTTCACGTTTATTTTTTTTTATTGTACCTACATAGGTTAGTCCATGTTTTTTTAGAATTTTAATGAGTTCCATTGACTTTAACCAGTTGTCAGCAGTTACATTTCGATTTGTACCCATAATCGGTTGTGTGAGACGTAATACAGATTGCGCTGGTTTTCCTAATGTTAGCTCCTCCTGAGTAAGTCCGATGCCATCACTGTCTTTTCCACTGTATATGTATGCATTGTATAAATAGCAACTTTTGGAGTCAGCCATGCACATCACCTTTATGCCATATTTTGATGGCTTAGAAGGCATATATACACGAAAACCACAATGTCCTCTAAAAGGTATAAGCATTTTGTCGACAGTCACACAGGAGCTCAAAGTATATAATCGTTGACAGTTTGAAATGAACAAATTGAATATTCCTGAAACACAAGCAGCTTTATCTGTTTTCTTTGTCTGTTCACAATCTTTAGGATTATCAAACCGAAGGCAACATATCAGTATCTCAAATCTTTTCACAAACATAGTTGCCTTGAAAATAGGACGACCTGTACTATCTTTTGAAAACAAAGACAACATATCTTCATGAGCTGATCTGAATACTGACGTTAACATGAACAGCCCAATCAGCTCATACATCTCCATACTGTCTGTATCCCTGTAATTCGAAGGATTGGTACTCGGATTTAATTTTCCCCTCACAGTAAACAGTTTCTCATTTGTCTGTAGAACAATTTCATTTATAATTTGTTCATCAAATAACAATTTCCATATTTCACTTTTAGTCGGAGCTTCTCCTAAAATTTTAATGCTCCCTGTGAGATCTGGTAGACTCCTGATTATATTATGCTTGGTTGTTCTATGAGCCTTATTCGGTTCCTTTGTTGTCCACTTATAGTTGTTTTTTCCATAACAATACAAAGCCATAGTACTATTTGGAGTGATATTATCGTATTTGATGTTACGCTCTTCTTCAAGAAGTTCGCCTTCTTCATTATATCATCTTCAGACTCTAGAGGTTCATTCTCTTCAACATAATCTGGATCCTTGTCTGAGTCATCAATTTCTTCTTCCTTTTCATCATCCTCCTCATCTGATTCCAGCAAACATCTCTGAATCTTTTCCTCAAATTTTGGATCGTCGTAATAAAACATTTCTTCACTTGAAGATAATTTATCCATTTTTATTGACTTAAGAAATTTCAATGAATATATATTATAAAATAAATCTGAGATGTCTCTTATCTGGATAACAATGAGTTTTGGAAAACCAAATCAGCCAAAAAGAAACACTAGCAGATAATTTTCCACAATTAGAAACACACGGTCCTCTATACCGGCACATAACTGTCCACTATTAGAAACACACGGTCCGTTACACCGGAACAAAATTGTATTTAATGAGAAACACCCGGACTGAGAGACCGACACAGCTGTAACTTTTCTCCTGGATTATGCGTAACTAACTGAGCCATCAACTCAACTGGATGAAACTAATACTTGACTGATAAGAGGAAGGTAGACGGCGCCGCACTAATGGTAACAAAAGGTTGACTCCACAAACTTTGTTTCAAATTTCAAAGGAGTCTCAGAGATCGATATTTCGGTTTAAGGGTTAAAAATCTCAGGGGGCAGTCGTATGATGACGCAAGAAACATGTCTGGAGCTTATTCCGAATTGCAAGCTCGGATCAAAAATTTAAATAAGTATGCAGATTATGTTCCCTGTTCTGCACATTCTTTGAATTTGATCGGAACATGCGCAGCAGAATCATGTAAGGAAGCTTCTTCATTTTTCGATTTCTTACAGGTGTTATACAATTTTTTTTCATTTTCAAAGTGTTTGGTTAATAATGACAAATTGTTTGAAGAAAGGAACAGTTGTAAAAAAAATAAGTGATACCCGATGGGCATGCCGAGCTGATGCATGTAAAGCTTTAGCTAACAACTGGGAGGAAGTATTTCAAGCATTGCGGGAAATTGAAACTAACGATAAAATGCAACCTCAGGTGAGAAGTCAATCTTTCAACATTCGCAAACAAATGGAACATTTAGAGTTTGCGTTCATGGTAGTATTTTCAGAAGCAGTGGGTTTGCAATTGCAATTAGTTGAAGTAGACATCTCCACTGTTATTGATTTATATAATTCTTTAATCTTATTCATCAAATCGACGACTGATATGTTCGATTTATATGAATCAAGAGCATTTGAGATATGAGCAATTAAGGTATACGAGGAGAAAAAATCTGATGTGGCCAACACATGACTTTCTCTATATTTGCGGTATAGATATTTAAATTATTATGAATAGCATTATGAGGCAAATTTATCATTTCGTATCGTAAAAGAATACGGTCGTCCTTACTGCCGTAAATTAGGTATATTTTGAATATGTTTACAGAATTCACCGCTACATGGTGGTGGCACTGTATACTGGTATTAAGAAAAAGCAAAATATCTCTGAATTGGATGGTTCTACGAAAAATTGTTTCAAATAAAACTTGGAAGAAATATTATTCTCTACAACTTTGGTCCTCACGAAGATTACCAATAACGATGTTTTTAAGGAGATATTTGACGGAAACCGAAAAACCGATTATTTATAAATAATTCCTAAACAATAACTGCTATGGAAAATTGCTTGAAATAAAAGATGTAGGAAATTATATTTTCTACATTTTTTGTAATGGTCAATGTATACAATAATGACGTATTATCGGAGAAATATCGCAAAAACCGAGTCGGGTTTCGAATAAACCTCGACTTCCGGTTAACCGGTATTGTCCAAAAACTAATCAGTTCTTTGTGCTCATGCTAAAGTGTTATATATGAAATTTGGCATTAATATGACAAGTACTTTTTGAGTTAGAGCGCCCACAATCATATACATCCTCACAGACAGACATACATAATGCCAATTAAACCTTCAAATAGATGAAAGAAAGCATTATTCACATCTAATTGTTGTTTGAGCATCGAAATTAATGAAGCATAGCAACGTAAATATTTAAGGACTGTTGACTGCATGTGGGAAGCGTTTATAACGTGTTATAAGGTGTTTTACTTACTAAATGCCATAAAGCAGTTGCAAGGTATGTGCTAGCTTCAACCAAGTCTACTGGCTTCATTTGCTGCTTATTTTCTCTCAAATAAACATCCAATGGTCCAAGTTTTAAGTATTCCATCACCATTGTCACAGGATTGCTAAGAGTTATTCCATACAGCTTTACAACAGAATTTGACTGAAGAAATGACCACCTGTTAGCTAGATCCAGGAATTCCTGTATATATAAAAAGAATAATTGTAACAGCAAAAAATAATTTCAATATAAATTGTCTCTGTGTATCAAGGCTACTCAAAATCCCAATACAACTCACTGAAAAACAATTAAGGTCACTGGAATATATTGCTACCCAATTTTTGTCAATTGTTAGATAACCTTCATGAGGATGACAGCTATAAACTTATTGCCATATGTTTGTAAGAATGTACTTGGCTTTATATAGTACACAAAATGAAACAAATACATATACTAAAATCTCCATAAAATTCAAACTCCAGTAACACACATTATTTGATAGTTAAAATGATTACTGCCAAAATATACAGTCAATGACTGAGTATAGTAAAGTGTTAAATCAAAATGACATTTTTAGCAGGATGAATTTTAGCATTTTTCTGGTCCCTTATCAATAACTATTTTTAGGCATTTCAAATATACAGTTTAGGTTCAATAATTGTACATGGGTGGCCAAAAGTCACAACAGTACGACTGAATTGTTGATAAAAGAATATACAGTCTTGAAATGAATTTTGAAAACATTTTAAAATTCTACTTACTCTGAAGAAATAATGACAACCTTCCCATGTTACTATGTGGGCTATTGTAAAGAGTGAACCCATACTTGGTCCTTATATTTTTTGACAGAACATGACTGGTCCACATAATCAGAAGCTATCAAGAATTACTATTGTATCAACATTATTAGTGATGTACCGGGTACTAAAAAATACCGGGTACCCGGGGAAGCAAAGAAAAATTACCCAGCCGGGTAGGTTGAACCAATTTGGTTCAAGATGTGTGGGCTTGTTTAAATGAAATTTTGTTTGAAAAAAAAGCAAACAAGAAGAATTTCGTGCTGAGGATAATACGTCTTATTCTAAAGAAGAGAGGCAATTTGAAAATTTTCTTAAGTAGTAGTAGTAATTAGGTTTTTAGGTGCGTCAACAGCTAAGGTTATTTTGCACCGTCAAATTCTCTTAGAGAAAATCAACGTACATCACAACATCCATGCCCGAAGGGGGATTCGAACCCGTGACCTTTGGGTTAGAAGGCAGGTGTGCTGCCTACCAGTCTAACCCGGCTGGCAAAAATTTTCTTAAATGTCTTAACATCCCTCATAAAGAAAATTTTTTAACTTGGTGGGCAAAAAATGCTGCTATCGTTCCTGAACTGTCAACATTGGTCAGACGTTACTTGTCATCACCTCCAAGCAGCATACCCAGTGAAAGAATGTTCAGCGAGGGGGGAATCATATATGAAGAGTGGAGGAATAAACTCCTTCCACGAAATGCAGAAAAACTATTGCTTCTTCATCATAATCTCCCGTTGTTGAAATTTAATTATTAAAATTTTGACCACTTTTATTTCATTCTTTACTTAAGAAGATTTTATAAAGTTCATAAGATTTTAAATTCTGGTACTGTTAACCGGTCGTTAAGTATAATTATGCATATTATGTAAAATGTTATTTCATGGTTCAGTTTAACTTTTGTTAGGGTAATCGGTTTTTTAAAAATTTATTATAATTAAAATATCATTTCTCTGAATGTTTCTTGCAGGCTAAGAAGTAAAAGTAAAATATTAAGTTCCATTTAATTTGTTTTTATTGTTATCCTTTTTTGCTCATGAGGGACCCAGTACCCGGCACCGGGTCCTAGCGCCCGGTGCCGGGTCCAGGTAATTTCCGGGTACTGAAAATATGGCCGGGTATCGGGTAATTGCCGGGTACCCGGTACATCACTAAACATTATGCAGTAATACCTCACTTTACACCAGGTTTAGGTTCCATGGGGGCACTGTCGCAAAGTGAAGCGGTGCAACTTGAGGTAAAATTATAATGTATTTAAATGAGATAGGTTCCTAGAATACGAATAGTGACTGCTAAAAGTACTTTTTGGTAATTTAAAAGCTGAAAATGAAATATTAATATTTTTTATGCAAGTAATCAATTACAGTACAGTAAATAATAATAATAATAAAACAGAAATAATAAAATAAAAATTTCACTTTGGTCCTTCGGAGCCACTGCTGGAGTGACAACGCCACTGTTTGGCCCCTACGTTGATGTTCTTTGACAGTGACGTTAATGAGACGGGCCTGGCAAAGGCTCATCTGGGTCAATAGCTTCTCTGAGTTCAGGTTCCTTCATTTTGAAAAACTGCAGCAATGATGTCTGGGATTAGGACAGACACCTGCGTAATCTTGCGTTTTTCAGAACATTTTCACTGTAAATTTCTCGACAAAAAGTGAGTGAATACTGGAAACGTCTAATGTTGCGAAACAAAAAGAAAATTTTATCGTTTAGCTTCCGTCATTCTCATTAATAGGATATCTGACGACAGCACAGGGATGAGGATTTCATTCACTTTTGCTGTGTAACCAATAAAATTCAGTAATTCTGTATTTTAGCATGCTAAATTATTCTACCAATGTTCATGGTGCTAAATTAGGCAGACAGTCTCAAATATACAAAAGAACTCGTAATTTAATAACTATAAATTTATTGTAAAAGAACGGAAATTACAAAATAACTACAAATTTATTAAATTTAATAAATATATTGCAAAAGAAAGGAAAATAAGTAAATTACACATTTAACATGGGAGATTTCAAAATGTGGGCGAAAAAAGATGAACAGAATAAGAAACTTTATATTTTTTCTTCAAAATGGTTCATATCCGAAGGTCGTAGGCTAATTACTTCTAATTTTAATTTCCAAAACAATAAAAGCCTGGACGTAAAAAAATCGTGTTTTACATGTCAACTGATGTAAAATGGAAATGCCTTCCTTGGAGTCAAACCCAGGAATTTTTTCGAGATTTAAATTCGTCATCACCTGAAAACGTTTTAATCAAGCAGAAGATTTCGGCCCGTGCAGACCTCCAATGTACATAGTAGCAATCCACCTCCTCCCCACTCAAGTGATCAAACAACTGCACACTGAATTTCAATTGAATGCAACAATGTCCGGAACTGCTTCATGCCGCAAGATAACTTTAATACATAGTTTTTTCCGATTTTTCTACATTATTTTCAAAATTAAAAATTTTTTAGGGTTGATTTTGCAACTGGCGTAAAAGTGAATCGGCGTAAACAGAAGCGTCATAAATCGAGGTATTACTGTATAATTATACTAAACCATTCTCTCAGGTATGCTGTTAAAATAAAGAATTTTTTTGGGAAAAAGTGCTAAAAACGTTCACTGTGTATGTCTCTTCAAATTCAAATGTAAGATGATTGTCAGTTGGACATGTGGGTGGTAAGACATCTTATTTAACGAGAAATCTATTCATAATATTAAGTTTGGTTTTTGTTTTAAATGAAACATTTCATAACATGATGCTCATAATATTGTCAATCGTACAATCTGACTTGGTCAAAACTTTTGGCCACCTCCAAATGATAAAAAAGTCTATTTCCAACACTTTGATAAGCAAATAAACAATACTCTTTCACTCACCCTTAAACGTGACTCCCGATACTCTTGTTTCAATGCCTTCAGAGCTACCTCCACTCTCTTCCCCTTTACAGCTCTCCATATACTTCGATAAACAATGCACATATTACCAGTTTTCAAAGTTTTCTGTCCTACGGATCAACAGCATCATAAAGATAAATATGATGACCTTCAATGAACCCTATGGGATGCAGTTCAAGATAGTGACAGTTCCTTACCTTTATAAACTTGTAAATTTCTTGTGTCTATGCACAGAGGAACACCAAAATTTAAGCCATCTGGGTTTATATCCCCATTTGTGACTTCTCCTTTTTTTATACTTGACCGGCAAATTAATTGAGATGATTTGTCTGTTGAGAAAACAAATCAATGAAATACAAAAGGAAACAACAACCACTGCAAAACAAATGTTAGGTAGCCCAAAGCATAAAACTCTCATATGAACATTAAGGTATACTTATCCAAAATGAGAATTAATACAAATAAAAAGTATAATTAGAAATTTTTGAAACTCCATGGATCCCTACAGAAAAACAAAGCTATCAAGTAACAAGTTAGGAAAGTACTGTGAAAGCAGATATTATAAGGCGATTTTTTTACAAAAAAATAAATTTTGATTGGTAGATGTTTAATATAAATAACATTATAATATAGTCCTCTGATTCCCATTAAAAGCTTAACCTTACAAAAGCATTAAGCTCATTGCCGTGGTAGTCGATTGCTGAGACCCAGAAAAACTCCTACTTTCTCCGATAAAAACTAAATATGTGGGTTAAATATACAGGGATTTGAATTCCTTCTTCAAAAATAAGAAACTACAATTTCTAAACTTTCAAGTCCTAAGTTCAAATCTTTACGGGAAATTATTTAAAAAAGCAACCCTATAAACCTCATCAACGATTTATGTGCTTTTCTTATGGAGCAATAATGGGGCAAAATTAGCCCCCAGCAGCTGATCCCGGTCCACCAAGTTCTTGCTACATGTAGCCCTCATATGTAGTAACTTACCCTGAAAATTTGGTTTCTTTAGGTTGAACCATTTCAGAGATATCGTCTGCACAGTCAGACGAATGGACAGACAAAGTGAATACATAAGCGATTTGTAAAAAAAATTGCTAAAAATCACTTTCTAAGAAATAAATCTGATTGCTGTTCACATTAAAATGACTTGTAGGTTGTTACTAAGGATTTAACCTTGGTATCATTTACAATATCTAATATAATACTACCCTTTCACAAAGGCCATGTTCCAGGTAAATGCTTGATAAACAACTGAACAATGAAGATAACATCAATAGCCAGGAAAGTGCTAGAAAACCAGATTTACATTTTGGCTACAATGCAGCCATCCTCAGCATGTTGATTTGATCTTTGATTTCAGACTGAGCATATATTTTGCATATATTTTTTTTTAATTTGTGAAAGGAAGTGATGGGTTATCAGCATGGGTCCCATAAGAATGTGCCGAGATATGGGTATGAGAAGTGGTAAATTTTTTGCATGAACGTTACAAGTGTGGGTATCATTACAAGTAAACATGGGATTAAAAAACAAAAATTACCATATTCTGATGGAGGAAGACACTCTTCGAGT
The DNA here is from genome assembly GCA_036926305.1 of Uropetala carovei. Taxonomy (NCBI): domain Eukaryota; kingdom Metazoa; phylum Arthropoda; class Insecta; order Odonata; family Petaluridae; genus Uropetala; species Uropetala carovei. Next base: position 10,617,753 of record JAXCHB010000241.1, read on the forward strand.
AAGATGGGGCCTTCTCCTTTCCGACAGGTATTTATTAAGTCCACAATTGATGGGTAACTTTTTCCATCACCACTAAAGACATATTGTCCCTCAGATGATTTTGTTATTTTATATGTGGTAGGTTTTGAACTGAAAGAACACACATTTAGCAATACTGCAGCTCCAATAAACACTTATAACTATTTACATGCAAGCTTGGTAAATTTTCACCTTTCCTGAGTACAAACATCCAAATAATATGTGTCATATTTGGTTTCACTTTCACGCAGAATGAAACAACCTGGTTTATTATCTCTCTTTTCTTCCAGCTTGGCATAGGAGAATTCCCCCCTGAAAATATTATGGTTGTTACCTCAAGTGATAAATATATACTTAACAACTTCTGTCAACTTATCTAATTAACTACTCTAATACTGATAATTTCCAATTATAGTCTTCATGAACATCAATCAAAACATACTAGATGAAAATTCACAAATGAGAGCATGGATGAAAGAAAAACTTAAAGTTTGGTTTCAATTTAAATAAAAACTGCTTGGATGAAAATAACTGGTTTTCACTTGATAAATGAATAATGAAGAATAATTTCATGTAAAAACTTACCCAACAGGACCATGGCATTTTAGTTTGTAAAGCTTTTGCAAAGAGGGAGTGACTACTTCCTTACAAAGATTGAATGTCCATTTAACCATCAGTCTATAGTACCCATCCAATAAACTGATAAAAGAAAACATGGTAAAGATTTGGTTGAACTTCAAATATGAAGGTATTCCATTTCTCCTAGAAATTTCAACAGTCCCATCATTCCTTGCTGATAAATAGCATAAGTCATCAATTGTGCAAAGCTGCTGCCCCTGAAATTGGTAAATTTAAAGACATTACAAAGAGATCAATAATTCAAGAATCGATAAAAATTAAAAGTAACTTCTACACAATGAAACGTGCGATAAGTGACTAGTTTCAACAGATCAATCTATTGTACATTAAACATCATAAAAACTTAGAATCTGATTGAAATTAATTCAGATTAATTTAACATTTTGAATTATTCATTCATTAGAGCAGAATATTTCATTGATACATATTCGTGAGATACATTTCACGAATTAAGTTTTACAATTTAAATGAAAATATTTCAATATTGAACTAGATATTAAAAGACAACATTTGTTACAACTGTAACGTAATGTATTATTAACGCATTCACAACATTTTAACATGTTCTAATTTGCAAAAATAACATACCTCCTTGCTCCCCTGATTGTAGATTTGAATGCCAGGCATTTCAGAATGGTATGGATTAACTTTTATGATGATAGGGCAAGATGTTCCTCCATCATCCGTCACAGCTTTGTAGGTTTCTGTCAGATAATTTGGAGCCATCTCTTCGAATTGCTTCAGGTATTCACCCTTTACATAAGCTGGATCATGTTTTTTACCTTTTTTTATATTCACTAAACTATGATGAATAGGCTTTTTAATGAAAAATGCGTGATGTTTCACTACCTCTTTGGGAATGTATTTTTTGTAGTCACTTTCCACTGCACTTATTTCAACACCATCCTCTACCATCACACGGTACATATCAGTAACACCAAGACCCACCAACTCTCTTTTAAATCTGTCATAACTAATGTCAGCAATTTTATTAAGCATAACATCACTTCTAACCTGATGAAAATAGTAGTTGAAAGCACCTGAATCAACCTTTTTCAAATTAAGTAAATTCGGTACTTTGAAGCGACATCGGAAATCAAATTCTTTTGAGCCATCGGCCTGGGAAAGCAAAAATTTGGGGCATAACCAAACTTCGGATTCGTGAATTTTTAAAGCAAACAAATGTCTTGACACGGGGCCAATGTTGATTCTTCTACAAATTTCAATGCATGCATCTTCTGCCGTAAGATTGTCTTTGAGGAGAATATTTATTGGCACTGGGTCTATGCATAAATAAATAACCGCATTTTCTTCACCCATCTTTATAACCTGAAATGAAAGTGAATTTCACAAATAATTATAAATAAAAACAATGCGTTAATACGAGGGCAATATCTATGTGAAATACTGATGCAGAAAAATAGTTATCTTTATATGAGGGACTACCTTTCATTAAAAATAAGTTATCTAATCTGCATAATGTTACTCGGTGGAAGATACTTACTAAAAAAGATTATATGAATACCACTCCTGTGAAAGTCACAAAGGTTATATTTTCATTGTTCAACTCTTTTAACTTTATAAAACACTGATTTAGTTTCGTACTTACATGATATTTCAAATATCACACTTAAGCATCTTTCGCTTATTTTGCGGTGCGGTGTTTCGTTTGTCACTTGATACATTCTCACGTCGGACGTGCGCCTCGTTCAATCATTTATTTGTAGCCATGTTAACGAATGCTACATTGGCGAAAATAGCCGTTTTTGGTGGCTTTTTTACTGCAAGTGGTGGTTTCTTCTTCTACTGGAAAATCCAACAAAATCTAAAGAAGTCTGAGTATTATACCAAAGCCTTACACATTTTGAGAGATCATAAACAGGCTGTTTCGATCTTGGGAGAACCTATCAAGGATGGCAAGATAAAACTAGACGATAGAGAAAGAAACTATTGTGATGGTTTACAGGCCCGATTTGAAATACCCGTTAAAGGACCTAAACAGGAAGGAACTCTTTATTTCCTCGCGGAACGGGCTGCTCCTGGAGATTCTTGGGAAGTGTATTTAATGGAACTTGGCCTAGCTAATGATCCAACAAAGAGGTTACGAATTCTCAAAAATCCGAGAAAAGAAGAAGATAATGATAAATAAAAAAATTCGTTTCACAAGCATCAAAGTGTGTTTTTAGGTGTGTCTTTACGTGAAAAGTAAAATACACAATATAGGAACTTTTTCATATCACAACGCTTTTAAGTTCTTAAAATTATTTAGTTTTGTTACATAACTCTGTAATTAATCTGTATTTTAATTAAATTGCAGAATTTGCGTTTTACAAAAGATTTTTAAATGTGGGTGCCTTAAAATAGTCTTCGGTATTGTTTCCATTTTATAATGTGAATTACAGCTTATGAAATAAAATATTGGAATTAAAAGAGCGAGAATGCTGGTCGTTCTCCATAGAAGTCGTGTAAGAACAGAAAGCTCCGTTAGGAATAACATTTGATCGTATCTGATATTTGAGCGTATAGAACTAGACCACTAAATGATATAAAGTACTGTAGTATATTCATATTATAACAATAAATAATGAAATAACTAGTGTAGGGACAACTTTACATGTTCCTATATAATTAAGAATGAATATTTAAAGAAATAGCTTTTTGCTTGATTTTTTCTATCTCTACCGGGTTGAGGTAGAGGTTTTTTTGGAAAGGGCATTATGCAGTTATATAGCTGCTGGAGAGGTGTAGTTTTGTTAGAAGAAAAATGATGTACTAGTTAGTGAGACAATTCCGGTAATTGTTTGTAGAGAAATCCTGCTGAAAGAGATGAAAAATCTCGTCTAATGTTGCATATTTATAAATGAGCATACGATAGGGTTAGTAATTTATTTACTGTGATGGTTTGCATGCATATCATACATAAAGTTAGTTTGAACATAATTCCTATGGCTTTCTGTTTAGAGATGAATAGTCGACGTATGATATGGGAAATCTCAGAAAATGAAGCCATATATTAGAGAAGAGGAGAGGTAAAGGTAGTGCACTGCTACTAGGGTGTTGTTTGGTACTTAGTAAGAGAGATCTTATTACGAAAAAAGTGTTAACTGATTTTTTGACAAAATGTTTCTGGAGAGCTCAGTTACATATCAGTGATATAGGAAAATTTTATTGGATGATAGAGAAGTGGAATGACAGTTTATTGATGTAGAAGAAATGTTTTGATTCATATGTTCAGAAATGGTTTTTTTTATAAAGGAGGAGATTGGTGTTTTTTAGTTTTGAATTTTATTAATTAGTAGTCAATATTTGGACGTTACAATGTGTGAGATATCATTTGCAAAGAATATTTAAGTTTCTTTGGATCTAAGTTGGATTAGGTCATTCACATATAATATGATGAGTAATGATCACAGGACTGAGCTTAATGGCATGCCTTTTTTTGTAAGTTTAATGAGTTAAGTGGATTGTAAGTTTAAATGGTTGGCAGTGGGGGCCCAGGCACAACCTCAAGACTGGATCCCTATGTTAGCATTATGTACTGTTGACATTAAGAGAGTCAATAATGTGACTTTAAATCGATAATCAGTGTGTGTATGTTTTTGTGCAAATGAAGACTTTTTATTTAGAGTTTTGGGACTCCACTTAATTGGTGTGTACCTTATGTGGTTAGTGGCAAATCTGTCCCTGTATGTGATGCAGACAGAAGTTTCATTTGTTCTGATACATATGAGATAAAAGTGTTGATTGACTTTTCAGTGGTACCCAAACATTGAAATTATTTTAGTCCCTTCATGTTGCTGACTATGTTAAGGCATTTATGAAGACATAAGCTACCTAATGCTTTATTTTTGTGTCTAGGGAGTGGCAAACTTTTGTTTGGATATTGAAAGTAGCTGTGGATGTAGACTTTGGAAGGGGAAGTCGACTTTAGATAGTCTGGATCAGGTTAGCAAACTTTTATACTCGGGAGGCCACATTTGCAGTTAAGAAAAGCTCAGCAGGCTGCATTTGAAGTTTCAAGAACTTCAATGAACCATATAAGAGTTTCCATTGGAAGTTAAGTAGAGATTCAGAGGTGTCAGATCAGTAAAAATTGAGCCTTATCGGTTTGTAGCATTTAAACTCGAACTTGAAAGGTTCATGGCCAAAATTTGAATGAAAATTGAAATTGGCTGTGTTAAATTTTATAGATCACTTTTGCTCGTAGCTTTACGGGCAGCATAAAATATGCAGCCAATGGGCATTAGACAACCCAACCCCTGGTCTCTATAATTGTTTATTCTTGCGAACAAAGAAAGATTGGGTTGTAGCTCTCATTATTCAATTATTACCTACTTTTTTATGTATTGGAGTTATTAAATTGTGTTTTAAGTTTAGCTGGAAAATTTCCAACTGTAAGATATTATTTTATAATGTGTAAGGGATTTAATTTGTTTACAATCAGATTAGTGACATACTGGAAATGTTCTGGGCTCTCCTGACATGGATTCATATTCTTTGATATTGGGCCACTTTTGACCATAGCCCCCTGCAACTCAAATGGTGCAAGGGTATCTGTTACTATACTACTGACTGCAATATAGGAGGAGGAAACAGGGAAAGCTGCATCAGATGTATGGAATCTGGAAATGAATGATTTGACTTAATTTGTGGTGAGTTGCTCGTTGCAAGAAAACTGTTAATTTTGTTAGAAAGAAAGTAGTAAATATATTTGTTCAAGATATTATTTTTTTAGGTTAGTCATTTTACTTGCAAATCCTAAGTCATATGGTTTATTTGGTGAATAGTGTTTTTTAAATAATATGTATAACATTGCTTAGGAAGAGTTTTTGCTTTGCTAATATGATGATCATTATGCTGTTTTTCGCCATTGAAATTTACTTTCGTAATGTTTGAAAATGTATTTGGATTTAGATGTTTAACATTTATCATTTGTTGAAATATGATTCTTTTAGGTCTGTAACTAGTAGGCACATAATGCTATAAAATTTCTGGAATTCTAGCACATTTTCAACTGATAAATTTACAGATAATATTCTTGTAATTATTAATCTAAAAGTTAAACAAGTCAGGATTAAATGGTCCAAATATCCTGATATGTTTCTTAAGGCAGATTAGAATTTATTATTTAAAAAATTAGAGGATTTTCTTTGGATGAAGTTGGAAGAAGGATTATAATTTTAAATCATCTTGTTTTGCAGGCATAACTATAGATTAAATATTGGAGCTTCATTTGCTGATGCAATATGAAAAAATCATGTTTTATTAATTGAGGTTTATTTAGAATTTTAACTTTAAATTCTTTATAAGTTTAGTAATGTAAGTATCTTTTACCGTTTACTTGTGCTATTCTAATTTAATGGATTGCACAGATGGACAAACACTGCAAAAACTTGAGTGCATTTATAAAATAAGATGTGCTTAAAAGTAATTCAATTAAGCATTTATATATATATATATATACTTGAAATGATCAATAAATTGTTAAAATATATTATTAGGGATAATCATGCTTTCAGCTAAAGAGTAGCCATGAAAAAATGTTATTAAGGAGCGAGTTTTCATATCTTTATTTTTAGTTGCACAAAATTATTATTAGAAATTCTGTCCTCCAAACCTTTTCTGAAAAATTTCAATGACTTACGGCAATACAGGCGACTCCTGAGATTTGACAGTTTGAGATTCGACAAATTCGAGATTTCGACCCAGCCGATCGAATTGGGAACTATACAGCGTTCCATCTTTAAGTTTCAGTATAGGGTAAATGGCGCATGGTGTTGCCACGTCTCACTACCCTAACGCCAGCAAAAGTCTTATAATTTAAAATTTCTTTTATGTAACTTATTAAGTAAATGCTATTGTTACAATTTTTGCCATAATACACGATTTTCTAAACCAAAACAAAAATACTGTGTAGTAAAATTTCTCTCGCTACATACCGCAAGCGTGTTGTACACATGGCTGCTATAGTGCACCAAACTCTCCGGCGGTCCCAAAACCCTCATAAAAGTGAAAAAAGGAGCTTAAAAGAATAGAATCCCTTTGAAGTGCCCATGTTTTCCCTATGTGCTCAGATTTAATTTTTCTGTGCTAGCATTCAGTTGTCTAAACCAGTCTTAGGTACTCCTTTATCTTGTGATGCAAAGTTACCTACCCTTGCAAAAATGTCAAAATAGTAGAAAAATTAAAAAATATTTTTAATGTTTTATAATTGGAAAAATCACTCATGATAAAAATTGATAATTTCTGAACAATTAATTAATTAAAGAAAAAATTGAAATTTTATAAATTTACAATTGGCAATTCGTTAATATTGTAAAATATCCATTACCAACTTCACAGAACATCATATCATAACAAATAGATCAAGAAAAAGTCAAATTCAAATTATTTGAAAGAAAGGAATAATTCCCCACCAGCTGAAAGATAAGAAAAATTAATTCTCCAGTTAAGGGGTTAAATGTCCTTCGACCTGAGGGATTAGTTTGATTTAAATGTGTTAAGTGATTGAGGGGTTTATTATGTTAAGTAACGTTTCCTTAACAACAGCAAGATATATTATGCCGTAAACTGCCTAAAAATTAAAAATATATTTTCCCAATCAAAAATTGTTTCATTTGAAAGGCTATTGAAATCATAAATAAAAGTTTAAATAGTACATATTTTAAAAAATGCATAGTTTACTTACAATTAGTAAATAATAAATTAGCGTTGTAGTTGCCATTTGCATTTTTATGCATAACTTGATAAATATTTTGTTTAGAGAAAAATGTATAGAATAAATGTTGTAGGGCGTTTTAAAATAGGTAATCATTTTATGTTCTAAGCTAATTTGTGGAAAAAGCACCCAAACGATGTAAATTGGTATTTAACAAAATCGTAGCATAGTTAATTGGGTAAATGCAAGTTCGGAGGTACACTGTGTTCACATCTTATTTTTGGATTAACTTTCTCGCATATACTAAGATTAGATGTAATGTGATCAGAGGAAAATAGTTAAGCATGTTTGTACGAGAATAATTGCTCACAAATTTCCTAAGTAAAAACAACAACTGGATTATTTTATGCTGATTACTATACTTAACGGAAATTAAGTTGCAATTGAGGAAATTTTTACCTGCCCGACATTACAAATTCATTTGCTTCTTTTTAATCTTGTAAATTTTCCTCTGAGACACACCATATGGAAAACGGCATTCGACATTTGACAGTTCGAGATTCAACCACGTTTTCAGGAACGCATCCCTGTCGAATCTCGGGAGTCGCCTGTATTGGCAAAGGATGACAAAAAATAGTTTGGATAATTCTCATGAATTCACAATATCATTTGCATCCATCTTATCTCCATTTATTCTTTCAAATATATTTCAACTCCCTGACTCGGCATATGAAAGGCGAAATAGATTTTTGGTTATTTTCTCTATACATATTAATATTTTTCTGAATTTTCCGTACACATCTAAATTATTTAGTCTTTTAATCTAATTGTAAGGATTTTATCCATTCTTTTTATATTTCTTCTCATGCAAACCATGAATGCATTTATTATGAAACTAGCGTAATACCGTCCAGGGCTGTGTCGATGGGTGAGGCGGCGAGGCATCCACCTCAGGCGCCTCTCGTACGGGGGTGCCAAAATTTGACAAAAACGAAAACCTGTCAAAATAAATTCATAAGGCCAGCGAGGCCAGGGGGCGCCATATTATATCTCGCCTTAGGCGGCAAAATGACTGGGCACGGCCCTGTACCCGTCAATAATATTGACGATGAAAATTTTGACAAAAAAAATGTTTCTAGCATCTAGCGTTTTTTTTATTTTTATCTCACAAAAATAATATCACAAAAATGGCTTTATCCCTGTAATAATTCTCTCAGTATGACATTTCTGGTAAAGGTTCTCTCATCATAGAATAATGTTTCTTGGTAAGTTTACCTAAAATAAGATGAAAATTATTTGATGATCTTATGTAATCTGGTTCTTATTTTTCTCAAAAAAGTTATCATCTTTATTTTTTATTTTTTTTGTATTTCTTATGTTATTTTTATGAAAAAAATAATAATAATATAACTTGATGATGATTTATCAGAAAATAAAATAGATAATTTTTTTTGTGTAGAGTTGAATTTTTAAAATGTTTCAATGGTTATAATGACATCAATTTTGAGCTTATGAATTGATGTTTCCCGATTAGTGTTCATTTTACTCTGACCCATTCTTGGAAGCTGTGATGTTCCTGGAATGATCAGCAAACTCGTGGTGGACCCAATTTTAAGTGTGAAGCTACTCAGTTATCCCAAGAACAATCTAACTACCAAATTTGAGCTTGATCCATTCACTTTTCATCGAGTTATTGTGAAAATGCTTCAAAAATCACTGTTCAGAACGAACTCTTTGTATGGCAGCTACCTGATCCTCTTCACCGACCAAGTGCAAATTTGCAGGTACAGCTATATCTTGTGAGAAAAGCTTATGCTGAAAATTTCAGCTCAATTGGTACAAACCTCTGCCCAGGAGACATAAATTTTTATACAAAACATGTCCTCTCTTCAGCTCTTGTAGCAGCTCGAGATGGATCTATTGACTAAAATTTTTTTGCGGATCCAAATTTTGAAAGTTTGACGAATCCAAAATGGTATAGGACTTGAAAATCCATCAAGTAGTTCCAGAGATATAAGCATGTCAAAAGCATTACGTACAGAGACACAGAGTGACAAACCTAGCTTTTTATGTTTATAAGATGCACTTAATCAAAATTGCTAAAAAAGTTATCTTACCCTCACACTGTCTGGTTTAAATTGCACATTTCTGAAAAGCAAGTACTCTTTGAATATTAAGAGGTACTTCTAATATAGTAACATATATACTTGATCATATGGACTGCTCATGGCTGCCCTGTAAATTTATCCAGCCTCTGCATGTGTTATAATATTATTCTGTCATGAATTACAAGAAAATGTGTTTACTCACATAATTTCTCCTGTTACATAATTTCCCGTCCCTCGATTTTGAGGAGGGAGTGGAGAATTTTTCTCTGCTTTGCCATTTTTACTTTCTCATACAAAGTATCAAGAAAGTATTGTTTTCGCAAAAAAATTCGGCCGCGAGATTTTTACGGAAATACATGTTTTAGATGTCGCTGAATCCGAAAAAGTGGTTTTCACAATGCCATCTGATTGTCTGTTACTGACTCTGGAGCCTAGATGGTAGAACAAAAATGAATGAAATCTCGTACTTAGACATTTTATCATACTGAGCAGAGTATACATAGAAGTGGTTGACATTGATCAATAATTAAGAGTAGTTTATTCTACGCATTTTTAACGATAATTCGATTTTCTCGAAAACGGCTCTAACGATTTTGATCAAATTTCATACAGTTACTTAAGTTTACATCTTCAATAATACTGTATAGTTAGTATTTCTCAAAAAATGAATATAAGGCTAGTTTATTCTAGGCAACTTTAACAATAATTTAATTTTCTCAAAAACGGCTATAATGATTTTGATCAAATTTCGTACAGTTACTTGAGTATAGTATACATCTACAATAATACTACTTATTTCATTTTTCTCAATGAAGGAATATAAGGCTAGTTTATTCTTGGGCAACTTTAACAAAAATTGAATTTTCTAAAAACAGGCTCCTACGATTTTCATTTTCTAAAGATAACTAAACGACGCATTAGTATATGAGAAAGTTTGTACAATATAAGTTGTACCAATTTTTTACTTTAACATGATGTTTGGACAATCATAAAAAATAAATCTTGTATTTCAGCATGTAAAAATAATACAATTAACCCTTTCTTGTTGGAAAAAAGTACCAGCCTTGGTACTCACAGTACCATTTTCATATAAGTGAAAAATGATGCACATAATTTGTCCCTATGTGTTTTATAGCAAAACTATCAGTGAGTGAAATATACAAGTAAATATGTTATGAGTTGTGCTTTGAGATATTCTATAATCAGTGCTTTAAATGAAAAAATAACAGCTGGTACTCTCAATAATATGACAGTGAACATCATTTACAAATAATATAAAGATACATGTATTCAGTTAATCAATTCATTGTAAAAATAAAAAGGTAATACAGTAATAAAACCATAAAGAAACAAAAAGCAGAAAACAAACATTTTTACATAAGTTTCCATGTCAATCAGTATCTGTTTTTCCCCTTTCTTTCCGCTTTGTGTCAACTCACCTCGTCTGTTGGCTTTCTTTCTTTCAAAATTCATGATTCTATTCATGGCTGTGGATTGAATAGGTGCAGTGGTGGCCCATGGTAGAAATTGAAATAAAAATGTTGGTATGGCATTTTGGATGATAGCGGCCATTTAAAGCATTGTTTATAAGTGTGAAATACTACAGTTCAAAAATTGCAGTTATAGCAGAAGTGTGAAGCACATTCCTATTTGCAAATGATACATCAGGCATGTATTTCAGCACGTGATGCATGAGCGCTTTATAAGTACAACATACTCTCATTGAATTGGGCTAATTAAAGGCAAGAATTGCACAGTTGAAAATATTTTATATTGTTACTAACAGAAGTACCCGGCGTTGCTCGGGTTTTTTATGTAATATAAAATTAATAAAATCAATTTTAAATTAAGACCTATTAAGACATGAACGGGCACGGGATTGATTGCCCTTTGTCCTTTACTCATCTTCCTTGTTGATGTTAGATATTATCTAATCTTTTTTGTTAATAAATAGCTTATGTAGTCAATTTTGGGAAGCATGCAGAAGTTATGTATAAAATCTTATTACAAACACAATTTTTACATTCTCATACGAAGTATCGAGAAAGTATTGTTTTCGCGAAAAACTTTGACCTCGAGATTTTTATGGAAATACACGTTTTAGGTGTCACTGAATCCGAAAAAGTGGTTTTCACAATGCCGTCTGTCTGTTACTGGTGCTGGAGCCTAGACGGTCGAACGAAAATGAATAAAATCTCATACTTAGGCATTTTATCATACTGAGCAGAGTATACATAGAAATGGTTGACATTGATCAATAATTAAGAGTAGTTTATTCTACGCATTTTTAACAACAATCTGATTTTCTCGAAAACGGCTATAACGATATTGATCAAATTTCGCACAGTCACTTGAGTTTATGTCTTCAATAATACTGTATAGTTCATATTTCTCAAAAAATGAATATAAGGCTAGTTTATTCTAGGCAACTTTAACAATAATTCGGTTTTCTCAGAAACGGCTCTAACGATTTTGATCAAATTTCGTACAGTTACTTAAGTTTACATCCTCAATAATACTGTATAGTTCATATTTCTCAAAAAATGAATATAAGGCTAGTTTATTCTAGGCAACTTTAACAATAATTCCATTTTCTCAGAAACGGCTCCAACGATTTTGATCAAATTTCGTACAGTTACTTGAGTATACGTCTTCAATAATATTATGTATTTCATTTTTCCCAACGAATTAATATAAGGCTAGTTTATTCTTGGGCAACTCTAACAAAAATTGGATTTTCTAAAAACAGGCTCATACGATTTTCATTTTCTAAAGATAACTAAACGACGCATTAGTACGTATATGAGAAAGTTGGTACAATGTATGTTGTACTGATTTTTTTTAGGAAAAGTCACACGTAAGGAAACAATGAACAGGAAACGATTGGACAATTCAATGAATAAAGTATGAATATAATTATCAAGTGATAGGAAGGACAAATGCAGCAAAAATGAATAAGAACATCACTTTCCTCGAATAAATCACTCTGAATAAACTCTTGAATCAACAAAGATCTGGATCTCTTCAAACAAACCAACATACAAATAAAAAAATCGGTACAACATACATTGTACAAACATTCTCATATACGTACTAATGAGTCGTTTAGTTATCTTTAGAAAATGAAAATCGTATGAGCCTGTTTTTAGAAAATCCAATTTTTGTTAAAGTTGCCCAAGAATAAACTAGCCTTATGTTCATCTTTTAAGAAATATGAACTATACAGTATTATTGAGGATGTAAACTTAAGTAACTGTACGAAATTAGATCAAAATCGTTAGAGTCGTCTCTGAGAAAATGGAATTATTGTTAAAGTTGCCTAGAATAAACTAGCCTTATATTCATTTTTTGAGAAATATGAACTATACAGTATTATTGAGGATGTAAACTTAAGTAACTGTACGAAATTTGATCAAAATCGTTAGAGCCGTTTCTGAGAAAACCGAATTATTGTTAAAGTTGCCTAGAATGAACTAGCCTTATATTCATTTTTTGAGAAATATGAACTATACAGTATTATTGAAGACATAAACTCAAGTGACTGTGCGAAATTTGATCAATATCGTTAGAGCCGTTTTCGAGAAAATCGGATTGTTGTTAAAAATGCGTAGAATAAACTACTCTTAATTATTGATCAATGTCAACCATTTCTATGTATACTCTGCTCAGTATTATAAAATGCCTAAGTACGAGATTTCATTCGTTTTCGTTCGACCGTCTGGGCTCCAGCGCCAGTAACAGACAGACAGACAGACGGCATTGCGAAAACCACTTTTTCGGTTTCAGCGACACCTAAAACGTATATTTCCGTAAAAATCTCGAGGTCGAATTTTTTCGCGAAAACAATACTTTCTCGATACTTCGTATGAGAAAGTAAAAAGGTAACAAAAATGAACACTATCAAAAAGCAGTAGGAATACATTAGTTTTCAGTAACAAATTATCAATGGAACTCAGAAAGAAATTTTAGAGCCGCAAGTGAAATTTAATGCATTCACAAAGGAAATATTAAAAGAAGCTGAAAAGTGAAGAAAAATGTGCTTTGTTTATTCACAATCCCTTACTTTCATCAGTAAGAATTAGTGAAAATAAATATATTCAATAATATACTCCTTGCGCCATAATCCAGCAAGGATACTTCGCATCGTTGATGTTAAGTATAAAATATTAAAACATTCCGATTGACTGAAATCCTCCAACTCTTAAGAGTTCTGAAATAAAAACTCCACTTAAAATTTATAATATTAAATTATCTTCTAAAACTTCTTTATAAACAACATTTTTAGTTCTTCCGTTAGGAGCAAATATAAAAAGGTCATCACTACTACCAACTCTGGAGCATGCAACATACAGTTGGCCATGCAAAAAACAGGGTACTCTTAAATCTAAGCCCACCTTTTGGAAAGACTGGCCCTGAGCTTTGTTAATGGAAATTGCAAAGCTTAAATTAATAGGAAACTGAAGTCTCTTAAATTCAAAAGGAAGATCAGACGGAATAATTGGTATTTGTGGAATGAAGACGTCTTCTTTATGGTTTCCAGTCATAATGCTTGCCTCAATAACATTCGGCATAAGGTTTTTAATAATAAGCCTAGTTCCATTGCAAAGTCGAGATGGGTCTAGATTCCTGAGCAAAATAATAGGTGCACCAGGTTTGAGTAAAAGATAATGCAGCGGAACTCCTGGTGGGTGCAGAGAGTTAAGGAACTCAACTGGGTATTGAATTAACTGGTTAGGATCAGTAACACTGTCAAAGGATACATAAGATTGGACTGATCCAGGTAATTGGTCAAGTAATTTCTCATTGAATTTATGAACTGCTTTATTTTTTGGTGCTAAAATAGCTCTTTCACTCAACCAGTCAGAGTTACTAAAATTTCTATTTAAATTAGGGAATACTTTATCTACTAACATATTAATAGAAGAAACTAAATTTCCACATGGCAAATGATGGAGTTCCTCAGAATCAACAGGAATATTACCATTTCCAATATCTAACAGTTTCTCTGCAAAATTCCTAACATTTTGACTGTTTTGTAAATAAACTCTCATATTGGTCACTAACTTAAGAGTTATTACCTGTTGCCATAGAAATGACACCTTGAGGCAATAGTGAATTTCATCCACTGTAGTTCTTTTCGGTATTACAGGTAATATTTGATGGAAATCTCCAGCCATTAGAAAAGTAACTCCACCCATCGCTTTGTTAGTGTTTTGTAATTCATAAGTGTTCTATCCGAAGCCTCAAATGCACCTTTATGTGACATTGTACATTCGTCCCAGACAATCTAATTACATTGCTGCAAGATTTCTGCACTGGTAGAACCCTTTCTAATGCTGCAAATAGGGTGTTCTGTGTGGGCCAATTTCAAAGGTAATTTGAAAACAGAATGAGTCGTTCTCCCTCCAGTAAGAAGTGTGGCAGCAATACCAGAAGAAGCCACAGCAAGTGCTATTTTCCCATTCAGACGGATCTTAGCAAGGAGTAAATTAATTTAAAAAGTCTTTCCAGTACCACCAGGAGCATCAATAAAGAATATGTCACCATTCTCTTTTGTGATTGAATTTAGTATTTTATTATATGCACTTCTTTGGCAGGACATTAATTTCGGCTCCTTTTCAGTTATATGTTTTTGCAGTTCCTCAGTGTTATATGATGTTTCTCGCAGTACTTCTGAAGCAAGGTTATGTTGGTAGTTTCTAACAGGAGATGGTAGTCCAATGGATTTCAGATCTCTGCCTCCAAGGGAATGTAATTTGTCCTCTAGCAGAACCAAAGACTCGTTGAAGATGGCATCGTTGAAAGTGACGTTCGGATTTATCATTTGGGCTTGATACAGGATATCCTCACTAAGATTCTCATTATGGCTGTCCCACAGTTTCAAAGGAATTGAAAGTCCACATGTTTGTAACATAACAGCAAAGAGATTTCTTAGCTGGTATGGTGATCGTGTCACAGCTGCTTCAGACAAAGTAGTATTCCAATGCTCGTCGTTTTCAAGAAGACCTCGCAAATTGCATGCTTGTCTGAATGTTTCACAGACTTTCCCATGTACTGTTTTTATGTCATTAAATGAAGTTGGGCCTTTAACTTCATGTAGCAGCATCCTTAAGAAATAGTACTCAAAATTGTTAGGGTGTACAGTATATACTCTTCCGAGGGCATCTGTGGACTTGATTCCAGGTTGACCAGGAACATCTTTCCCTTGGGTTCGTCTTTTCCATTCCTTCTTACTCATGTCCCATGTGTAATATTTAGGTACCTGGTTGTAAAACAGCCCCCTGGCAAACTCATCAATTTGGCAGAGTTTAAAAAATCCTGTTAGAGTTGTTAATTTGGGAGTTTCAACTTGTAGATGTGCATTTTGGGAAGTAAAATAAATTCTCTCGCCATTTTCTAAGTGAACTGCTAGATGAATCACTGATGTATACCTTTCATGAATGGGGAAGTATAGAATTCTCCAAATTGCTTCATTACTGCTAATGTATCTTGCAAGTTGATAGCGTGTAATTTCATCATTTTCTTTTGCAGCAAGCCCAAAAACAGCATCAGACCCTTTGTTCACATATTTGCAAATGTATTTTATAGATTTAATTGAGTTACAAAATTCAACATTTATATGAGCCTCGAAAACGCGCGAAAGAATGGGACAATAGGGCACAATCCATCTATTATCAATTTCAAACTCTGCATTTCGTGACTGAATCATTGTTTTGAATCCCCCATCTTCAAGTCTCCTTCGTCGGTAGAGTGGATATCCATCATGGCCTGTTTGTGTTTCCAAAAGAAATTTCCTTGGATACTTTTTTGAACATTTGCCATCTTTCATGCATGGAGAATTAGGATTCAATACACCACATGGACCATAGACTATTTGTGTTTTGATCACCTTAAACAATATTGGATCAGCATTTGGATCAGGGAGTTCAGCACTTATGAATGAATCAATCTCATCAGCATGAATTTTTTGCGAAAGCCAAATCAAAATATGCGAATGAAGTAAACCACGTTTTTGCCACTCAATTGTGTACATATAACATCTTGTACAAACAAAAATTTCACCTTTAACAATCAAATTCATCATTTTGATGAGCTTCTGATAGAAAACTCTTGCAATTAAATCATGATGGTTATGTGCTTTCTGTCCTTGGAAAAGTTCTTTGTGAATTTTATTCCATGACGGATTACATGTGAATGTGATAAAGAGATCCGGTCTTCCATAATTTCTTACATAAGTCATAGCATCTTGTGTTCTCTCTTGCATATATTTAGGGCCTCCAGTAAAAGTTGAGGGCAAAATGACCAACTGGCCCAAGATTGATACATCAGCATCATTGTTAATTGCATCACACAAGTGAGCATAAGATTCAGCTCTCAGTTGTTTTTGATTGAGTCGAAGGAACAATAGGCATTCGCTTTCAATCTTTGCATACATATTAACAATAAACTGATGGAAAAGACTTCTATAATAAAATAAGTGGTTTGATTCACTGGATCTGATCATAAAAATCATTAGCTGAAACTTTATTAATAGATGTGGGTATTCTTGTTAGAGGATCAACTTGTGGTATGTTGAAACGATACCCATGCTCTCCTTGCCAAAATATGAGGGGATATTGAAGAGCATCATATGCCTGGTTAGTTTCTGATATTTTTTTAACTGAACTATCCCTCAATTCTAGAACTATGTCTCTTTTTCCATACTGTTGTCCAACCAGTAAAACTGCAACCTCGTTTACAGTAGGAGTATTAAGTTGACGCGGATGTGCATTACTTGGAGCCTTATTTGCGCAAATTATTACTTGATAGTTATTTGAAGGTGAATTTTGCAGTGCATACTTGAATTTCTTCACTAATTCATTATTCGAATGAAGCATTTCTTGTAACTTAGTTACAATTTCCTTCTTTACACCGAAATTACTTCTACAGCACTGATCACACTCTTCACCGGAGTTACCCATAAAATAAATTTGAATAAATTTAGGCTCTTCATTTGGCAAGGGAAGCAATGAGCCTATTTGATGGTAGACTTGTCCTTGAATTATAAAAGTGGGCATAAATCCTTGATCAACAATTTATTTGATGCTCCAAAAGAAGTCATTTGAAAGCAATTGTTATACTTTTGTATATTATCCAAAAAATTCTTAGATTCAGAAGACTGGCCGTAAAGATGGTCTCTTAAAACAGGTGGAGGTTCCAAAAGAGATGGCAAGTGAACTTTACCATTTGAGCAACACATTCCAGGAGTTCCTCCTGCCCATTTCTTGGCATTACAAAAACGACTTATCTTATTGTTAGTCATAGAACCAACTGTTATTCTAACATCTGCAGAATAATCATTTGTTGGATTATATTCAAAAGCTGCTCTGTGCCATAACATGGCAGACCTTCTTAATGTTATTCGTGTTCGTTCTGTTCTTTGTCTTTGTTCCCTCTCCTTCTGAGATTCATCTGCCCTGGAATGAGCAGCATGTTCTTGCATAGCTCTGAGTCGGCGATCATGTTGTTCTTTTGTCTCGTTAGCACGCCCAATGAACATTAAATTCCTTTTTCTTCTCTGTTCATGCCTTGAGTCAATTCCTCCTCTTTTTCTTCGTGGCATGGTGGGAATTATTATATTTCAATTTTTAGATGCAATCTTTTCAAATATTAGGTGTATGTAATGTGTTTAACTTAGGATAATAGATGAACAAACTATCCAAAATATGCAAATCCAAAATTCAAAACGGAAATAATCTACCAGTCTGATAAATGAAGCAATGGGTAATACAAAGATGAAACAAACGCCAACAAATATGCAAGATAAAACAACGAAAAATAAAACCTAATGAGTGAAACTAACCAAAAGCCGGGAAAAGGCACAACTCAAATCAATAAAAGGAAAAAAACAAATCGAAACAAAATAGAAAGAACACAAGAAATAAAGTGGACAGAACAGGAAACGAACCGATACAGAAACAACAAAAACCACCAAGAAAAAAGAAATGAATTAAACGCTAACCAATAGCCGGCAGAAAAGGTGTAAACCGACAAATAAATAATCGTGGAACATAAATTAAGAGTACAACCAAAGAATATAAACAAAGAATACAAAAATAACAAACTAAGAACGAACACAAAGAACAAAAAATGGACATGAAACGAAAGCAAATGAAAACAACAAACCAACCGAAACCAACCAACGAATAATTTCCTAAAGCTCAATGTATCTGATGATGGCGACTGACGCTTTCTATTCAGTTGCTAAATAAACAACCAACAATCACAAAATAGCGTGCAACTATTTCTACTTTTACGATATGTTTATAGTTCAAACGTAATTTGTTTACATCGGTTGCTAAGTATATCCAAATGCTGAGTGGTAATGAAAAATAAGATTTTCCCTTCAATTCACCTTATTTGATCTGTAAGCCCCTCTTTTAAAAAATTATTCCAAAAGAGGAGATAATTTACCACAAAAAAGTCTGCGAGAGCATGTCTGCGATATATATGTAAGGAGTTAAACAATTCGAGAAATTTACGAAAAAATTTTAAATGAAAATCCCATATAAACGAAAATATTTTATTATAATTAAATTGTACACAGAATCGGTTTAAAAACCTTACTACACCACCGTACACATGATAACGGTTAATATGACACCTTCCTCTTTTTTCTGCATGTTGTAGTTTCTGAGCCTTAGTAGAACATACATTCAAACACCTTACTTTATAGATATGTATACATTTCCATTTTAATTTATCTAAATATTTTTAAGGCATAGGAATAATCCTTTCTTAATGAAACTTTGTCAAAGTCTCCAAATTTGATTATTAATGTATGTTGCACAGATTCTTTTAGTTTGTGATAATATCTTCTATTTTTTCAAAGACTAAGATATTGGTGTGTGCTGGCCATAGCTTAGGGACTCCTGTTGTGCAACATTCATTTCACATAGTATCTGTTTTACATGCAACAACATCTTTTTTGGTATATCCAGTCATCATTCCTCTTCCTTGCCTTTACCTTCCTCAAGAGGTTATTATTATTAAGATTTGCTCATGAAAACTGACTTTAATGAACCCTCTTCACTATACTATATAAGTTTCATCATAGCAATGTTGAAACCACTGCAATTAACAGAAGCGATAATAATACAATTTAAGATGGTATGAGGCTAATGCAATGAAATACATTTTATCCTTTGAAGTGTTTATTTGTTAAGTTGATGTTATTGAAATTGAATGCAAGTTATATCTTAGCACATACAGGCTTTATGTTCTTAATTAATATAATAAAAGAAGCCATATCTGATAATGAAATGCTAAGGCTATTCCTCAATATGCTATGTTATGTCACAGGTAATCTTTTTTATGACATGATAGAGATTTGAATTTTAGTTGTACTGGATAAGAGCTAGATTCAAATTTGTGGAAATATCTCATATTTATGGCAGTGTAAGCTTTAATACTCCAATTGCAATAATAATTTTGGAAGAATATTAAATAACATTGAAATAGGTCAACTCTACCTTGAGAAGTTTAAGGAGTAGGCTTTTTCACCTTTTGCAAATAAATTTATTATCATTTAATATAAGATGTATAATTGTTTCTCACACAACCTTATTAGTTTTCTATCTCCACTTTCCTCTTTAAATACATTTTCTCCGCTGTAAGTAGTACGGCATATAATGCGAACTGTGTCAATAGGAGTTTTTTATATGCACCATCAATTTAATAATGCTAATCTTCGGAATTATTCGCAAATAAAGAGTGAAGTATCTCTCCTCTTCTCGCAGCATTTGCCTCTCTCTGCGAACCGGAAACCGCGAAAGGCGAGTACATAAGGTAATGGGAAAAATCGGGTACTGTTCCCACACCTGCAAGAACAGAACATTGCGCGAAGTTTTTTCACTGTAATTAAGACCATGGGGATTTTCCTTCTATGAGAAGCAGGTGTGAGAAATAACCTCCATGAGAGATTAGGTATCACAAAACTACATATTTCTTACTGTGTAAGTGGTATTCGGGTATAAGTTTATTGGTTCATTTCCTCAACACCAGCTGAAATCGCTAAAAAATATGCTCAAATGACAAGCCTCATATTTTAAAGGTGGTGAATGAAATTTCTTGACCAAAGAAAATATAAGCAGCTAAAAACCATGGTGATGTCTTTTGAAATCCTTAGGCCTTTCGGGAAGACGTCGATGTTTACAGTGATGCTTAACATCCAAAAAGATTTTAACATATTCTCAACGTTCGTTGATAAATAATTTGCCCAAAACAGATCTTATGATATGTCTCCTAAATATTACTGTTTAATTATATTTAAATCATTGAAATTGTAGCTAAGCCTGACAACGCATCATATGGAGTAGGGGAAGACAATAGGGATTCTCCAGAATCGGGTAAAAATTTTATAGAAGTCGGATGGAAGAATGTTGCATACTGTTTAAATCAGAGGTGTTATTTGGAAGATTTATGCATACAGTTTTTAGCAAACTTTGAACCAACGCAGAATAAAACTAACATTTCAGAACTTCTTTATAAAGTTCGAGATCGTGAGGACTGTTAAGGGATAAACAACAGTAAAAGTGAAACTGACAGGCGCTTCGTCTTAACTTCTTCAACACTGTTTACAATCTTGAGGAACAATGAGAGAATAAAAACGCTTTTCGGGCAGTTTTCTCAGCAGTGATTTTTATTTTTTATATTGTCTATATTGTAAATAGTTTGCCTAGATTGTATTTGTAAATATATGCTTTTGGTAACTTTTATGTTATTTCTCAATAAATTAAACATTAATGTTAAATAACGTTGTGTATGCTGTGATCATTTTAACACATCGGTGTACCATACGTTGTCTTTAGTCCGTTCTTTTTTAAGAGAACATTTTTAGCTATAAACGTCTTTTAAATATAGAAATTATATCTGTAGAATAATCCATTGCTTATAAAAATATTCGGTTATTTTATCTTTGCTGCAGGTAGGGAAAGATTTTATTTCATTCGCTGTGCCAGTTTTTGTATTTCTTTTAGCAAAAATCTTGTCTGATAATAAAAACAGATAATAGATCATTATAGCCAGGGTAGAGCGAATCGGGGCGACTGTCCCGGGCCCCGCCTAAGTTAAATTTAGCGGTAAATGTTAACCGTCCCGCACAAGCCGATTTGTCCCTGACCCCGAAACTCTCTAGGGGTGACCCCGATTGTAGCATGTGTTGCACTTTTCCGCATAGGATGTTATGATTTTGGCAGAATCTTAGTTTTGTTTGCTTCAAAAAAATGAGTAGATTTTTCGGCGGTTGCGTCTGCAGCGGTTTCTCTCCCGAATCATCGAATGCAGCATAAAAATGTCAAAAGTTTGTAAACATAATATGTACGTATATGTGTCAAGAATTTTATTAATCGATGTATTCAGCGTAGATTATATATGCACACTTTTATATTTAATCTAAGAAAAGTTGGCACGGACAGATGGGAAGATTTTCAGATTCTAATATGGCATATACCTGAGAATATTAGCTGAACTGGGAAGAAAAAGACGAGGAGGGATTAACATTAAAAGGGGAGTGAATACGTTTAATTATATCGAACTAAAAATGAGTGGTCACCTATTTTGTTTTGATTTGTTTACATTTGCATCGTAACTGTTGCTGAAACCAGGCGGTGGATTTAATTTATTTTGCAAAATTCGCTCAGAGAAGTATTATATAATTTTCTCGTTATTTTACAGATGGCATGCGAGCCCTAAATATACGGCGAATACGTATTGTATTCGCCCTGACAGGGCACGGTAAGATTCTTCTTGGATCGCAAAAATGTTTCATTTAAATGCTTACTATTCTAGCAGAGATGCACTCATGAGAATTGCTTACCATAGAAAATTATATTCTGTAGTAATTGATGAAATTATATTTTGAGTTGGATAATAAACTCATAGAATGAAGAAAAATCGTGTTTGCTTTTGTTTCACTACGCCTTATGACTCGGATATCTGTGGTGAAGTTTGCTTAAAGAGCAGCATTTTTTCGATTGTGCATCGGGAAAGGATTCACTTTCTGCTTTCGAGCTATTCTACAACTCGCAGCATGCACATAAATGTATTGAATTTCGGTTCCGCAACGTTTCCAGTTTAAAATGATGGGGTCGGCGGCCTATACATGGCCCTGTGCCATTTTTTTCTGATCCCGACGTAACTTTTCTCTCTTTAGGGAAGTATCTGTCTTAATTCAAATGAATAATCTGTTTTTACTTTTCATTTGCACACTCGTATCTTTTAATAATTTTCGTGAGTTATGTATTTGTTTACTTACCGTTTTGTGACGAGTCGTAGCGTTAAAAATGCGAAAATGCTTTCCTTCCACGTTGTTTTTAGAAATGACCGAATTTAATGCTAATGGTTACACGGATAATGACCAACGTACGTGAGGGTGGCTCGGTAATCGAAGAGAAGGTTTCGAATAATATTTAATTAAAAAAGGTTGGACTGTGACTGGTTCAAGCTTTTGTTTTCCGAATACGAAAGGTATTGGAGTGAACCACTGGATAATCGCTTTCAGCATTTCTTCAGTTTGACCTAATTCTGGCATATTTGAATGTACACTTTCTTCAAGATAATCCCCTCAGCGCTCCGTGCTCGAATTAACGTCTTAAAACTAGTTGTTCATCGCGACTCGGAGTTTTTCGGAAACATAGCGTCAACAAGGTCACGCTTAAGTAACAATTTATAGCTATAATTCCCGTATTTTCCCGATCAGTGCACTTCTATAAATAGTGTATACGTGTTCTTCTGGTATAGGTTTAAAATGTTTTTGTCCAAGAATTCAGAAATTTTCAATATTTTCCTATGACATTTTGGTCACTTATGTATCTCGCCTGTATAGCAGGAATGTATGCAGGAAGTATGGTTAAAAATCAACGGTACGGTAACATATTCGAGGAATTATTAGTTTTCCCTTACGAAGTTACCAGCTTGTTTAGGTAATGTGAAATTAATCATCCATTTAAATATCTCGCTCGGCCCGATTTTTGAGATCGCATACCACAAAAAAAGAGTTATGGTCGTTTAAATGACGCCGATTTTTTCAGCGTTATTTTATTCTCTCGCAGTCTCAAAATTGCTCATGAGCTTTTATCAATAGCGGCGATTTTACGAAGACTAATTACAACCCCATGAGACTGCTTAGCTTTGCAAGCTCATATTCGAATCCTTGTCAGCTAGATCCTCCCTCGAAAGCATTTTTTTGACGTTTCGAAACTCAAGTTAATATGCGGGAGTTCGCGTGCCAGCGGAAATGGCTTCGCGTGCCTACCTGCGTGTGGTCAGGTTTCCGATCCACTCTCATTAGTTTAATAGACGAATGAGTTGTGGATAACGATTCGGTATTCCGGAAGTATTTTCGTACAAAAATGAAAAAATGTCCAATAGTCTTCGAGTTTAATACTGAATTAAATGATGCTTTTAATGGAATTCTGTCAAAACGGCGTCTTGAATCGATTTTTAAAAATTCTGGATTGTAAAAATCAGTCATTCGGCCCATATAATCGATTAATTCACGCACTCGTTTATTCTATGTAATACTTACCCTATATGGTTGGGAAGTAACAGAATCAATTCCATTCCTTGGGTTAAGTTCTCACAAATTCTTCAGAAATGAATTGCTACGTCCCGATATTCCATTCCAAGGTAAAAAATTCTCCTTTTTTTCGAAGTTAAACTGCTTAGAGAATTCCATTCTATGCCCTTACGCGTGCTGGTGCGAATTTTCAGTAGAAGAGAAAACAAGGAACGAAATTGACACTATTATATTAAAGCATGTGCGTAAATAGCCGAATTATAACGCCCTAGTATGTAGTTGGTTTGACCAAAACATTGCCATTTCATCTTTACTTACCTCCTGTTCATCTAAAAATGGAACAACCCGAGCTACTCTTTTCGCATCCAAATCGTTTGGGGACCATCCGAGAAAATAAAGACAGTTTAAGTAACAGCCGTTCTTTAGATTCAATCTGCAGCTCTTCCGTGATTCGTCGAGATTTCTCGCGAGAACACTCCCCTTTTAAATCGCTTATTTCAGTTACTGAAAACTAAAGACGAGTCACCGTTGATGACGACTACTTTTTATCATCCGGGTTTTCACGATATTTAATAATTATCGGAAAGAGGTAATTAGTCAATTTCTGTTAAGATATGTGGCAAAGGAGAGCGTTATAGTAAGCGTAAAACTCATTTTTTTGCAGGTCATATTCGAATCGATCACACATCTCTCTCTCTCTGTGATGAATGCCTTCTCCGAGACATTTATTTTTTTCCGGACGTGTCGAAAATTTACTGTCGCGATCCGGTCGTTCGAGCTTTATTTTAATTGAGCGGTCTAGAACGAGCAGTCGAGGCAATAACATCCAGGTTAACGGAATTTTAAGTTATTTTTATTGTTTTTTTCAGGTTACAGTTTTTAATAAACAAAATTTTCCCCCCTTTTCTCGCCCCTCCCACGAATGTTGAATTGAGTGAAATATGTGTATTTTTCTTTTAGATAAAATATTTTCACCCTAGGACTCTCAAAGCGAGAACCGTTGAAAAGAATACTGGAGGCGCCGACGCTAGTAACCCTGCACCGTTGTCATCGTCATCGTCGTCCTCTGAAACGGGAAAAAGGGAAACATATAGGCATAAAGAAATCATGGGCGTGTTCAGGGGAGAGGGTTGTCTATGGAAGCACTTGCTCCTCTCTCTTTCCCTGGATGATCGCCTGGCCTAACATATAGCCAAAAGCTATGATAAGGCTCTTATTATGATGAACAAACAAAAATAGATATCTTCATTTCGCTTTATTCATTGGTTATACTGGCATATTTGAAAATTTTCAAAATCGTTTCTTATAGAAACCAACTAAAAATCGTGTTCTTGAAAGTCTACTTTCTTTTGCACGTCTTGATGAGAGATTATTTTTTATCGACAATCGAGCCCTTTCCCAACTTGATCCTTCTCTGAAATATATCCCGCTCAGGTCCATTGGCGATATAACATAAATCAAGACGGTAAGATAGGATGGGGAAATGAGAAGCAAGTGCTAAGAGTTTTTTTTTAATGGCAGAAGGGAAGAGGGTTATAAAAACAATGGTTTAAAAAAGTTTTTACCTTCACGTTTCGCGAGATACGAAATCGACGAAGTTTTAGTCCATTTCGAACGAAAATAATAACGAAAAACCCTTCTCGATCGAAAGCTTCTACAGGTCACCGATTTTCGCTCACCGGGCGATAGTTTTATTTATATTTTGCCTTGCAGACGCCGCGGCATCTCTTCCGAGGACGTCCTAAACTCAACCTTGTAAAAGCCGCTTCTATAAATACACAACTAGGCAACTTGACGATTTGGAGAATTCCGTCGTCCCATGAAAAAAAAAAATTCCTCCCTTCCAGCGGACGCCGGGGGATGATGCATTTTTGCGAACATTCGCCAGCCATTCGCAAAAAAAAATCGAAGATACCAGTCCATCGAACCTCCTTAATACACTACCACTTCATCGAGACGAAAAGATTGGAGAAAGAGTGAGATGAGGAAAGACGATTTAAAACCACACCTTTCGGCCGTCATTATGTAATCGAAAAAGAGTTTCTTCCTTCGCCACTCAACTATCTCTCTCTCTCTCTCATATAAAGCGACGTGACTCAGGATTTTTCGGGCACAACACGAGCGTTTCTATTCTTGCCGCGTCGTTCTTGTTTTCGCAGTTTAAAACATCCCTTTTTATTCGGATGCCCCGGGCGAGGTGGAGGACGTAGACGACAAAGCTGCGCGAGGACGAGGTTCTGAATTCGAGGCCCGACCCGCTCACCACATATTTAGAATCGGTCGGGCAGGTAGGTGGTGGCAAAGCGAGACACTCTGACTTTGAGAAGAGGAGGGAAGGAATAGAAGAGGAAGGAAGAGAGAGGGAGATGATAAAAAAAGAGAAAGAGAGAGAGAGAGAGCAGGAGTTCTCACTCGGTCGCTAATTTTGAAAAGCTTGGCGACGCGGAAGGGAAGAGACGGGCTTGTGTGGAGTGGGGGAGGACGTTTTGGGGGGAGTGGAGGGGGGGGGAGGGGGAGGGAGAGTGGAAGATGTTAGGAAAGAGGGTTGGTTAGGGGTTAGGGAACGTGAAGGAAGGTAAGGGAGAGGGTGGAAAGGGTAAGAAGATGCCACATTTGGTCGCGAGGGAGGGGAGCGGACTCTCAAGAGGGAGGAAATAATAGAATCCCCTGACTCGAAAAATCTAAATCGGATAAGTACGCGAAAATTATTCGGGCGTCTGGGGGCTGCATTTTTATTCGCTTTTTTTTTTCAACTCTCCCGGATCCCTGAGAGGAGGTTCCCGGATGGAGAGAGCGCTTTGAATAGAAAAAGTTTTCCTCCCGAACTTTTCTTTTTCGAGTGATCAGTCGAGAGGAGGCTTCCAGCGCGGAGGATATTTCTTCAAAACGATCCCGGCGATGCGAAATTAAAAAATACGATCTGTCCCCCGCGACATTCGGTTGTTTCGTGGCAGTGCTCGTTAACTTCACAAGTAGCGCTCTTTGCTCTCCGGGTCGCGAGACCAGAATGGAAACTTGGGGGGCCGAAATGGAAGTTGATGAGTGCCGGATCGCGCGTCTGTTTTACAGTTCAATACATCCCCGGTTGATTTCAGGGTCGAAAGCAATCGAATAATATTCACGCTCGTTTGGTTGGAGATGATCGATTTAGTACGTGATCCCTCCTACGTTTTGATAAATCTGTGTCCGTCAACGAAGTGGATGCCGTCCTCGATGGATCGATCGCACCGTTTGCAGCAGTCCGGCTGATAAAAATATATAACCATTTCACTCGATGAGTAAGTCATGTTAGCCATCGGCGATTAGAACGACAGTTCTTCCGTCGGTTAATGGATGAGAGGGTCAGGACCACGAGGGACCAACCGACGCCCAATGGTACGCGACGTCTCTCTCTCTCTCTCTCAAAAAGAAGAAAAAAGTGAGATCGCCCCATTGACTGCACTGTCCTTCGCCTTGTAGACCGCTGGTCTAGAATCATTGAGAATGAACCGATCCGTACCCTTTACGCACACGACAACGGGCAACATGGCCGCGTATTCCTCGGATAGCCTAGCACTGTTACCAATTTTGTCATTGCGGTGGTCTCTTTCGATCGTTCGTCGTCAGAGCAGTAGGAAGGACATCTGGTTACGAATACTCGAGGTCGCCGTGGAGATGGATGCGTCCCTGCATCTACGTTTTATTCCTCGATTCAACGAATTGGTAGCGCGACGTACGTAACGGGTTCTCACTTGCTTCGATCATTCTACTGTCGCGATCCGAGGTATTCCCACGGAAAACGTTCACCTTTTAATGATAATCGGCAATCGGCGGCGTTCTTTTTAACGATCCGACGATGAACGTAAACGTCACACGGGGCTAAAATGATGTCGCTGGGAGCAACCACGACGTCCTCCTCGCTTTCTTGCCCGCGGCACGATCCAAACCCGAGACCTCGGTTATCGGAAAAGTTAGGGCGGGATTAGGGTTGGGATTACAAAACGCGGATCGAAGGGGAAATCTGTGCAAGTCGGAGGAGGGAGGAAGAAAAGACGAGGATGCGTCGAGACGTTTCCAGACGTAATCCGACTCGTCTCGAAGCCTGGACGGCATCGTATTTTTTTTTAATGATTCCGGCAGGGGGTCCTCTCTCTCTCTCTCACCATCGCTGTCGTCCTTCTTGTCGTTTCCGCTGCCCTCGTCGTCATCATTATCGTCGTCGTCATCGTTGCTGTCGTCGTCATCATCCGCGACGGGCTTCTTCCCTTTCGTCGCCTCCGCGCTCACTATGAGCAGGCCCATGAGGATTGCTAGCCACAGCCGCATCGCGTGTGTGTGTTCTCTCCTCAGCGGGGGACGACGACGACGAAGATGCGAAAAACCGCTTCTACGAGACGAGACGCTCTTGGGGAAAGAGAGGAGAGAGAATGATGAGAAAGAGGTTTATGAAATTGTTGGCAATATCCAACTCCGCGTTTGCAATCGGATGTTATTTAGGTTCGGGAAGGACGGAAGGATTTATTTCAATCAAACCTCGGTCACTATAAAATCACGCGTTCGCTTCCCTCTTAGTGTCCATTATTAAAGTCGGGCTGTTTTTCTTCGAAATCCCCAACCCTGTCAAAACTAATTAATTATTTTTGCGCTCCCTCGAGGATTCGTTTTAATCAAAGGCTCGAATTCATTTTACGGTTTTGGGAGGGCGGGACGTGTGATTTGGAAGATTTTGCGGAGAGCGATAATCTAAATATCAACTCCCGTAGCTCGCCTGTCCTACGAAGATTTGAATTTGGTCTGGACAAAGAGAAGGGAATGGCATATCGTATTTTAAACACTCCGGTTTCACCGATTCGTAAATGATGAATTATTAAACTTTATGTAGGAGATGGACGTAAAATAATGAGGCGAGGGAGCTCTCGCGAGTTTGGATTTCAAAAAAATGCATTTAATGTCCCCGAAAACTTGGAATAGAGTTTAACCGAAGTCTATGATGAAAAATTTAAAACGGGAAAGCGGTTATATTTTGCTAAAATTACCGTATCACGGAATCCTTTCACTGGCACAGTAGAGTTAGCAAATCACTAGCGGAATTGGATATGCTCGTGGAAAGGGGAAAATGTATATACGTATTATAAGTTTTTATTTTATCTTCTCAAAGCAAATAATGAGCAATTTCAGTAATGTCAAAAAAAATTAACTACTATAGATTCAATTTTCTGTGCGTTATTTTTCGCTACTCAAAGAGGAACGGTAAATTTTTTAAAAATTAAGTTAGGATAGGAATTGAATGCACTTGGAAACGCTTACCTGATCGAGTTAAAATCCAAGACGCTGATTCTTGTCACGCGCGGGGCACCGGAAATAGACTGATAGCCGATCTCAATCCTCAGCTTTATGTATCACAACCACTACGCATGCGCCGTCAAGATATATTTCCATTGGATGATTTTTTTAAGGGTACGTGGGAGAAAAGGGGCAAACGTTTACATTGCGCACGCATATGAAAACCGTAGCATCTTTTCGCGACGTAACGAAACTTTCATGGGCGTTCACCCGTTTGGGAAATGCACCCGTGATATAATTACGTTTTGGCGCGGAAATGCAATACATTATTCGGCGTACTTTTGTAGGAGGATTTTTCTCAAGCATGCATGACTTTGACCGCGTCTATATAAACTGGTTGTGCTTCGCATATTTCAATAGCTTTGCCAAAAAATGTTACGGAGAAAAATTCATACGAGATCGTCGACGCAAACATGGAGCAATTGATGTAGATTCAGGAAACCATTCTAATTAAAGTCTCTCGACCCAAAATCCATCCTTAGAATGTCATGCTAGGAAGACGAACAGAAGTGACGTTTTAAACGATGAGACGAAGGCTGCCAAATTTTAAAAATAAATTTCAATTTTTAACTAGACAAGTCTGTTTAATTAGTTTCCTCTCGGAAAGAAAGCTTTTAATCGTCGGAGCATTTTCTCAAAGGAGATAAGAGACCTAATTTTTTAACGAACGAAATGTGAAAGAAAAAGGACGTTTCAATCGACTTAAAAGTGTCACGGAATAATTAAAGCGAATTTTTGTCTCCCAAAATTATGGATTTGTTGCGATGATTTATTTAGGAATTTTTTCCCCTCTTAATTACTGTCTTCAAAGCGCCAACATCTTTGACGTTCGATTGACTCCAGGATGTATTTATTTTTGTTTTTAACTAATTACCACGAGTTGCAAATTTAAGTTTTTCTTTGCCGCGTTTTGCGATTTTCATGTAGTCAGAATTCTTTCTTTCGATGGGTAAATATTCTCTCGCTCAAAGGCATCAGCGGATAACGGATAAAAACTTCCAACGACGCTGAGAAGTGATGTGTACAGTGATTTATCACTGACTTCGTTTTTGCTGAAAATATTGCTGGCAATTAATATTCGCAGGAGGTTCATATAATGTTTCATCCGTAGATCCAGGCGCAATCAGGTAGTGGATTCAAGTGTGGAAAAGAAAACTTATCGACATGCTAGAACAAGTTATACCGTTCACCGCAGTTAATGGCGTTAATGAGCCAAAATTATGATTTATGGAAACGACGATTATTCCGCGTAAGCACAACCGATTATGACCTATATGGTGAAAAATTTAACGTCCATTACAATCCAGTAAAGAAAAGTGTTAGGGAAAATCTGAGCTGTTATTCTTATCTCTGAAATGGTTTTCATTCATAGCATTAAATAAAACCGTAAGAAGCTTATGTATTAATGTGAACGCAATTAATGTGTATAATATAGTTTGTTTCTTTAAATTCCTTGCAGATGAGACAGATGTATTATCGTTATTTTGAATACTTCTTCGAAATTAGAATAAAAAACTAAAACTGAAGAAAATCAATTCGTCACGTGCATTGGTCGTACGTGGATAGTTAGGAAAACATTGGACATCCCGGGTTTATACAAATTTTTTGGAAATACAGTTCTCAATGTGAACTCACATTTATCTTTGTGGCCGTCATAGCAGATGAAAACTTTCATGTTTAACCACATGTCGATTTGTAGTCGCAAATTAAAATTGTCAGCGAGGACTACTCAGTGAAAGACACAAAAAATGCATTCCCTCGACGTATAAGCATTCGAAGGACGTACCTATCTAACAGCCAAGTTTGCTCAGTCGTCGTTGTTCTGTCTCACAATCAGATAAAAAAGACGATTCAAAACCAATCACCACATTTTCACCCTCTGTTTTCATTCTAAAAAAAATAAGTATTTGCAAAAGAATGGTAAATATTCGTGATGAAATCGAACGGGTTTCATAACTGTGTCGTGGATTCAACTTTCGGCTCTCCTCGTCGAAGTAACGCGAGGGAAATTAAAAATGCTACGAGTCGATTCTTACAGGGAATTTAATATATTCCTCATGAACGCTGTCCAGTAAAAAAATATCCGCTAATCGATTGTGTACTTAAAAGCGAATCTCAGCCGCTTTTAATTTAGATATTAATCAGCCCGACCCATTTAATCCCAAAAAAACAATCGATCTTCTGCGTCATCCAAATATAAACCCTCCGTGGGTAGCGTGCATATGAAACGCTTTTGGTGACTACTCCACGACTCCCATGCCTCTCCCTGCCACTGCATCCGCTTTAAGCGGTGGATAGCTGTAGATTATTATTGCCGAACTGTCGTGTTGATACTGACGTCTCGCCAGTAGTGGCTATAAACGAAATCTCGGGCAGCACAACAACATTACGACGACTGCGACGTCCTATTTGGAACACGTTTTCAGCAAAATAATGGGAAGGTGGCAAAAGAAAAGCTTGAAGAAATTTTTATCTCCGTTTCAATATATTGTCTTATAGCTCTCAGTCTTCGTCAGAACAGTAAGGCTACAAAACAAAACACATTCCCTTGCCAAAATGTTAAATGTATAAGTATTGTTAGTATGGCGTAATGGCACCTCCTGCCTACGCTTTTGGCGGCTTTCGGGGTATTAACGCAAACTTTAAATTTAACTACTTGCGATCCTATCGCAGTGACACTCGGAACTTTAATAAGAAAATGTGTGTCCTAGTTGACAATGAACGACATATTCCTTTCGGATATCGAGACAATGGCTTTTAACTGTTGCGATTGAATGTAGAAGTCTTGCTTGGTAGATTCCCAGCAGATTTATATTTTCGGTAATTTTATCTGTTAAAGTTAAAGAACGGAGATTAAATGTTAGACTTAACCCTTTAGCGCCGGTAGATAAAAAGTTGTCAGATTTGCGCGAAACTTTTGTATGTAACTTCTTATAACCTAATTATTTATTTTTATAATTTTTAGCTTATTATTTAGAGTAGTTTTTTCAAAATCAGGTGTGAGCATGTGGTCACGCTAGGCGGTTTCATAGTCATTTCGGGAAGAAAAAATGTTTACAATTCTTAATTGTAATGCTGAAAAACTAAGAAGAATTTTAATTTATATAGAAAGGAAACAATGAGATGTTAGTTTATTTATATTAAAAAACTAAGTCGAGAAAATATTTAAACATTTATTTTGAAATATTTATAAAACTGGGAATCAAATTATTCTTGCTATGCACATTTGGTGGCAACATATATCAGATATAGGAACATATGTGGTTTCCTTAAAACCAAACAATGACAATAAATTTAAAATTTCATTACAGTTTAGTGTGAAATTTTTGGAAACATGGCACACAAAGTCCGACGTCACATTTCACGCACTCAGTTCGTCCGACGGTTTTGCACATCTCTCCAGCGCAACGTCGTCTTTTATTCCCTGAGCAAGGCGCAAAATAATGTCCGATCCCATCAAGGCGTATGTCTTTCATCACATGACTTTGTAATGCAGAGGTGGATTGGCGAACGGCGCTCCGACCTTATCATTCAGATCTAATTTGTTGTTGTCTGCACAATGAATAAAACGTGAAATTTGTAAAAATCGATCTCGACGCATAGCGTTTATCACCATGTCATTTCTAAGATCTCCTGCGGAATCCCAGTAGTGCTTTTACTTGGGACATTGTTATACCCGGACAGAAGTAGAAAACCAAGAAAAACTTTTGCGTATTTCCCCACTAATTATCTGTGGATCTAAGCAGTTTTTAGAAAGGGCATATTTTTTTGATTCGTTTACCAAAAATTCGATGACATCATCCTCAAAAAAAAGACATAAATTTGGGTCGGTGAGCGACTACGTTCGGTAGCGTAATTTGTTTGAGGGAAAATTACTTCCGTCTTCGGTAAGTCGTCTTTTGACCAGGTTACAGTTGTTCCGATTTCTTCACCTACTTTTGTGTCATCTGCTTCTTCATTGATCTCCTCATTGTCTTCATTGGAGTAGAGATTAGCCTCTGGTTGTTCTATATAAATGGCCTCTACGTTATTATCCTCAGCCTCTAATATTTCAATTACCTCTTGCAATGTGAGGTTCCTAAGTACGAAATTATGAACATTTATTAGGAAGGATCGTTATTAAGGAAATATTTAAGTAAAAGAACTTAGTATTTAAATAAAGTAAATCAATTCCGTAAACGTAAAAAAGGACGGATAGAGATTAGTTGGGTGAAATTCTGAAAACTCTGGTCTATTTTGAGTGGGTTAAAATAAATTTTTCACTTGTATGCACTGAAAAATTAACAGAAATATAGATTACATTAATTTAAATGTAAAATTAAAGATATCTTTTGCATATCAAATTTAAAAAAACGGTAACACAATTTAAATTTCATATAAAAAAAATTCGACCCGAATAGTAGTTGAAGCGCCTACCGTGACCATATGGTCACAACATAGAAAAATTCTATTTTAAATAATAAAAAACAAACGTAGGAAGCTAAATATTTTCCAGTGAATGCATCTACTAATATGTAGTTAATTCTGTAAAAACAGTCACTAAATGTACAGTATATTTGGAGAAAAATAATTTCACTTTGATCGCCTTTCCATTTTGCCGTTCTGACTTGAACTGAATTACGATCTTCCACCCAAGGTGCTTCTTCACAAGAAATGAAACTAACCACCTAAGTCTAAGGTCCATTAATGTCCATTAATGAATACAATGTATCAGAAAGCAATTCAACCCGTAAATAGACACATGGTCCCTTCTTTTGTAACACGAAGCAGGGTGTGACCATATGGTCACGCTAGGTGCTAATGGGTTAAGCTGATAGAAAAGTAAATATCGAGGAAGCTAATGAACGAGGTCTCAGATCTTATCAGGAATCCTATATATTTCGGAAGGTATGATAATGTTAAGATTCGCGATATCTATTGTAGAACGGAGCGGTACAAAGGATCGCTCTTCTCCAGCACGAC
This sequence comes from Uropetala carovei, assembly GCA_036926305.1. NCBI lineage: Eukaryota > Metazoa > Arthropoda > Insecta > Odonata > Petaluridae > Uropetala > Uropetala carovei. The sequence goes on from JAXCHB010000241.1 coordinate 10,652,017, forward strand.
TAGGGATTACAGCAGGAAAACGATAAATTGGAATTGCTAGGGACATGTTTGGTGCATTTTCACCCCCTACCATCTACCATTTAAGTGACTCTCATGGTATATTGTAGGTGTAAATGTATATCTTGGCAGAACATATAGTATATATAGAGGTTAAAAATTATAAAAATGTATAACATTCCACGGCTAAATTGCATATAGAAAGTGTTATAAACGTTGCTATGATCCAATCGGATTAATATGGATCCATCAGATAAACTATCCTAAATGATCTGGAAAAATTTTGCGCCGTTCTGGGTTTGAAGGGAATATTATATTTTATCTGCGTTAAGATGCCATGCCGTCCTCGAGAAAATCACATATATAGACAACCTTCCTTCTCTTTATGCGGGTTCGGCTTACACGAATTAGCTATTATGCGACAAACTTATTCCTACCCGAATTTCTTTTAATACGGCATCGAATCTCTATTATGCAGTTACACGGTCAGTGGAAAAAAAAACAAGAAAGTTCTCCCCTACGCCAAAAGGGCTCATTCATTCTCTCATCGTCTCTTATGCTGTGCGTATTAGCACTATTTTGTGTCTTCGGAATGTCTCTCTCCACTGCGCCACGAGGCGAACATTCACAACCACGCACAAATGTAATGTTCCATTAAAAATTTTATTACAACATCGAAAAAAAATTTTTGTTTAAATTATCATTCATCATTCCTTGAATTTGTTTTTCCAAAAAACTTCTCAATCGTTGCCAGAAGTTCTCTAGGGCGTAAAGTGGAAAATATTTTTAAATTTGTCTAAAGAATAAATTTCACGCAATTTACATACAATATTCAATCTTATGAACGAATAATAAGTAAAATGAACATTAAAACAACTGCAATATTTTTAAAATTATGAAATGTTTATATATTTAATGTTTTTTACTTTCTCATACGAAGTATCGAGAAAGTATTGTTTTCGCGAAAAAATTCGACCTTGAGATTTTTACGGAAATATACGTTTTAGGTGTCGCTGAATCCGAAAAAGTGGTTTTCGCAATGCCGTCTGTCTGTTTGTTACTGGCTCTGGAGCCTAGACGGTAGAGCGAAAATGAATGAAATCTCGTACTTAGGCATTTTATCATACTGAGCAGAGTATACGTAGAAATGGTTGACATTGATCAATAATTAAGAGTAGTTTATTCCACGCATTTTTAACAACAATCCGATTTTCTCAAAAACGGCTCTAACGATTTTGATCAAACTTCGTACAGTCACTTGAGTTTACGTCTTCAATAATACTGTATAGCTGGTATTTCTCAAAAAATGAATATAAGGCTAGTTTATTCTAGGCAACTTTAACAACAATTCAATTTTCTCAAAAACGGCTCTAATGATTTTGATCAAATTTCGTCCAGTTACTTGAGTATACATCTACAATAATACTACCTATTTCATTTTTCTCAATGAATGAATATAAGACTAGTTTATTCTTGGGCAACTTTAACAAAAATTGGATATTCTAAAAAAAGGGTCATACGATTTTTATTTTCTAAAGGTAACTAAACGACGCATTGGTACGTATATGAGAAAGTTTGTACAATGTATGTTGTACCGATTTTTAAAATTTTATAAGCTAGAGTAAGTTTCTTCAAGAAGGCAATGAGTGGACCCGTCGTGGAATACTGTTGCGCAGTCTGGAACCCTTTCGAGGAGGGTCTAATTAGGGAGCTCGAAATGTTTCAGCTTAGAGCGGCTAGATTTGTAAAGGGGGAATATCAGTATGATGCGAGTGTATCAGAGATCTTGAGGGACCTGAACTGGCAAACGTTGAAGAGTAGAAGAACTGAGTTCAAAAGGAAACTACAGTGGAACTTCTATACGTCTAACTTCAAGGAAAACCAAAACATATTCGAGTTATAGAAAATTCGAGTTATGAAAATATGTTATTCTTGTCTTGGATTTCTTCCGGTAAAATGAATCCACTTGGAATTATGGAAAATTCCAGTTATAGACATTCGACTTATAGAAGTTCGACTGTATTTGAAAAGTTTAAAAACTCCGAATTCGTTGAAGACGTACGCGGCGTAGTTGTACCCATCGGTGTTAGTGAGCGTAATGTTAGATCATAGCGTACGAGAAAATACGTCGAAATAGTCGCTATAACCGAGAAATACTACAGATTTTTTTCCCAGGAACGATATGACAGGCCAACATAGACATTAGTTAAGTTCATTTGGTGCTGTGACACCTCCTGCCAAACGCTTCTGGCGGCTTGCAGGGTATTCATGTAAATGTAAAATGCCGATTATCAAAAAAACCTCGTTTTTCTTAAAATTATCCTTCGATGCATTGATAAATTGATTTTCGAAAACATACAGCTTTTCGAAAGATTTGTCTTTAGATAAATTGATCGTAGGAAAAATTGCGTTTGAAATAATTTTTTTTCGAGAAATTGATTTCTACCAATTGTCCTTCGATAAATTACTTTTCGAAAAAATACCTAGTGTCGTGCTCGTCTGGCTCCTATAAGCGGGTTTGTAGTGTTTATTTTTAAAGTTTACATTTAACACAAGAATGCATTTATGAAATGAAAGAAGTGTCTTAAGAGTGTCTTTTTTATGGGTTCTGTTTGTGCGAATTTTTATATGCGTTACTTTCCTTGAACGCATCCTTCAAATAAAAAGGACTGCCGTATGATAAAAATGGAAAACACCCAAGAAAAGGTCATGTGAGAGTGATTCAAGGTATCGATCTATTTTCGGTCGTTAAGGTCAAGATCAGGGGTCCCTAACCTTATCAACGTCACGAAAACCGTGTTATTTTCTAGAACGTCAAGAGAGCACCGCTATATATGTACTCTTATACGAATATATACTACGGATCTGGCTGCTCTGCATTGTACTTCTAATTGAATTCTGTTGGCCTTCTAACGCGGATCCCAGATACATTTCACCGAGTGATAAATAGCACGCTTCACACACTTCTGTACTGTTCCTAATTATTCTGCGTACTACAGCCAATTTCTTCTTGGCTGCGCTTATAACTGGACGAACGTATGTACTTGCCCTAAATGGTAACTCCTAAATATTTAACTCACCTGCTTGAATATGCATTCCATCGATTTTATACTCAAAACCTACCTCTTTGTTCTTGATTTTCTAGAACGTTGCTGCGGCACATTTACTGTAGTTGATTTCAATTTGCCATTTTTTGCACCGCGCGAATATGAATTTTAAATCCTCCTTCTGCGAATGATATTCATCCTTGTTTTTAGCGCGTTTAAAAAAAACTGCGGTTATAGTTTCACTATGTCATCTTTCTGTGTCTGTGTTCTTGTTTAAATTGAAATTGAGACGAAACCGTAAACGATAGAGAGCTATAACTCAGCAGGAAGATTTTTGTACTGCTGTTATTCGTTTTTCTTCAGATTTTAGTTTTGAAAAATATACAAATTCGGATTGGGGCCCATTTTAATTTTGTTTAATTTTTTCGTATCTTCGAAGGTACAAAAGACGGAAATCTGAAACTTTGAGCGTGCATTTCCATCTATGCTGTTTATTCCTGAAAAGTTTCAGAACAATCCAACTAGAAAGTCATAATTTATTTTGAACTTAGAATTTTTTTCACCGATTCCTTTTAATTGCCATTGAAGAAGGCTGCCTTGTTGCCGAGATGCACATCTGCTTTTTTGGTTGGTTGTTCTTGAAGCATATGTTCAGGATCAAGGAGGAAAAGCTAATGTGCAACTTCTCACGGCAACGTAACAATACCTTAATAGCTAAAGGAACAATTAATACAATGAAATCTGATTTCTACTACAGTGTAAATAAATTATTTTCGGAGTCACTCAAGATTGTTTCATTTAATCTGAAATTTTATATAATTTCACAGCCTCGATCACGTTACGCGGTGCCGTAAAACTTAGGACGATAGCGAAAAAAAGGGTACGTTGATGACAATTTAAAAAAATAATTGGACTTCAAAAGAGTACATGTATTTTTAGAAGAGGTAACTCTACCTCTGCTGCAAAGTGAAGACCCCTTCAAGAACTATTGAGTCATTTTCAAGGTCTTTTAAGCATTGTAATCCGTATGTCCAGGACTTTTAAGCCATCAATGAGATTCCAGAAGAGCAGGTGCAGTAACAGACAATGGTCATCAAAGCCGACGCACGACCTAATTAACCTTCCGAGGCCCAAGATATTTTACACCTTCAAAAGCCCAAGAAGGGTAGGTGAACACACTTGGGCAGTTGTTCTGACTGCTTTACTTAAAAATTTACAAGCTATGATTTAAGAAATAATAGATGAGAATAAATAATAACAGGTAGTGAAATTATTAGTTACTTTATGAGCAATTGCAAAATTTTATAATTGCAGTGCCTTTCCTGTGGACATTGCAAACTAATGTCTTGAAAGTCGTGAAAGAAGAACTTATTATTTCTTAGAAAAAAGCTAAATTTTTATAGTCATCGGAGATTTTTAATTTAAAAACGTTTTAATAGGAAGTCTGATAAATTTAAAAGTGAAAATTTCCAGAGTCGATCTTTTGCGAGGAAATTTCCTTTTGAAGTTATTGTCCCAAGTTTTAGTCCAATATTAAAGTTTTTGACATAACTCTTTTTTAGCTCTGTGCGTTGCATGAATAAAGAAAATTATATCTTTCATTTTAAGTTAAAATAGTAAACAATTAAGAAAAATAACATTGCCAGCAAGTTTCAAGCTTTTACTTGGTGTATTTACATGACAAGATTATAAATTTTGATTATATAGGGCAGGGATGGCAAAGACGTGGCACGCGTGCCGGAAGTGGCACGCGTAAGCTTGTATTTTCTGTATAAAATATTAAGTTTCTTAAAGAAGTAAACTAGTGTCACGCAAAAAGTATGTTGACGGTTCAAATTATTTTCTTGGCACGTGACACAAAAATCATTTGCCATCCCTGATGTAGGGTGATAGAAAATTCACTCAAATGCATCGAGGGTGTTGTTTCCCCAGCTAAGCAAAAATTATTAAAAACTTTACAATCGCACACTAATTCAGCACTAATGTGCTGTCCACAACGCTTAATCTGACCACTCTTTATGCACTCCCTCCTCCTGGCGTCGGTCGTTTCAGAGTCCGCCGCATGTTTATCGTTAATCATAATGTTATTTTCTGACGAAGACTGCCAGAATCCATTTAGGCAATCATTTCCAGTATCTCTTACTACAGATAAACAAACAACATGTGGCCTCATTAAACATTTCCGCGTTACCAGTGCCGGATTACCCAATAGGCACACTATGCACGTGTCTAGGAGCCCCAAGCCCCCACCCCGTGGGTTGACTGCTATACAGGCACTGCGCGTGACAGCCGGTGTTAAAGTTAAGGTCGACCTTCAGCGTTAAACGACAAATTTTGAAGATAATCGCAAGTTTGTTACAATCTCCAAATAAATCACTGAGAAAACTTTCTCAGCAAAGTGGATTGTTATACGGAAATGTATATATCGGCGAGTGGAATTTGGCAAGTGACGAATAGGTTTTAGTTGTACTTTTTGACCCTTGATATAAGGATTCAAAGCTTTTGAAGCTGTGTGCTTATTGTATACAGGTCACGAACTTAATGCACCAGACAAAGAGAAAAGAATTCGGTATTGTCAGTGGTTTCGAGAATTTAGTGACCACATTATTTTTTAAATCTGACATGGGATCTATCGCTACCTCACTTTATCTTGTTTTTTAAATAAAATGTGTACATAACCCTCACACATTACAAGAACTGCAACAAAGTATTGAGACGTTTCTTTCAAGGAACTCGCTGCCGTGTCTCTTCGAACATGCCAATAAACATTAATGCATATTCCCGTGAAGAGGGTCATTATCGACATATTTTGTAATTTTATTTGTTTTAAAATTTTAATTTGTCATTTTTAATGAATAAAACCGACATTTCTAATGGGTTGCATGATTTTTCGATCAGTCTATACCAGAATATTAGGAATAAATTCATCTATTGACAAAGTAATTCCGAGTTTATGAGAGTTGTACTAGCTGCATTATTTATTGCGCGTTTATACGTGTATTTTCGAATTTCTAACTTAATTCCTTAATGCCGCAGAAAACTCCCACTCCTCAGTGATAATCGTTGAGAATTTTAGACGCTTGCTCCTTTAGTTTGTGCATCCACGACCCCCCCCTTCTTTATGACGATGATTATCATTGTTATATAATTTCAACTCTCGTTTGAAGTGAGATTCGAATTAAAATCAGTATTTTGAAAGTATGGATCTACGAGCTCCTTTCTACGGTTTGTCCTTGAACGCTAGTAAACCATCGGAGGCTTAATTCGCCCGTAGTTTTCATGACTTTCGCCCAAGGTTGTTGCGAATTTTTGCATGACGCTTATATGATCGTGAGTCCAATTACCGAAAGGATGTCTAAATAGTCCGCCTCATGTCATTTATCCTTTATATCGAAGGATTTTTAAAGTAAAGACTGCTACACAACGCATCTTTAAGGGAAACAAATTACATTCGACTAGACTTGTGAAATGTATTCATTACGGGATGGAATGATCATGTACAAAGAAAACTAAGTCGTATTAAAATGACCCTCAAAAGTGAAGTTATTAGATTTTTTTCGTCTTTCCCTTTTCCGGTGCCTGCAAGTTATATGTTAACCCTTCACCGTAGCTAGTATTAATAGTAGTAGGCACACGTTTTAAAACAAACTTGAATATTATTGGAATTTCGGCGTTTTTTCTGTCACTTAAATACAAGTATGTTATAGTAATTTAGCGTAGAAGTGTAGCAGTGTAGAAGTGTAGCAGTGTGAGTGTAGGCAGGTAAAAATAGAAATGTTTTAATGAAAATTAAGCCGACTTTTTGAATGAATTTTGAGGGGCATGCTCGAGTTTTTTTTACACACGAGCTTATCAATTCTCGAACAATACAATACTTCTACAAAATGCCACGTTGCATGTAATCAAGGCCCATATTAGGACTATGAGGGGCCTGAGGCCAATGGGAGGAAAGGGATTAAGTATGAATTATATATTCCAGAAGAAATTTGATGTCATTAAACATTCACGTTTTTTTAATTACATACAGGGTGGGCCAGAAAAATGTATCCGATTTCAAAATTAAAAAGAAAAGTAATTAAATTGTGATTTTTGTGTGAAATCGAATTAATTGACAGATCCATCAATGTAGTTTTTCAATATGTCTTCCATAATTTTGAGTTAACATACAAAGGGTACTGTTGCCGGACACAGCGTATAGGATTTCACGCTTAACATTGGTTATAACTGTTGTAAACTTATCTGAGACATTTTGAATCTACGACAGAAAGGGAAATTTAGTAAAAAAAATATTTGAATTTTTCCTGAAAAATCCACTTTATTATACTTGTATCGTTATCCTGCAATTTCATTTTGAAATTGGGAGCATTTTTTTGGCCAACACTGAATAAGCCGCCATTCGGCTTTTACTTCCGTATGGAATGGAGGGCCTAATGTAAGGCCAAACATATGAGGTCTAAAGGTTGTAGTCATGTTAGCATACGGGTTAATCGAACCCTGTAGATTCAGCGAAAAACTTCTTTCATTCGCAGTGGGCAGTTTCAGACCAAAACCTTTTATTAATGTTTTTTTGAAACCAGGAGTTACGTGAGTGAAAACTTACAGCGTTTTAAAAATACGAGAGATTGATTGTAGAACAGAGGGTTATCGAGACTCGTTTATCCGAGAACAATACGAGATCACAACAAGAGAATCAAATCTGAGAGAAAATTGTTAGGCACGCTTTCGTGCATTTTACCCCTGCGCTCCACGAATTAGGTGAATTTCAGGGTAAATATTAAAGAAAGGAGATCCGTTTCCATACGTACGTCGTCCTATCAAATCGTAGCCTATCTCCAAATCCATTTTCCATAAGCCATGGGAGATGCGTTCCAAGTCCAAAATTTCAAAATCACAATACATATAAAGTTATCAATGCATTATTACATTTTCGTAAGCCATTTAAAACATTAAACCATTACATTCATGGGTAAATAACCAATTATAATGAAAAAAGTGCTCGAAAAAACGTGTAGAGACAAACTCGGCATGTTATTATAACAAAAAAAAACAAGAAGAAAGAAAAGTACGAGTAAGAATACGATCTCGAACAAAAAATATGAGATGAGAATACATTTAAAGGAGTCTTTTCTGCAGAAATGTATTCCGTTGAAAACTTACTAAAAAAAGATCCGATTTACTACCTTGGAATGATTCATTTGGCTCTCTAAATTATTTGAAATCATTTGCGAATGCATTTGAATACCCACAATTATAAAAATTGGTAAGATATTTGACCGAGAAACCAGTCATGGATTGTGTTAATGATAATCAGTATGTCATGGAATAAATTCAATACCTATATTAAAACTTCCAACTTGTGTAGGTAGACTTTTAAGGTATGTTTTTGACATTCTTATTAATAATGTTACCCTCTTTTAGATAATTTTTAGCGCTTAATTTCGAAATATCGCATCTCAGGATTCATCTTCCGATAAAACAACAGGCTGTAGTGATTAAAAATTTCTATTACAAAATGCCGTCCCCCTTTTTCTTAAATATTGCTACAATTTCGTATATTATTCAAAGGGTGCAGGATTATTAAATCAGCAATGTTTTTTAAGCAATGCATACCGGTAAATACTAATCGAATATGGCGAAACAGATTTCGTGGAGGGAGGAATGCGAAAGGCAGTGCATCGGGATATTATCCTCTGCATCTCCAACATAACGTTACATACTTCGATTTCCTCCGGGTATTCGCGTAGGTTTAGCATAGTGTTCTTAATTAAGAAATACAATTCCAAACTTTTTTTTGAGAAACGGAATTGCGATGGGCACACGCAGGGCTGTAGTGGAGGGTATACGGTGGTATACGCCGTATACCCTCTGCTTTTTTCGAGTGAATGGGGTATACCCTCTGCTTTGTCGAACAAATAGCGTATATCGCCTTATGAAAAATTATACAGGTCGATTGAAAAAAACCGCTCATACGTTTTCTCCTGGTATCGTGTAATTTGCTCTAAAAAAACTGGGTAAGAACCCTCCCTCAAAGTTTTGCCTTAGTATACCCTCTGCATTTTTTACGACTGCAGCACTGGGCACACGCTTCAACCAGATTTTCCGTCAGATAATCGCATCCTTCCCTCAGCGGAAACTATTTGGTCGAGTCGCCGTCTTTCCGCTCTTTCGTAGCTTTTTCGCGGTTTATAAATTTTTAACACTTACGGTGGAATATTTCGGAGGCCTCAAAATGGTAAATCCGCACATTATGAATTTGTCACGATGCACGAGCGAGAAATCTTATCTCGAGCGAAGCCTATATTATAGTGAATGTTTATCTACCTGCAACCGTAGGTCTCCGCAGCCAGAAATATAGTTTGGTAGCAAATACATCAACACGTTATCTGAGTACTTTCTATTGATTTATCTTCAAGAACCTTCGTGTAATGATAGAGGTTATTCAACAAAGACATTGATTCTAATTGGACACCTTCGATCTACCGTATTTCCATATGATGCTCGCATAGTCTATGCTTTTGTTAAGATTATCTCCGATCTTGGGGGAGGGGGCAAATGTCCCGCTGCCACCCCATGGCTGCGCCACTGATACCCCAAAGAACCTTCAAGGAGCTGCAAATAATGCCTCTCCGGGGAATTTGCTTCTCTGATACAGAATACACGCATAGATGCCTCCTTTTAACTTTTAACATTGGGGCAGAATAGTTATATTCGAATATTTATAGGGGCAAATGCTCCCGTGCCTAAATAAGCAGGGGAGCAATTGCTCCCGTCGCCCCCGTGAAGGCGGCGCCTATGAATACACGCACTATAACCTCACTAATGGAGGGAAAAAGTAAGTAGCGGAAAAACACGGATAATGAAAGCAATACCATTCAATAAACAGAATTCAGCTTAAAAATACAGAACTACAAGAAACTCTGGCTTAAATAGGTTGTGTTTTGTGAAATAGTCTTGGTTTTTCCCGAAACTTAATCTGAAATAAAATTACTACCAAATATTTTAAGTTTTTTATTACGATTAATTACAAAATTTTTACTATTTCGTGTAAATGTTAGAGGGACGATAATTACATGACTTTTAGACAGAAATAGAATTACATAATTTCTAATAGCAGGTCATGCATCCTTTTATGAAGTCGAAGAACTTATATCTGCCAATCCGAATTTGTAAATAAAATTATTTGCACCAATCTTAAGGATCAACTTACATATTTTCTTCTGCAGACGATGATTACTTATTAATGTCTTTTTTTCAAAATGCTTTGCTACCCCTATTCCCATCTCAACTTCAACTAGCCAATGAAATAATACACATTCACGATTTACCATAATCAAATTCTTAAATGTTAAAACATTTCGTTTAAGTTTTAATTCGTTCTACACTTTGAGCTGCAAGCTGGCGTTATGATTTTTTTAAAAGTAGTTTTTATTAACTTAAAAATAATTTCCTACATAATTCGACATCAGATACGTACTAGCCCCCCCCCCCCCCCCCCAACTGTGATTGTCAGAAATATTTGGAGGGGCACCACAGAACAAAAAAATAAATAAATACAATAAACATAATAATATGAAAACAATGTTTTAGCTAATTTTTATTGCACTAACCACAGATATGGAAGGTTATTTTGTATTAAGAACAAAAACAGACTTAATATTTCAATTTTAGCAATACATTTTAAATAAAATATGCAGAAGGGGGCGCCGAGGACCTATAAAAGGGTGGCAGAGTACACCCAGGATCTCCTCTAGTTCGTCATGCAAGTTAATTTACAGCATTAAGAAATGTTTTTCACATTAATACGTCCCGATTTTTCCTGGACAATCACGGATTTTGACAGATCACTCTGGGCGGTAGACCAATTTCAGTTTGTAAAATTTAAAAATATCCTGCAACTTATTTAACGATATTTTTCCCAACTGCAAAAAAATAGTTAGTCGTACATAATTAACAAAAAGACTGAAGATTAACCATTGCCCTGTCCCCCCCCCCCTCCTAGCAATAGTCCATGTCTGGGACTTTTTTTCGTTTACCAAATTCACAAGAGCAAGGGTGGGGAACTTTTTCCACATGGCGGACCGCATAAGTGGTGGTGAATCCTTCGGGGGGCCGCGCAGTGGGCCAGGGTAGGATTTTAGCGGGACAAAAAGCAAATTTCTTAATGTTATGAAACTGTTGATTACTTTTAAATTCTTATTGCATATCCATATGGTATATATTTGTGCTCAAAACGCGACTTAACGCTACTAATACGTGGCCACCTTGCAATTCCGCTAGACTTAATAGCGGGCCGCATAACCGCGCGTCAGTATTGTTCGTGTGCCCACTTTAAACAGACGTACGTGCAGTATTTTGAAGTTATAAATATTCACTTTACAATGAATATTGTAGAGCCAAGTATGCACTTTATTTTTACCTATTTATGTAATACAAACTCATATCGGTAAATTTTTTATGCATATAATTAATTACACTAAAATAATGTAGTTTTTTAGTTTTATTCTTTTTTGCATAAGACTTTTAAAACGCATCTTACGTCGCTGCACAGAGATATCATTTTATGCATGTCCCGTTGTTCTTCCTCTTTTAGTTGGCATATGATTTAACTGCGTCCGAGTGCGTCTGTAATAATAATATATATTTTTCAGAACGTCGCCGGCCGTTGCCAATGCTTTGGGGGGCCTGATTAGTTTAAATTGAAGTTACTGAGAGATTATAAGGTATCATATAAGTGGAAATCAATTCTAAAGTAGAGTATTTAGGATTAACATTTCAGTATTAAATGCTTTATTATCATTATTTGGATTTAAAAAATATGAGTTTATGTATTAAATTTTACGGGTCTCTTTTCCATCACTGCTTCGTGGGCAATTCAAAACGCTCTCGGGGGCCGGAGGTTATCCCAGGGCCGTTTTATCCATTAGGCACAATAGGCACAGTGCCTAGGACCCATGAGCCTTTCAAGGGCCTACTAAAATGTTTGATGCTTGAATAAGTGTTGAAGTACTGTTGAAATAATTTCAAAAGCAAAATTATAAATATGCTTTCGAATATCTTTAATAGCAAAAAATAAGATTTAACGTGGGTGCATTTTAATATATTTGATATGACGTAGAGTTGAGACTTCGAATGCAAGAGTGCCTAGGGCCTACGAAGGTCTTAAAACGGCCCTGGGTTACCCACCCATGCACTAGAGAATTACCGAGCTCGTCCAGATTTAGTTTCCATTTTAATATTATGTATGTCTAGTAAGACAAATATCAGTTATTTTATAATACCCGATATCCTTTTAATAAGCATGCACACAGAAATGACCCTTTTTCTCAGAAAGTCAACCGTTCCTTTGCGCAAGGAGAACCACGCTCTATAATTTGGGAAAACTGTGACGCTATCGCAACAAGGAAGCTGTCAAGGAAATGGCACCGCATATCTTTGTTTTCCAATTAAAAATAGCGCCTGACACTTGCCGGTTGCGGTGAAAGTGCCAAGTATACATCGGAAAATATCTCGCGTTGTTTGCAACTTTATTCAACAAATCTTAGCGGAAGACTGCGATGGCAGGAAAATACACAGCAGATATGGCATTCTTCCCGTGTCAGAGAAGTTCTGATCGACTCGCAATAAGTTAAATTTGAAAAAATCGAGCTTATCCAGCGAAGTTTTGACAAGTTCACATGAAAATTCAAAATAGCATGGTTTTAATAAGCTCTTTAAGGAGCACCTAACACTTAGTTTAATATGGCTCATTATGATGATTATAACTCCAACAACCATAAAATGGTTCACAAAACCATATGCGCGTTTCAGCTACGTTTCGTCTTCAGTCGCGATCCACAGATTTTTCATACTAGAATACGTTACACCTATGAAAACCCCATTTAGTGAGTTAAAGAAATACTGATGGTGCAAATTTGGGAAACAGAGATGATCCAAAAAAAAGCTATTTAATATTTGAGAAGCATAAGGAGAGCTTGAAATGAGGCAAAATGTCACAGAGGCAGAAAAATTACGAAAAGGAAATATTCCTCTTGAAAGACGTTTTTTTTTGCATATGTGATCAATCCAGGAAAGATGGAATCTTGATGTCTATTCTCAATTGGTAACGTGAAGCATTGTTTGTCAGTTGGCTTTCACATACCATGTTACTCATTGTTTATTCTCCAACTTATTTAAACACATTAATATTCAAACCGCATTTTAACTGCCAAATTTCAAATAACATGATTTCAAATGATAGGATAAAACTGACAGCTTGGATGTGGTCTTAACCCATATGCACCCGAGTTTAAATCCCCTGGTGTCCTCTCCTGACCGCCATCTGCAAGGTTCATTTTGGGTGTTGCTTTATTTTATTGATATAATAATTTTTTAAACCTCTCTCTTCAATAAATGTTTTTAAAATTAATTTATCAACCCAAAATATTAGGAATAAATAAAGGAAATAATTAGGATATTTAATTGTGTAGAATTCCATACTTTCAAATTGAGTAATCTTTTGTTTGGATTCTAAGATTCATTTAACTCCTTGAGTTCTAACATCATGTCATAGACATGGTAAGCTGTGGAGCCCAAACAGACCATGTCTCTGGCCGGTTATCTATTTCAAGATTATAATCTGATGTTATTTTGGGCTATCATCAATAGATAGCAGGGCATGTGTTCACTGTTCTTCCAGGAATCAAGGAGTGTGTTTCATCTATCAATATAAACTAAAAGTTTATAAAAAGTATGTATCCTTAAAATACTGTGCTCCACAAACATAAACTGGTTTCTATAAAGGAAATAGATCACAATAAAGGGAATGAAAGGAGAAGATAAGCATGACCAAGAACTAACTTGTTTCTCAAACATACAAAAATTTGTGAAGGAATGCATAATAATATTCTTCCATTTTGCCCTCTTCAAGGCCTATGTAACACTCGAAAAAATTATTATATAAAAATGGAAAACCAACAAAAATTTTCATACAATTTCAAATAAATCTTGCTAAGCAGCCAAGCATGTGACTGACAAGGGGACTATGCGACATTCAGGTAGTCAATTTTGTTCTTCTTTTGCGAGCCTTTAGTATTCGATGTATAATAAAAATTGTGCAAGTAATACAACCCATTTCTCAAGCGTTTTGAAGAAAAAAAGGCTATTTCAAAGTCACAAGCAGTTTAAGAATTGTTCCTGCGACCTTCCACGATCAAGCCTGGTAGCCGAGGTGCTAAGATACAGGTATCCTGCACCGGGATTCAAATCTCCGTTGGTGACAATTTTCCTCCTCTCCCATGTTCTACATATTATTTGTTACTATTATTATTTTAATGTTAATTACCCACAAAGTACATTAGTTTAAATTTTTCATCTAATAATGGCATAATTTCGTTTATATAAAAATTTTTCCTTTGCCAAACAAATATTTTTAATGCAATAAATTTAATGTGTACCAAATTTGTTCATTCATATAAACTACCTCGTAGTTTTTGAAGATGTACAGTGCTTAGGGTGATACAAATTACAAAAGCAGGGAAAACAATATTTTAATTTACACAACGATATTACCGCAACTACAATTATTTTTACATAAAATTATGCCATTATTAGATGAAAAATTTAAAATAATGTACTTTGTGATTAATTAACATTAAAATAATAATAGTAACAACTATATGTAGAACATGGGGGAAAAACATTATCACCAATGGAGATTTGAACCCCGGGCCTCGGTGCAAGATACCTGTATCTTATTGTTAGCACCTCGGCTATCTGGCTCGATCATGGAAGGTCACAGGAACAATTCTTAAACTGTTTGTTCCTTTTCAATAGCCTTTTTTCTCCAAAATGCTTGAGAGGCAGGTCGTATTACATGCATAATTTCTATTATACATCGAATACTAAAGGCTTGCAAAAGAAGAATAAAATCGGATACCCGAATGTCGCATAGTCCCCTTGTAAGAAAAAAATGAACCCAGCTAGGGCATGAAAGGTGTACATAGCACTTACAAATAGCAGTAAGAATACTTGTCTTATGCCTTTGTACGAGGAGGAATCAAGAAGTAACCAGTACTTTGTTCCTGTCATTTCAAAATAGATGCTAGATGAAACAAATTTTGAGAAACACAGAAACTTCTCAGCTAGATGGGTTCCAAAATCCTGACAGATGAACAGAAGACCCAGGAAATGATCATGCTTGAATAATCCAGAACATTATTCATCTGATCTATTGATTTTTACTTTCTCATACGAAGTACCGAGAAAGTATTGTTATCGCGAAAAAATTCGACCTCGAGATTTTTACGGAATTATACGTTTTAGGTGTCGCCGAATCTGAAAAAGTGTTTTTCGCAATGCTGTCTGTCTGTTACTGGCTCTGGAGCCTAAACCGTAGAGCGAAAATGAATGAAATCTCGTACTTAGGCATTTTATCATACTGAGCAGAGTATACATAGAAATGGTTGACATTGATCAATAATTAAGAGTAGTTTATTCCACGCATTTTTAACAACAATCCGATTTTCTCAAAAACGGCTCTAACGATTTTGATCAAATTTCGTACAGTTACTTGAGTTTACGTCTTCAATAATACTGTATAGTTGGTATTTCTCAAAAAAATGAATATAAGGCTAGTTTATTCTAGGCAACTTTAACAATAATTCGATTTTCTCAAAAACGGCCATAGCGATTTTGATCAAATTTCGTACAGTTACTTGAGTATACATCTACAATAATACTACATATTTTATTTTTCTCAATGAATGAATATAAGGCTAGTTTATTCTTGAGCAACTTTAACAAAAATTGGATATTCTAAAAAAAGGGTCATACGATTTTCATTTTTTAAGGTAACTAAACGACGCATTGGTACATATATGAGAAAGTTTGTACACTATATGTTGTACCGACTTTTTAATGGGTTATGACTTGTGACAAGACTTTGGTGCAACACTTATACCAGGGATGGCAAATACATGGCGCACATGCGATTTTACTTGGCATGCATAAGCTTTTATATTCTATATAAAATATGGAAAAAAGTCAATCCACTTTTTGTCGCAGTTTGCAGGAACATAACCTGATGTATGTGCGGGGACCACCTGTATTACAAGTCTACAAAAATAACTGTAGAGTATATCCATTGTGAAATAATTATCAATAATGAATTAACAGTGTGAAAAGCTAACATTTAAACCATTATCTCTGCAAAGTGTGATACTTGCCTTGGTTATGTGGGTCTTCTAGGCCAGGAGTTCTCAACCTTTATGGAGCTGTGGACCTCCTACATCAACCTTTTTTGAGCCGCGAACCCCCTACAAATCACAATTTCTGCAGATCCCCTTCCCATTAAAAGTTCAAGAATGTCGTTTAAATAGAATAAAAGAATAAGTTTTTTACATTGAAATATAAATATTATGTAAAAGAACAAAAATGTGCATTTTTATTAAAATCTTATATACCTAAGAAGTTGCCATAATCGAAAAATAGAATGTCTAACTTACAGGGGTAACCAATCTTGATATTCTGCTTCCCGCGGCACTCGTGATTGTACTCACAGCTGATTTGCTTCCATTCCTTGAACATGAGTAATGTCTTGTTGTTTTTAGAAATAACGAGAATGACAATTGTCTTGGTTGGAGAACAGACATGATATGTCCTTGAAATGGCAAATAATATTTCTACGAGAGAGTGTCACAAATTCAGCTTACAGCAAACAGTACCTACGGTTTCTACTCTTTAAAAACACACACTAATGGGATTTGTGCTCTTGGATATTTGTTATCAATAATCAAATCTGGCCTTAACAGAATTTAAAAGAGCCAGCCGCATGCATACATCAAGGTATAGCCGATTTCTCTTCTTTGATTTCAAAGAAGACAATGCTGAAAATCTAAATTCACAGGTTGATGAAAATGGCCCCAAAAGTTTAAGATCTCACTCATTCAAAGAAGAATACTTGTTCCTAACACTAATCCAAAATGCTGGAAGTGCGTTATTCCTAAATCCTGTTTTCAGAAGATGAGTATGTCTTCTTATGGCATAAATTTGATCCCAGGTTGATGTGCCAATTGGTCTTGGATCCACAATTTCACTTTAAAAATTTGCAAAATTTGAGAAGTATCGTATTTACTCGTATAACCCGCACCCTCGTGTGCCTCGCACACCTCTATTTTTGGACCGGTTTGTGGGGAATAAGTTGACCTCTGTGACAGTGAAAAATTAGAAAAAATAAGAAATGTGGGAATTCCCCGTAGGTGCTTTTTCTCCCGGGTTAAAGGAGCATCAGCGGCTCACGATGAATTCGACGAACACAGATGCCAACTTATTCCGGCGAAAGTAGTATATGCAGCAATCGATAGTAAATTTTTATTGGCAGAAATACTTATTCTGAGTAACAGTAATAAATTTTAACTCATTTAAAAGGTACAGCTTTAATATAAAAATATTACATCATCTCAATCGTCAAAATGTCCATCGTGATCTTGAAGATGCACCTACGGCAGTATAAACCGCTCATTTAAACCATAAACGTTTAGATACATGTATACTTCACAGAATTCTTCGTCTTCTGCGAGTATAAACGTAGACACAAACGTGTTGCAGTAACTTTACTAACAAAACTCGCAATTTTTAAAGTTTGGTCAGAAACCTTCATATTTACACGGAAATATGGATCTTCAAGAACTTCTCCTTAATTAAAAAAATATCTCGACCTCCGCTTTTAACTCTACCTATTTGTCCTGTCAAGACTTTTTCTCGAGATAGCCATCGGACATCGTTATGAAACAGAAGAGAAGTATGAGTTGAACCCATTTCTTCTCAAACACATACTACATAGAAATTTGTGGCATTGTTTTTTCATGAAATTCACCATTTTTACTGCGTGTGCATGTACGTTGTAGAGACCTCTCCCTCAAACATGAATCATAAAAGATATATCTATGGAGTTAGATTGTATATAAATTAAAAAAAGAGAATCATGAGAATTTTGTTGTTATAAATGTAGGAGTCTATAACATTCATCCCCACCCCTCTACCAAAATTTTCTAAAATCCATTAGATAACAGCCGAGATCTAACTTACTGTAATAAAAAATGTAATGTATGTATGCTATGAGACATTTCTTTTAAGACATTTCCGAACGTTATCTGACCACTCTAAAGGGTCCAAATGAATTTGACAAAAAATCATACATCTTTTAAATATATAGGGTACCAAAATCAATTCGCGGACCCCCTGGAGATAACATATGGACCCCCAAGGGTCCGTGGGCCCCAGATTGAGAACCACTGTTCTAGGCTATGCAGGAGGCCACATAAATCAGAGCTAAAGGAGATTACATACTTGTAATCAAAACCTACCAATTTATAAAAAAATATTCAACTCTAAAAGCATTAGCCTTCTCGTGAGGACATTTTCAATAATGAGTCAAATATAAACAGGCCCTCGAAGGAAAAAATCTTCCTGAATGAATTTGGAAGTATAATTTTAAAAAACTATACTTATGACAAGTATAGAATAAATTTCTGCTACGAGAAGATCAGAAACAAACATGTTGGGTTGCACTGGTTTATAAATCAGAACATCCTATTGCACTTTATGTACAAGCAGGTTAATATAACTATGACAAATATATCACAGACTCATAAATATAAATTGAGCAATTTATAAGGAATGACCAGATCAAATTGTTAAAATAAAAATTCATTTTAACCGATCAATGAAAAATATTGCTTTATTTATAATCTACAAGACACATCACAGAAAAAATGTCAGAGATTCATAGTAGCACAATAATGTAAAACCAAGGCTATGTGTCTTTTCTGTGCATAGACCTTGGTCTTTCTTTCATAAAAGCTGAAATATTCCAAGCCCAAAAGTTAATAAAGGTGAATAATACACCTTACAAGAGATATTGTAATTGAAGATCTTGAATTTCCAGACCAATTTTTTTTTCAAGCTAGCTTTTGGCTTATTGGCTGGAATTGAGATGGATTTACCCAAAGAATAATGGACAAACATCAGGTATAATATGACTCCAAAGCTCCACTGATAACTATACTGTGAAAATTTTTAACATAAATAATCTGTTTAAGATAGAAAATGAGGTAATAGGTAGATAGCATTAATAAAAATTAAATATCTTCAGATCTGCAGTGGCTCATTCCCCTTTTGTAAATGCCTTGTCCAAAGAATGCTTTGCGGCTAAAAAAATAAACGATCTCAATTACTAAATACACCATAGAAAAATTATATTATTTTTAGCTTTATAACAAAAGTATATCTTCAGCAAAAATGTTATTCAAGTGTGTCTCAAAGTCATACAACTAATATTTTTACAAGAATTGTAAACATCCACAGCTTTACAACAGAATATGCATTACACATTCCTGTATACATTTTCAAGCCTTTAAAATGTTATCTTTTTAAATAAACATTCTTCAGGAGGGCTCAAACCAGAGTGTACTATTGTTTATGGATTCTAAAATAGTTAAAATTTAAGTATTGGATATATAAATTAAAGTGTTATCAGGCACTCACCGGCAGCAGCAGCCTTCCCAGCAATATCAGAAGCTTTATCAAGTATATCATCAACAGTATGCTCATGCTTAATAAATTTAGGGCGGATAATTTTTGTATAAATAAAAACAGAGCCATTCGACTGGATGGGAGCAAAGCACCAAACAAGGAACAAGCACTAAAAATAAATAGTTACAATAAACTATTTCACCATAGGCTGCATTAAAATTCACTAGATTTTAGTTTTCTCAAACATAAATTAAATCTTTAAGATTAAAATTAGTACTGTATTAATACATAGTGTAACTTGCACATAATTTGAAAGGCCAAATAAATTTAACTTCATCAGATTTTTAATTACATTGTGATTCTGCTATACTTATTATTATATCTATTATATTATAACAAATTGTAATTGTAACAAATGAAGTTTAATGTTTTCTACTGATCACACAGCGTTCAATTGATATTTTTATCATAATAAAGTTTTTAGAGAAAGAAATACGTGAAAAACATACGCAATTAGGCCAAAATTAGACTGTAAATGTTAAAATAAACTATTGTGTTGTAGAAATCTTTCCTAAACCTAAGCTCTTGTTATCTGCATACTAATTTCCATAATATACACTAATTTTAAATATTCGGAAACAAGAAATTATAGGATAAAGTAAGTCCAGAATATACAAAAGATTTAGACATTTCCAAAATATTAATCCTCAAATAGGTATACACTAAATATTGTATAATCACAATTTTAAAACACTTTTGCGGTTAAAATGCCATCATAACTTTAATAATGACAAACTATTGCTGAATTGTAAATTGCTTCATCCTAAAATTTTTACACTGCTATTTGCCAAGCAAGTAGAACTCATACAAAATACATTTACAGATTGATATTTTAATCAAATAACTTAGCTTCAAAACTTACCTTAATTAACCAGTAGAAAGGGAACCAACCAATCAAAATGTTAGAGAAAAATTCACAGAGCGTAAAAAATGCAAAAACAACCCAGTAGATAAGCCATCTTGTATCATCTTCTTTGTTAGGGCTCTCAACTGCTTTCATGGAGCAATAAGCAGGGTACAAAAATCCAATGCCATTGCATATAAGTTGAGCTCCGTAACCAAATACAAGGTACAATGATACAAAAATTACCACGCCTGAAAATTAATTATGCAAGCAAAAATAAAAAAGTTTACTTAGGCAATAACACCTTCGAATGAAAATAAAACATGTTTAGGTCCAAAACTTGGAATTAATTATGAAAAGAATAAATTTAGAACATTACCAAAAAAAGTATAAATTCTTTTGACACCAGTCTTTGCTTCGATGAAAGCTAAAGGGTAAGTCCAAGGTTTATCTTCGTTGAGTGATTTCTCTAAATTCGCTCTGTACAATTGCACGTTTGCAGCCATTTTCTGAAGTTTATAACAAATTATAGATAAAATTATCCCCAAATCAGGACTCGGTGGACAAAACACACAAATCTCTTACTCCGCATACACTCACAACAACTCACACTGCCGTATTTGAAATGAACGTCCACTACTGGTACTACTAGCGCCCATATGTCAACTGGAAAATCATATAAAAATAAACCCTCCTTGTGGCAATAATTTTGAAATATATCATAAAAATCACTAATACTGTAAAATTTTTAAAATTTTAACACTTAATTTGAAACTTTCTTGATTTTCAACTTTAAAATATACTAAATTTTATAAACTACCGTTTATCTTTCTTAGATTAAACAATGGTCAATAGATCTACGCAGGAAAATGAAAAGTAAATTTATAAATTTATATTTCAAAGCAGATCACGATCAAATTTTCATTTATAATTGACGATAAGAGAACGTGATCACTATATCGGTGTTGCCAAATTTAATTTCATAGGCTGACTATGAAACTGACGTGCCGATACTCTAAAAAACGTTTTCCATTTTTGCTTTTAATATAAGGTATAATTCTATCTTAAATTTATTGCTACATAACCTTCCTGAATAAGAGGAATTAATACGTTTAGCATAAGGTGTATAAAATCTAAAGCATTGTCGGGGTTTGTCTAAAAACATTAGTTCATACGAGGAGTAATAATTACGTGTCATAAGATAGTTTCAAGGAAGCCAGAAAAATAAGACAATCACATGAACGTTATAAATAAGAAAGTGAGTATAATGTTTTAAAGCTGAAGCGTGGAACTTATGACAGGTATGAAATAAAGAATAGCATGAAATATGCACTGTAATGTAAAGCCATGCCTACAGCAATAAACACGGAGTAGTACTAGAACTTCTGATAACACAATCCCCATGCAGAATCATTCTTCTCTTCAAATAATTAAATTTTATTGCAGAAAAATTTCACCGCGGTATGGCATGCACTTTTCAATTTCTAACATAGAAACTAGATTAAAGGTTGTATCTGCTTTGCTGTATTTAAAAAATATAAATGAGATAAAATGGTAATTTAACCCTATATCGACTCTCGTGCGTTAGAAGTAAATAATAAACTTTCATATTCAGGAGTAAACTTACCTATTTGGACGTTAGTTATTCCGCTCCACCAAGAAGAATCGTCACCGGCATCGGACTTTTCTTCTTTGGGTTCTTTAGGGTTCCTTGACATGGCTTTAACGAAAAACACTTTGTAGAAGTAAATGATAGAAATCAAGTGTCTACCGTCTTCCCGGTCAAGTGCTAAAAATTTCGTGGGAAAGTGAGGCTGGGCTATTTTGAGCCAAGTTCGTGGAACACGAATTTATTTAGCGTTATACAATCGTTCGATATAGCAATGTGAATAACAAATCTTCATAGTTAAATACAGATTAGGAAAATAATTATGTTAAAATAACGAATAAAACTATAGCCAAGAGCTGTTTAGTAGTTTCCGAACAGTTAAGAGAAAGACTGACCAGATAACAAAGCATGGGAAACGTGATAAAGAAAGAAAAAAGATTCAATAATGAACGGAAGGTAAGATATCAAACTGGAGCAGGAAGATAGTTATACTTAGAGTTAATGCGGTTCTTGCTACATGCTGTTCGATGTTTTTTATGTTGGTGGATTTTAATTATAAATTAATATACTTGTACTTAATATATAATAATTGAATATAATATGCAATTTATAATCGTTTTTTAAGTTGATATCCTGTAAAATTGAAAAATCGTATGCAACACCGAGAAAATAGCTTTAGTAAAGAATATTCACTTTTGCTGGCTGATATTGAGCAAGTATTTTATTACAACCGCAGATTAAATTCACATATGCCAAGGTCAATTAACCTGAGAAGTTTGGTTTAAAACTGTAATATTTATGAGAATGTTCGTTAGAAGATGCGTTATCTTCGCGAAATGAGTATGAGAATTTTAAGTGTAAATTAGTAATTGGATGTCTAGAAATTGTCATTGAAGTTTCGTCTTAATATTTTTAGAAGAATAATTTAATTGTTACTGTAACTCTTTTAGTTATCATAATAATACCAGCAGGAGCGTCATTACCATAATTTGTTGATTAAAAGTTAAGGTGCGGGTTCATAACATTTAAACTGATCATTTTTTTAAACAAAAGGACATAACTTGAAGCTAGCATCATAACAAACATGGTTTTATATTAATTTACATTTTATTTCAGATTAATTTACGCATTGATTTCTCTAACAAGATCAAAGCTAATGAATGATGGGGCGTAGAGCAGCCGGATGTGTTATCTATCGTTTTGTATCCAACAGAATTGAATATTTATTACTTCAAACGTCTTATGGTGAACATCATTGGACACCTCCAAAAGGTGAGAAATAATACTATAATAAAGATATTTAAATTAATTTAGTATCAACCTTGAATGATGTTAGAATAAATTGAGTGTGATTTTAGGACATGTAGATCCAGGAGAATCCGATATGGAAACAGCTCTTCGTGAAACAGAAGAAGAATCAGGCTTGAAAAAGACAGATTTGCGTATATATGAAGATTTTAGGGACATATTACAGGTGAGTTATTGCGTTCGAGTTTCGACACTCGAAAAATATTTTTTGACATTCCGCCTTCGCGTTTATTTCTTATTGTTACACATCTGATGAAAAATACATCTACGACATTCAGAATATACATTTCACGCGCGATTCAAAATGTTACTAAATCGAGCAAATCTGCTACCTGATTCTAACATTTCCCCATCCACTTAAACATCACCTTTGATTTTTCATGCAGAAGATTTCACGTCTTGTTTTTTCCTGTTTATATTTATTCCGGATATCCTTGTCTTATCAGATGAAGAGCTTAGCAGAACCTGGAGGCTCTTTCTGAATTACTCACTATTTCTTTGCCATCTGCAAATCTGACGTACCTTAGATACTTCTCACCTTTACCCTTGTATCTTGATCTTCCCATGCCTTTTTTAACTATTTTATCAGCATAATTATGAAATAGTGCTAGAGAGAGAGGGCAGCCCTATCCTCCTGCCTTCCTCTCCCCAATTCTCTGTCTGCTATCTTTACAAGATGAGCCTGGTTCATAAACAGAATTTTATTAAAATTCTCTGCAGTGGGTTTCTGTTTTCCTCAGTACTTCTATTAGCCTAAACTTTCGGTACCAACCTTTTCTACAAAGTAGGCCGCATCAGTGGTTGCAGATTATTTGGTGGACCACATTGGAAGTTGCCAATTTTTCAGCCAGCCAGATTAGAGTGAATCTGATGTTACCTATATATTTTGAGGTGCCACATAAGTGAAAATCAAGTCAAATGAGGTTTTTATGGTTAACATTTTGATATCAAAAGTTTTATCATCAACATTTTCATAAAAGTATGTTAAATTTTTCAGATTGCTTTTTAATCATACCTTTGCAGGCCACACAAAACCATCGGTTGGGCACACATGCTCTAAACCAGTGGTCTTCAACCTTTTTTGAGTCACCGCCCACTTTTACCGTATGTTGTACTTTGAAATAAGTTCATGGTGCCCGGGGCAAAGAATAATTTTGCACCCCCAGTAGCAAAGCGATTTACGGAGGGGGGGGGGGGGGGGGGGGGGGGGGGTTTGCATATCGCACCTCGACCCGATGGGTGCTAATTTGATATTTTTGCACCCCCTGACCTCGGCGCCTGGGCAACTGCACCCCCCTGCACTACGCCACTAAGTCCACCGACCGTATCAACTTAACAACAAAGTTTTTAATAAAATAAATGTTTAAGAAGACAAAATTTAATTATGTTTATTAATGTCAAAATAAGCATTTGGCATACATTTCAATGCGTACTTTGTGTATGATGCCTACAAACCAGGGAATCAATGTCTGGCTTAAAGTCTGTAAGGGTCATTCGAAGATCTCTTTCTGTTATTTGTAAGCGGTTTCTTTTTTTGGACAGGAGGCTGTCGACTGCACTGAATCCCTTCTCGACTACATATGAAGTTAGGAAAGCTAACAAGAACAACGATATTTTCTTCCACAAGTGTGGATAGAGAGAGGGCATTTTCTTGTTCTGCCAAAGTTGTACATATCCACCTTGGTTGAAATTGGCATTACACTCATCATCATGAATTAATTCTATTATCTCCTCTTGGTATTCAATATCAACATCACACACACGTGATGAATGGAGTCACCATCCAGGCATCCACTTTCAAGTCTATTACATCGCGAAAACAAGTCATCATATCAATTCTAATGACAGAAAGGTGATCTGCAAACTTGTCTATGTCTTTGGCTGTAAGATCATTTTTGATGTTGTGTAGTTCCGGAAACTGATAAAATTCTTTTTGCAGGATGTTTTTTCTGAATAAATCCAATTTGTCAATGAATACCGAAATGACATTTTTGCAATCAATGAGTGTCCGTGGGAAGAGAGAGTATACTTATCTCTTAATATCGCTTCTCTTTCATTTCATTGCGTTCTCCATATAATGTATCAAATATCTGAGTGAAGGTATCCCGTTGTGGATTTTAAACCACTGGCTGCTTTTCAGCATTTCTTTCCTAAATGGCACATACTAGTTAGGATTACTATATTCTGATAATAAAACCCGGACAAATTTAATTTTAAACCTAAAACGTAGTATATTTTTTTTAAAAAACAAGGTATCTAATTGCTTAAGTCTATAGTGTTAAGATTTTGATGGGCCTATCCAGAAAAAAATGGGTTATTTTTGCTAAAATCTCGGTAAATTTTAAGAAAATCTGGACGTATGGTAACCCTAATACTAGTGGGATTGTCGTTAGATGAGATTACTGAATACGGTCTCAGTGGTAATGACAGTGTTTAAAAATTTATGATTTTATATATTTGATAAAATTAAACTTAAACGCTTCGCTACTTCTGCGAGAGACTCCGACCACCCTCATGGGCCTTTCGATTTTACTGCAGCATGGACACATTGTCGCTAGTATAGTATGATATGATACTATAGTTAACTACAAACGAACTGTAATAGTTTCACATAAAATAGTTGTACAGAATATGTGTGCGTATCGTTAAGCTTTTTTATAGAATTTTATTTTTCAGTGTAAAAATTAGAATAGCATTTGGTGAGTTCTTTAACGCCCACCAAAAATCCAAAAATGCCCACTGGTGGGCGCTATCGCCCACCTTGAAGACCACTGCTCTAAACCATCAAACTTCTTGTCAACAAAATGTTCAGATAGATAAATATGTATATTCAATATTTCTGTTTATTAAAGTTTTTATCAAATTTTGTGTCTCTAGTATCTTTTCTTTTACCAAAAGCCACATTTGCATTGGTCAACGTTGAATAACGTATTCATTTCAACTTTGGACTTGAATAGTTGAGAAAGGAAAGTTGTTTATATAAATTAAACTCCGTTGAACTGAAAAGTAGATATCAAAATGGTGTTAGCAGTAAAAGCAGGAGAAATTCTACATTATAGTTTATTGAGTTAACGTATATATTAGTATTTTATTATATATTTAGCCATTTGATATTGCTCTTCCATACTTGAAACGCTGTACAGAGTTCTTAACTCTTCAGTTAGCAAGTTTTTACCAGAAGTTTATGGTTATATTATAGTATTGCTTATATAATATCATAATCTTGAATGTTTGTACATGTGAATGTGATGATTTCATAAGCATTCCTACCTCTGGATTAAACAATATTGTCATTGCTTCATCACTCCATAATTTTTCATATGTAAATAATTTTACACACACATTAATACATTTGTGAGACTAGTTCTCTTTTAACAAGTGCAACCATGTATTAGCTTGTGACAGTTGAATGTGGTCTTTATTTGGTTCAGGTAATTAACTTGATAATGATGCCATCAGTTGAAAAAAGAAGTAGAAAGGTTTGGTTGAATTCACTGAGTAGTTGGTCAACTCCTCGAAACAATGTTTAAATGTTCAATTTACTGTATATTCCGTCGTGTAAGTCGACCTTTAAAGCCTAAAAAATTATTCATAAAACTTAGTGTCTACTTATATGCTGAACATAAAATGTGAACCTTAAATTGCAAATGAATAACATCGATATTTATGAAGACCGTTGATCTTTCGGTGTAGGTAATCACTATTTTGAATCAGCTGTTTCAGTGTTTACATTTTATGACATTTATTTTAGAAGACTTATAATAATTAATTTTAATACTGTATTTCATGGGTGTCCAGATATAGAAGCTCATGTAGTCTTATAGTGGGCAGAAAATGTCATGAGGGGCCACACTAGAAGGGGGGGTCTGTAGGATTTGTTTACTAAAACGATTATTAATTTTTCTGTTATTTTTTTATATTGCATATTTCTTTAAAAGTTTTTTTCCAAATTTTTTAAATTCATTTAATTCAAATTACTAATTTTTATTTTCTTTTTTATAATAAATATTTCTTTAATAAAGTTTAATTTTTTACAAAGTATTTTAAATTTATTTAATTCAAAAGATCATCAATTTGTAAATCCTTTAATTTTGTGGATGATAATCTGAGCTGATGGGTCAGATTTTCATCGGTCAAATTATACCGGTATTAAGAAACTTTAATTGGTCATATTGCTAAAACAGTATGAATATATATTTAAACAGCAAATAAAATTATGACAATTGAAAATATTTTGGAATTTCTTCTCTTGAAAACGACTGCAAGTACATTAAAAATTAAAATCATTCAGCAGGCCGCACGAAATTGTGAAAGTGGCCGCATGCGGCCCAGTGACCGCAGTTTGGACACCCATGCTGTATTTACTCACGTAATCCGCTTCCTCGTGTACCATGCGCACCCCTACTTTTGGACCAGGTCGAAGAGAAAAAAATAAATTCGTACTTTAATAAGTTGACGTCTACAGCGGCAAAAAATGAGAGAAAAATCAAAAAAATGTGGGGATTCCCTGTAGGCGTGTTCTCTCCATGGTTGCCTCTAAGCTGCATGACTGCGTGGCCAAGCAGCATGAGAAGTATTTTTAAGTGAAAAAGTGGGGGTCGACCTATACGGCAAACGTATGCCTAATCATGTATTTTAATCCAAAAAAGTAGAGGTCGACTTATATGCCGGGTAGACTTATACGCCGGAATATACGGTACATTTGCTTTAAATTAAACTCGGTTGTATATAAGAGAGATGGAATTTTTCAATCTCACTGTCAAATACAAATAATAAGAGTAAGACAATGTCATTGATAATTCAGTTCTAAATATTCATTTACATTATAAAAGCTGTTGCACAGTAAGAAATTAAACAGAGCGTTCTCCAATGAGGCAGTAAACTTGTTTTTCTTAATGTTTTCAGACAACATTAAACAATTTAATACCTATTGTTTTTTGTCCTTGTTTGGAAAATTTTGATTGGGAATGGTTCACAAGAAAATCTACAGATTCTAGTATTATATGAATGATAAGAATTATTTTTCCAAAATACAGCTTCATTGTTATGAACATAAGTAATATATGTTGATACAAGACACAGGAAGAATTTCTTTGAGGAGTCTGCAAGATGCTAAATATCATTGGTTCCCAATGTTTTTGACATGGCTTTTGAAGATACCGGAGACAAATATTTTTTAAGTGCTTGGTCTTTAATTTTTTTTCATCCATAAGACAAACTCGATAATTCTGTTGAATTTACTTTTTCTGTTGTTTTTTTCTGTGCATTCATAACCTTAGTTTTCCTAAAAAGACATTTTCTGACCTGCATTTTCTAAGGCTTGCTTCACTGCCTGCTCATAATATTTTTTCTTTCCTTTCTTAAACTTTTGGGAGATGAGTTTTTCCTTTCCAAGTTCTTCCTGAGA
The DNA here is from genome assembly GCA_036926305.1 of Uropetala carovei. NCBI lineage: Eukaryota > Metazoa > Arthropoda > Insecta > Odonata > Petaluridae > Uropetala > Uropetala carovei. The sequence goes on from JAXCHB010000241.1 coordinate 10,680,798, forward strand.
AATAAAATTTTTGAAATGTAAGAGAATAACATTTGTATCACAAATTTGGTTGGTTTTCAATAGTTTTTTTAAAAAAATATTGAAAATTGTTAAGAAAAATATATAAATTAAATTATTTAATGTTTTTCATGCTAATATCTTGTAATTGTGATATTCTTTTAAGCATGGAAAACCACGAAAAATTTTTTATGTATTTCTCTTTCACTCTTCAACATCTCACAATCAGATAAGAGAAAAGATGCATGTCCACATGTTAAAAAGGTATGAATAATTAAAATAAACTTTCTTTAAAATTAGAAACATGTTGGGATTGGTAGAGTGGTGGTTCAGCTGTCTGGCTCATTAAGTTGTGGGTTTGAATCCTCCTGAAGGCATGATTTTATGTAATCGTCTATATTATTATGATCATTATAAAAGGCCAGTAATACCTGCTTATGTAAACTTCATAAGTATGTGTTTTAGAAGAAATGTGAACTTATAAAAGCAGAAAAATGAAAATATTGCCACACACTTCAACAGAGCATAACACGATTTTATTGAGTTTTTTAAACTTAATAAAATCGTATTATGCTCTGTTTGAAAAAATAACATTTGTTAATATGTTTTGTAGAGAATGTATGCTAATATGTACTTGTATCCTTTAGGACATTTAAGTTGAAAAGAAAAAAGTTAAATAGTTTACTCCAGAGTAGGGTGGCCAGATTGAAGACAAAAAAAGAGGACATTTTATCAGAAAATAATTTTTTTATTGATGCATCAGAAAAACTCATATTATCACTTTATATAAATAAACAATATAGACATTCTATATAAATAAGAAGGAAAAGATATTCTTTTATATTTAGTTAGAGAAAATTACATAATTAAATTTTGGCATCTAATATTATTAGACACCTATTTTACGAATTTGGAATCCACAAAAATAGAAGTAAATGCCTTATGAGAAAATGGGGGTTTGGTTCGTGGCTCTCCATTATTTTGACAACAATAAATGATGAAAAGGTAGACTAAAAGCGGTTTTGAACCAATACAATATGGCATTTAAATCTGCCATAGCCGTACAGTTTATCGCATATTGCCTGCCCACTGATGCCGCACTCTGGCCACTAGTGAGTTTATTTAGCAACTCAGTTTTCTCCCTTAAAGGCAGTGTTTCTTGTTGCTTCTGCTTTCTGTATTGTCACTTGCTTTCCTCTTGGTAGACATTTTTGAAAAACGGGGTCACAGCGTGATAAAAAAACCTTGTAGATGGGGGTATTCATTTTTTTAGTGCGTTTTTCTTCACTTCAAAGATGAAAGCAGTAGTCGAAAATCCCGCAAAACTGCGAAGCATGCGAATTTGGAAGCTGCAAATTTGGGGGTTTTACTGTACAGGCGACTCCCGAGTCTCGACTGTTCGAGTCTCGATTAATTCGAGATTTCAATCCCACCGATCGATAATATACGTAGTTATTGGTTCCGACCAAACGTGAGGTTTAGTTTTGGTGTAGAAGTAGTTATATCTGCTCTAATTGTTTGAATTTCTGCTGATTTCACCCTTTTTTCTGTTAATCTTTTATTTAAATTTATTTATTTTATTGATTTATTTATAAATTTATCACTTGACATGGCATCTAAAAGGAAATGTAATAGTGATAATGTAAGGGAATCAAATAAAAGAGGGCATAAGATTCATAGTTATGAATTGAAATTAGAAATTTTAAAGCGTGATGAGAAAGGTGAAAGCCAAGCTGAAATCGCATGATCGTTGGGAATGTATCGTTCAACTATGAACACACATGTGAAACAAAGGATAAAAGTCTAGAAGATGTGAAAAATTCAGGTAATTTTATAACAACAATAAACAGTTCCCCACCCAGTAGCTCCTCTTCTTCCAACTAAAATCTTCCAACTTCTCAATAAACCAAACCCAGTAAGCGCAGTTGCAAAAGATTTAAGGTATGAAAATATTTTTTATTTTATTGTTTCTTTATTCTTAAGTTATTTTGTGCATTTTTAATAACTTTTATATTAATTTCTTTGCGGTAAATAGTTGTATGTATAGATAGATGTACGCAGATATGTTATCCAGCTCGCACGAGTCGTTTGTTACAAACGACTCGCGCTATCCGGACTGGACTGTCTGTAAAGCATATTGCATACATCTATCTTTGAAGTTCAAAACACAAATTTTTTTTTTTCTTTTTAGTGCAAAAAATAAGTTATACATTTAAAATATTTATTATATAATTTTATATTGTTGTATTAACATATTGGTAATTAATTTTATAGAATTTTATAGACTTTTTCCCAAGATGCGGGAACTTACCCCTTGATTATAACATGCAAGTATATGAAAAAACAGCGTTCGACACTCGAATATTCGAGATTCAAACACGTTTTCAGGAACGCATCCCCAACGAGACTAGGGAGTCGCCTGTATATATCTTTGCTTGACCATGATCTATTCAAACTAATACTTATGTATAGATTCTAGCATTTCCATTGTGTCTTTGGCTATTATGATGTACAAATACATTTTTTTCATTCTTTTCAGAGTAATCTTCCATCATATCTAATTCCTAAAATCCAAAAACCTCACTCCCGCTATGCAATTTCAACCTTCCATGATTCTCTTTTATTCCTCTCATTACTGTCTGTAATGGACCACATAAATCATTTACTTCCTGTTTGCTGTGATCAAACTTTGACAAATTTATTTATTTATACCACTTTAATTTCATCTAGCATCAAAGTATCATTTATCAGTTACATGTTAATAACTGATCTAGTCTAAACTCTCTTGTCTAAGATAATAAAATCTGGTTATCATTTCCCACTTGATATAATGCTCTGAAATGTTCAATTCTAAATCATCCCACATTTTTTAACCAAACTCCGCAAGAGCCTGAAAGATTTATCTACCCCTTCATTTATAACTTGAAATTTTTAATCTTCCTTTCCTAAGTGTTATCCTAACATTCTGTTTTCCTATTTCAATCTCTTGACTAAGAACTAGGATCGCCTTCAATTACTGTCATCTTCTGTCTTGAGCTTGGTCCCACGCACATAAACACTCGTATTCCTCTTAACTGTGTGTGCTGTAGTTGTTTGACCATTTATTTGAGATACTTTCACATTGCCTTCCTCAGTGGTACTTTTAATGTAAAACTTATGGCAAAAGGCCGACTCAGTGATGCCGGATGACCTCAGAAAAAATCTTACTCTTGCAGGATTCATGCCAGCCGCCTCTTAGAGCACCAGATGGGCACTGACACCCCTCTTGTTAGGTATCAGTTATGAAATATAAACAGTATATTGTGTAAGTAGGTGCAGTATAATTTTAATGTTGTTGTATGACACATTACACTAAAAAAATTCTCATAATCTTCTTGGAAATTTACATATCAATCCTTTGAAAAGTCATATGTGGCCCACACAGTCATCTTAAGTCTCATGAGGTCCTTTTAGGAAAAATTTTGATGACTGCTGCAGATTGAAATTTTTGTTACATCCTGAATACATATCTTAACTTTCATTTTTGAGGAATTCCGATAAAGCAGGAGAAAGATTCTGCCTTGAACAGGAATCGAATCGGCTTCTTCCACTTGCTGGGTTGATATTCTGACCATTGCACTACCGAGGAAGACTAATTGTCCCACTTTAGAATTGGGGGCAGATTTTTTCTAATGCTTTTTTGGAATTCTTCATTTCCGGCATATTCCTCCCATAAAAACTTCAACACTTTCATTCAGTTTTGAGGTTGTTTCAGAGAGAAGTTACCAATGGCAATAAACAGCATGCAACCAAAATGAAATTTATTCTAACAGCATTTTATATTTATAGTAAAAAGTTTTATCCATATTTCATTTGGGATATTATAATATAAAAGTGTATTTTCTTAATATTAAAACTGCAAAAATTTTTGCTTTAATTGTTATTTTCTTCGGATCAGCAGATGTAAACAAAATAAATTTTAGTTTGTTTGGCTACTGGTATGTCTGAAGCATTGGAATTTCACGAATATAAACAAATAGTAATTGTCATTCAAATTCTTAAGAATGTCTCTAATTTTCTGTTGTGTAAGCATTGGTGCTGGCAGAGGGGGAAGGGCTAAAAAGAACCATTTGCACTCAAATCCATCGTTTTGCAGATAGTGACTATGATAGCAAAGGTATCTCGACTTATTTTCTTGAAAGAAATTTTTTGACTGAAGCCTATGGGCCGAAACATGGTGGAATGTATATCGGCTGACTCAAAATTTAATAAAGAGTAACATAAACCAGATGCCAATGACGGATAAGCAAAGTGAAAATGAAACATCATCCTAAAGTGATGAGCATGCATTCTTACTCCAACCAACTCTCGTTACTCCAACCAACTCTCGAAGAGATAGGAAAAAAGTTTTCTTTTTTTTTGGCTTTGAGAGTGGTATATCATGTTCTCTTAGTGGATGACTATGAAGCAGAATCCTTTTAGAAGACAATGGTGCTCTTTATTACTTTGAAGACCAGATGGGAGAGCCGTAAGATTAATTTTCCGACGCCACTGTGCAGTGTAGTAACACCAGGTGGTGACTTCAGTGAGTAGGGCTTGCTGATAGGGTACCACGCTGTGGCGACTTCCATGCTGAGAGGTTAATACCAAAAATTTAAATTATTTTTAAAAAATATTTCTTCTTCTATCCTGAATACAAAAGTGTTGAACAAATTCCTCAACAAAATTGCCAAAGCCATGAAAATTAAGGTCGATTTTGTAAACAAATTTTATGGTTGCTCCCTCTCTCCCATTGGAGAAAATACTGGTAGTGCCCATGTGTGTAAGTGTATGCCATTTATTTTTTCACTTCTTCATTTTGTCTTTTATTAATTTGTATTCTTTTTCCTTATCTTTGTGTATGGTTATGATAGCAACATGATATACTTGTTATGCATGCAACTTAAAAAATTAAATATTTCTTAATTCATTTCATAAAACATTTCCATAGCTTGTTAGAGTTACTCAGGATTTCACTAGCAGCAGGATCATTTAACAAAACTAAAAATGTTTTGTTTACATAGAAGGTTTGTATATTTTGTTGAAATAAATTCTTTTTTGCCATTAAAATTTTAAAAAATTATATCATCATCTGCTAATGCCAGCAGCAGAAAAGTATGTGCATGATCAGAGCATCCACCACATGTGCCAAAGTTAGGTACTGTTTTGTTCACCTTTTCAAGCTCAAGGGAGCAATGAGACATTTATTTTTCTCAGAAGTGCCTGGGATTGAGTCCAGGTGCAATTTTTCCTTTGTATGTGGACTTCTTCGAATTTTTATATCCTGAAACTCTTTCGTAATTACATATTCTTGATTACTATTTTGTGACAAATGCTATCCTCTCCCTGAATAAATGTTTTTACTGATAACTTACTAATCATATAAGAGAGAGAGAGAAATATGGTTGTCAATATTTGTTCATTAAAAGAACCTTTACAGCAACTGATGTAAGGAAAATAACAATTATCTTGAATCATTTACTTAAGAACATCCCCATGTCTCAGCCATGTGTTTTTCTTTTCTTTTATTTATTTCATTGTATTGCAACCAGAGCTGTTTTATATGGAAGTTTATTGATCATGTTCTCTAATACATTCAAATTCTAAGTCTGTATTAGGTCTTCTAAAAGTTTGTAACTGATTCATGCCACAAACAAAGTTTTAATCCTGATAGTCACACTGTAACTGTTGATAGTAAAAATTTCTATGCTGAATTTTAAATCCTCTCTCATTTTCAGCTCCAATATTAACTCTCCCCTTACTTATACAGTTTTACTGTGAAGGGTTGCATTGAACTTATAAATGTATAATTGTAAGTGGGTATTGCACCTGATGACAAGACAAAGTTGAATTTCCTCTTATGGAAATCTGAATACGTGCATGTATTGTACATGAAAAATTACAGTGTTTATTTAAAAAGTTAACAGTATATCTTGCTGGTGAAAGATTAGAATTTTTTAACAATCACTCTGCATTAAATCCAGTGATAACCAGAACTGGTTAAACATAACATTCTGAAGGAAAACTGCAATTTTTAGTACAGTAAAAAATTTTTGAGCTATGTTGATGAATATGTATCATAGAAATTTAAAATTAAAAAAATATTTTTATGCAAAATCTTACTCTCAAATTTTACCACACAAAATAAAACAAGTTAGGAAAGTACTGCAAAAGCAGATACTAAATAATTTTTTTTACAAAAAAATTAAATTTCTTCCATTCTTCGTTGTTTAATGTTAACAGCATTATAATATAACCCTCTGATTTCTATTAAAAGTTTACTTATAGAAAAGCATTGAGGTCATTGCCATGTTAGTCGGTTGTTGAGACCCAGAAAAACTCCCACTTTTTTCCGATAAAAACTAAAATTTTATGCTAAATCTGCAGGGATTTGAAATCCATCCTCAAAAATAAGAAACTACAACTTCTAAACTTTCCGATACCTCAAGTCCCGAGTTCGAATCTTGATGGGAAATAATTTTAAAAAGCAAATATATAAACCTCATCACTTATTTATTTGCTTTTCTTATGGGACAATAAGGGGGGAAAATTAGCCCCTGAATATTGGAATTTTAACTATTTTGGATTGTTACATGTAGCTCTCAGATGTAGCAACTTATCCTGAAAATTTGGTTTCTCCAGGTTGAAGCTTTTAAGAGATATCGCCAACATAGTCGAACAGACAGACAGACAAAGTGAATACATAAGCAATTTGCAAAAAATCGCCAAAAGTCAATTGAAGTTAATTCCACAATCACTTGCTAAACTTTTTATCTCTAGAATTTTTCTTATCTTTCTTTAATGCACAATTGGTTATGAAAATCTTATGTATTTTCCTAAGTATAAGGCAGGGGACTGCAACTTGGTGCTCTTTAGCAGACATACCATGCACTTCTACTGTGATAAAAATAGTTCTTCCTAGTACCATTAATTTGATTTGTTTGTGCATTTTTCTAAACATATGAAATGACATCTTTAATTACTTTGGCATTGACTTGATTTAATTTACAATCATCCGCGAAAGCTTAGTGATGGTTGTTTTAGGATTTAATTTGATGCTCACCACATTGAAAAGATTGCAGACCCCTGGTATAGGACAATCCTCTGTTAATCCCTATGTGTAAGCTTGTGAAATACTTCATCCACACTAATAGTATGCCGTAGTCTTCTTTCACTCTTTTACAAAAAGTAGGGGTATCTAGATTTCACAGAATGAGGGAAGTGTATTTACCCTGGTCAGTTATGGCTGATGAAGGGGGGAATGGAGGGGTGGGGATGGTGCAACCTTAGGGCAGAGGTGTGCAAAAATTCACCACCTGAAGAAAATTCTGCTTCAGAAAAAAACATCAAAAAAGTTATACGGAATATAGAGTGCTGATTCTATGTAGATAAAGTACGTCTGTCACCACCGTATCATTAACTCAAGTCACATGACAATCATGGTTGGAATCTCTTGCAGAAAAAAAGGGGGCTCCTGAAATCGTGCTTGCATAGAGGCCCCCAAAGTTATCATGCTCGCCCTGACCCCAATTATAATCAAACATATCTCAGTGACCCCCCCTCTAAATTGGTTATACCTCTGAATGGCCTGGCCATATCATCTGTTACTGGACTGATTCTCATTAACCGTAAAAATCATTATTCAAAACTCCTCTCTTTCGTAGAAACTTCTAATACATTAAATGTGGGTGGCTGCTTTAAAGAGAATTGATTTTATTTTGCATTGTGTTCTAATTTTTTTCTGGAGCAACACTTTCTTTTATGTCACTTTTATTAATGGTCAAAAAGTATTTTTTTTCTTATTGTACTCATTGAAGAGAGCAGCATCTAACTTGAGTATCTTACCTATCTCAGTATCAAATCATTGGGGTTATGCTATATAGGTTGGATGGAAATAAGTTGCGTTTTTTATTTTAAATAAAAATTTTTATTATTTTTTATAGTAAAAATTTTATTCAAAAATATAATTGTTTTGTTCAACAATCTTTTGCCATCTTTCAGGCAACTCTATGATTCCCTTTTCATAAAAAGTGTTAGATTTGAAAAACAATTACAGGTGAACCCCACTTAACGCGGCCCCAGCCAACGCGGATTCATTATAACGTGGATTTTATTTCAAATTAAAATTTAAAAAAAATATAGATATCATATGCACAGTGCGACCGTAGTCTAATATCATATGATTTTGCACTAATCAGATTTCCTAAAATATCCTAAATATTGTGATATTTCAGCAGTGTTGCATAATATTGTATCATCTGGTGGCCAATTTCACTCTTTTCCCTGTAAATTTCATGGGTCTAACACAAAGATATATCTCCTAAGGTGGAAAACATTTGAAAAACAGAAATAGAAATATGATTCATGCTTCATGTTTCTTTGGCATCATTGGATCGTAAAGAATGTTTTTGATGATTTATATTTTTTAAATGTATAATTTTCGACAATTACTTTATTACAATGTTAATTTACCATATTAACATGTCATTATAAATAACAATGAAACAATTTTGATCTACATATGAAAAAACATGTGGTACGCGTGGAGGGATCTTAATGTTTGAATGCATATAATGTATAATAACATATAATCAGTGATGAGCTGGAAAAAAATTAAGAACCGGCTCTCTAAAAAAAGGGGGTTAGGAAATTTGGATAATTGTGGCAGGAGGCCTATATGCCAGGGGCACCATATCGCCCTAGTTTAGTAATACCATCCCGCTAGCTTAACAAGTGTTTGGTTCATAATAAATTCCATTTTATACACTGTCGTACTTGACTATCAGATAGGGCAAAATGTACTGAAAGGACAAAATCAATAAATTTTCATATGTTTTAAAAATTTAACTGACTCGCAAATTCTGAGAAAAATTAACAACAGGCTTGTGCGAGCCGGCTTTAGCTTATCATTGTATATAGTGATATATAAATAGCAGAAAACCCAACACGGAACAGAAGAGCATCGTCGATCAGTGCATGACTGTTGGAGCACAATGACTTCACATGAGTGAGTGCCATGAAGCGGGGCTGCGATGGACTATTTGAATGCTACCAACAAGTTTTATGTAATAAGCGAAAAAAAGCTAAGCAGTCGACCCTGGACTCCTTTTTAAATAAAACTTCGTAGGTGTTCTGAGAAATATTTTGAAATTATGTACGTTTACTGCTAAAAAGATTTTTTGTCTTACTGTTTACTAGGTAATTTTATAGTTTGTTTAATAAATTATGTTCTAAAAGTCCGGTAGAAATATGTTTTACATTGAATGTGGTTCCAAAAATACCATTTGGGAAGTTATTTCCCTCTGGGTGCCTAAAGGTTATGGTGCCCTGGCGAATGCAGATTTTTGCTTAACGAGGAGACCTCAGGAAAGCATCCCCCGCATTAAGCAGGGCTCATCTGTACCAACATGTTTTCATATAGGCAACTCTTTTCCATCCAACTTATTTTATATATATATATATACAGGTATCCCTCGCCGTTCGCGGGGGTTACGTTCCCGAAGACTCCGCGAACCGCAAAACCGCGAACGGCAAATGCATAAACTAATGGAAGAATGAGATTCCGTTCCTACATCCGCGAAAATGGTCCTAAGTGATTATTTACTTTACTGATGACTGTAGGCCAGGGAAACAAATAGTAAGCTTAAAATATGAAAGGAAAACCAAACCGACGAATGTTTAAATTTAGGAAAACTAAGAAAACAGAAGGTTATTAACTCACCGTGAATTATGTAGAGTATACGTAGGATGTTGACAATGGAGGTGTTTCAGAAGAGCATTATTTGGAGATGGATGAGGAAGATGAGGGACTTGGCTTCAGGAATTCTGTGATTTGGAGCTGTTTCCCTTTTGTTTTGATTTTTTTATAAATTTCGTCGTAGGGAGATATTGCAGAGTCAATTATTCTCTTAAAATTGATGCTCCTTTCCATAGATGGATCAGCCTGCATTACTTTCTCTTTCAACTCGTTAGTCATATTTAAAATTTCTGCTAAGGTCTTTGCTGAAAACTGTTTTATCTTAGGCTCTACATTTTCTTCTTTGTTTTCGCTCTCACTTGATTGTGCAAATTTTTCAAGCTCCTCATTTGCTAATTCTTCTTGTTGAAAGTTGAGCAGTTCTTCCACTTCTTCCTCTTTTATATCTTCAAAACCCTCTCCACCTACATTTCTAGCCGTTTCGATGACCTCTTCAACTTCTCCGCGAATGCTGGGATAGACTTTGGAACGAACAGCTTCGAGCCAAAGTTTCTGCGAACATGCATTTATTGTTGATTGTTTTACTTCGTCCCGTGATTCTTTTATCATATGAATGGCTGTTCGAATGTTGAATGAACTCCAACATTCACGAACAGAAATGAAAGAATTGGTGTCCATTTGCTGTAAAATATGTTGGAAAGTTCGGCGAATATAATAAGATTTGAAGGTCGCAATGATCCCTCGGTCCATCGGCTGTAAGAGTGGTGTTGTGTTTGGTGGTAGGAATACAACTTCTACGTCAGAATAGCCTTCTGCAAGAGAAACTGGATGACCCGGAGCGTTATCCAATACGAGAAGCACTTAAATGGCAAATTCGTCTGCCTCAGATAGATCTTCACCTGCTGGATGAAGCAGTTGGCAAACCAATCTTTGAACAGCTTACAAGCAACCCATGCCTTCTTATTAGACCTCCAAAAGACAGGTAGATCTGATTTAATCTTCCCTTTTAGAGCATGAGGATTTTCTGAACGGTAAATTACCATTGGTTTGCATTTAAAATCTCCCGAAGCGTTTCCACATAATATTACAGTGAATCGATCTTTTGCAGCCTTAAAACCTGGAGCAGTTTGGAAATAAAGGTCCTATTTGGCATTCTCTTCCAATATAAACTGGTTTCATCGACATTGAACATTTGTTCTGGCTTATAACCTTTCTCCTCGATAAGCTTAAAAAATTCACCGGGGAATTCCCTCGCTGCCTCTTGATCAGCTGATGCAGCTTCTCCTGATAGCTTAATGTTATGCAAATTTAAACGCTTCTTTAAATTATCAAACCAGCCCTTACTCGCTAAAAAATGGTAGAAGAATTCTCTTCATCATCGTCTTCAGTTCCACTCTTTAAATGTTCATATAGGTTAAGTGCTTTATTTCTTATTAACTCCGTGCTAAGCGGAGCATTTTTGTGTTTTATCCTCTATCCACACACTTAAGAGTTTTTCCATTTTTTCTAACACAGGGTAACGTCTACTTACAAAAGAAACTTTAGCACTAGACGGAGTAGAAGTCATTACACTACTTCGTATTTTGTCTTCTACCCTTTTTATAGAACGTACGGGGTATTCATTTACTCCATATTCTCTACCAATGGAAGCGTAACTTGCTCCACTTTGTAACTTATCTAATATCATGATCTTTTCCCTCAAAGTCATGACTTTACGCTGTCTCTTAGCTAATGTGTCCCTTCCACTTATATTAACGCGTTTAGATGCCATAGTAATGTAAAAGAATGGGTTAATTAAAAAATTAAAAATGTTTATAAAATCACTCTACTATAATACAATGCCAACGTCACTAAGCGTAGTCCTGTCTAATTTAAAATGACAGAATAAAATGAAACATCACATTAATACCACAAACACCAAGGATATCAAGTCATGTTGCTTGCTGCACTATAGAACAGAAACTGATATAAATGTGGAAAACGGAAGCTTGCGAAGGTCCCCCCGTATTCCCTTAAAAGTCCCCTTTTCAACAAGCCGCGTGTCTTTTAGTCCGATGGCCATATTTATTCTGCGTAAAACAAGCAGACTTAATACTGTTTACACAGGTGGCATGAAAAATAAATAGAACATAGAGTGGAGCAAACTGGGACATTTTCCCGTTCAGTATTCTATGGATCCTTCAGGAAACGGGAAGATTTCCCCGTTCGGTACGACAAAAAAATGAGTTATGGGTATTGCTGAGAAACCGCGAATAAGCAAAACCGTGAATGGCGAACCCGCGAACGGCGAGGGATACCTGTATATACATACACACACACATACATACATATATACATATACACAGGGGCGGCTACTGTATAGGAGCACAGGAGCACGTGAACACCCAAAAATCATGGTATGCTTAAGATTTAGTATTTAGCTTGTGCATAAATTGTTAATTTATGGCAGTGGTCTTCAAGGTGGGCGATAGCGCCCACCAATGGGCGTTTTTGGATTTTTGGTGGGCGTTAAAGAACTCACCAAATGCTATTCTAATTTTTACACTGAAAAATAAAATTCTATAAAAAAGCTTAATGATACACACACATATTCTGTACAACTATTTTATGTACAACTATTACAGTTCATTTGTCGTTAACTATAGTATCATATCATACTATACTAGCAACAATGTATCCATGCTGCGGTAAAATCAAAAGGCCCATGAGGGAAGTCGGAGTCTCTCGCAGAAGCAGCGAAGCGTTTAAGTTTAATTTTATCAAATATATAAAATCATAAATTTTTAAACACTGTTATTACCACTGAGACCATATTCATTAATCTCATCTAACATCAATCCCACTAGTATTAGGGTTACCATACCTCTGTAAATCGCTTTGCTACTGGGGGCGCAAAATTCTTTATTGCCCCGGGCACCAGAAACCCTCACTATGCCACTGGGTGGGCAGTGAACTTATTTCAAAGGACAACATATGGTAAAAGTGGGCGGTGACTCAAAAAAGGTTGAAGACCACTGATTTACGGTGATTAGTGTTATATTATTTGTATTAGTTAATTTAATGGTGCCTGTGTATGTAGGACACAATTATTTCCTGTTGCGTAAGATCTGTAAGTACTGAAAATAACGTGTTTGTGGATAGCATGGGACAGTCATATACCTACCTGCTGTAAAACATTCAAGGTAATATATAAACAATGAACTCCATCAATGCAATTTTAGACAAAAGGGAATTTACTTTGTTTATGTTAAACGATTTTGTATGATATCAAAAATGGCAATTTGTATGATACACCATTCTCAAAGTTTCTAAAATGTGGCAATTTACATAATTGAGAATTGTGAACACCCAATTTTTTATATCACAAGCCGCCACTGCATATACATATACATACAGTACCGGACCCCTTGTCCGGCAAGCTTGGGGCCAGATGTTTTCCGGATTTGGAGATTTTCTGGATTTTGGGTCCTCAATTTAGTATATACAGGCGACTCCCAAGATTCGACGGGGATGCGTTCCTGAAAACATGGTCGAATCTCGAATTGTCGAATGTTGAACGCCGTTTTTCCATATACTTGCATGTTATAATCGGGGGATACGTTCCCGCATCTCGGGAAAAAGTCTCCCCTCATGTTCCATAAAGATAAAATAACATTACTAATATGTTAATACAACAATATTAAATTACGAGTAAATTAAATAATAAATATTTTAAATGCATAACTTATTTTCTGCACTAAAAAGGAAAAAATAAATTTTTGTTTGTATGATTATTTTATGTAATTGAAAAATCTAAATTAAACCAAATCCGCTTCATCCATTTCCATGTTATTTAAATGGAGGAATGAGTAGTATTAGAAATTTTAAAACGTTTTGAGAAAGGTGAAAGCCATACTGAAATCGCACGATCGTTGGGAATGTGTCGTTCAACAGTCCTAGGTGCAGTGTTATGATTCCTAAAATGGAAAAACTTGTAAAACTTTGGGTAGATCAGTGTCAGAAACACATTCCTATTAGTGAGACCATGATTAGAGCAAAGGCTAAGGATCTCTATGATGATTTGAAGGAAAGGATGGATGAAATTTCTGTTGATGAGCCTCCATTTAGTGGAAGTCATGGCTGGTTTGGTAGATTTAAGAGAAGGGCAGGTTTGCATAACCTTAAATTAACTGGCGAGGCTGCAAGTTATTTTGTGCTTTTTAATAACTTTTATATTAATTTTGGTGCGATATATAGTTGTATATATAGAGAGATGTATGCAGGGTTGTGCTTCAGACAACTCGGTCCAGATCACGCAAGACTTTTGTTACAAAGATTACAAATGACTCATGCGAGCCGGACTGGGCCGTCTGTAGTCTTTGCTCTAATTATGGTCTCATTAATAGGAATGTGTTTCAGACACGGATCATCTACCCAAAATTTTAAAAGTTTTCCATTTTAGGAATCACAACACCGTGCCTAGGACAGTTTATTGTTCTTATCAAATTAGGTGATTTTATCACATCTTCTAGAATTTTCTCCTTCTGTTTCACGTAAGTGCTAATAGTTGAACGACACATTCCCAACGATCGTGCAATTTAGATGCCATGTCAAGTGATAAATTTATAAATAAATCAAAATAAATAAATTTAAATAAGAGATTAACAGAAAAAAGAGTGAAATCAGCACAAATTGAAACAATTAGAGCAGATATAAGCATGACTACACTAAAACTAAACCTCGGCATGATTGGTCGGGACCAATTACTCCGCGTCAAGTAGTTCCCAATTCTATCGGCTCTGTCGAAATCTTGAATTTGCCGAATCTCAAACAGTCAAATCTCAGGAGTCGCCTGTACTTGTAATATATCGATGGAGTATAAAATTAAATGATAATATCACTTTATATCGAATTCTAACACAAAACAATTAAATTTGTTCAGATAAATCAAGGCATCTTTATCATTTAAAATTATTATTACCTAAAAGTATGTTGTTTTCTAGAATGAATCTTTCCTCTCTATATAGGCAGCTAAAAAAAACTATCACACATTTCAGCTATCTATTATTTGTATTAGCTCATTATTACTTTTGAGTTATCGTTTTCATTTCACTATCTTATATAGATTTCAATGCTTTTAAATGAGAACTGATCTCACATGCTACATAGAAAATGAATCAACAACATCTAATATGTATTTTAATTAAAAATCCTCAAAATAATTTCAAACACTAGACTTTATTTTATTTAAATATAAAAATTTCACAAATAAAACTTTGAAAACATAGATATCATTTTTCATCTCAAGGTTTTAATCATAAACCGCAGCAAAGCCATGAAATTTTGCTGGGACAGTTACTCTGTAAACTCATCCGAAGAACAGTTATCATCAGAATGGATATGCGAAGTGGTAGCTGTTGTATAGGCACAGGCTGAAGAAGTTGAAGGTTGAGGCTCTGCTGAAATCTTCTTGAACATGTCCTTCAGAGTCTGTCGTTTCATATGCTTTGGTCTCTCTTTCTGGAACACTTCTTGTATTTTGTAAACCCACATAATATGCTGCTCTGTAATAAATTCAATGAATTAGTTATTCTGTTAGTTATATACACCTATCAATGTATACTTTTTCCTTTTCATTCAAAACTTCATCATCCCCTTCAGTATCACTCTCATTCATTTTATTATGATTCATAACCATATTGCAAATTTCACTATCTGTAAGTTGGAGGTAAACTGGAGCTCTGTTGTCAGCGTTTAAATAATCTTCAGTAGCTTCTTTATCTACCAATTTTGCTGTATCACATGACAACATTTTTGCAAATGCCAATAAGTCTCAACAATTTCACTTTCTTCAGAAGAAGGAAAACTTTCAAAATTGGGTTCAGTTTCATCACCATCATTTAGAAATTTGGTGGATGGCCATAAATTGTGCCATCCATTCAACAAAGTAATCTGGGAAACATTGTCCCAAGCCTTTGTAACACTCCAAATAGCATCCTTTATGTTAAATTCTTTTTGGGATTGGGTCACTCTTACTCCTTTGTTCATTCTATAAGCATTTTTGCATGAATTCAGTCTTGTATCGAGTTTTCAATGCCTGAAGAATGCCTTGGTTCATTGGTTGGATAAGCGAAGTACAGTTTGGAGGTAAATAAATACCATAAACATTGTCTTTAATGAGAAATTCAGCATCAGAGTGTGCAGCACAATTTTACCAAGAAGTAATATAATTTACAGGAAGACCTACAGACTGACAGTGTGCCCTGGCTTCGGGGACAAAATGGTTCTTGAACCAATCAAGAAAAATTTGCTTTGTCACCAATGCATGCTTGTTAGCCTTATAAACAACTGGAAATACCCTGAGCCCCTTGAAAGGCCTAGGATTCTGGTTCTTGCCAATAATGAGCAATTTACACTTATGAGTTCCGGCTGCATTTGAACACCCCAATATAGTAAGCCGTTCCTTGGAGTCTTTGAATCCTGTTGGTGCTGACTCACCCGCCATTACATATGTTTGTTACTTTCTCATATACAAAGTATATTGAGAAAGTATTGTTATCGCGAAAAAATTCGACCTCGAGATTTTTACAGAAATATACGTTTTAGGTGCACCTGAGTCTGAAAAAGTGATTTTCGCAATGCCATCTATCTTTTATTGGCTCTAGAGCCTAAAGGGTAGAGCAAAAATGAATGAAATCTCATACTTAGGCATTTTATCATACAGAGTAGAAGCTATGTAGAAATGGTTGACATTGCTCAATAATTAAGGGAAGTTTATTTTATGCATTTTTAACATCAATTTGATTTTCTCAAAAACGGCTCTAACGATTTTGATCAAATTTCGTACAGTTACTTGAATTTACATCTTCAATAATACCAAATAGTTCATATTTATCAAAAAATGAATATAAGGCTAGTTTATTCTAGGCAACTTTATCAATAATGTGATTTTCTCAAAACTGGCTACAACGATTTTGATAAAATTTCGTACCGTTACTTGAGTTTATGTCTGCAGTATTACTACATACTTCATATTTCTCAAAAATGAATATAAGGTTAATGCAAGGAAAATCCACGCCGTAGAGGAAGAATAGCTAACGCCAAGATATGCCTAAATATAGTCTATGAATACTTTTATAGTGAGTCAAATGATTTTTAAGGAATATTAGAACATTGTTATCTTTTACCATTAACATTGAAGGATTTATCGCAACATAAATCAATACATCTACTTACATTTGTTCGGTAACCAACATGTTGTTTATTGTTAACGTTTTGGCTAATAATATTGACATAATCCACATAATTTTATTGCTGCTTTAAAGGCTTCAGTGCATCTATCCATATGAATATTAAGTAAGACTTTAATGCGTAATTATATTAATGGTAAAACTTGACAATATACAATACATAAAATAGTAAATGTTAATGTAAGCATCGCTTGCGTAATTAAGGAATGGAGAACGTTTGCCTCGAACAATAAAAATCGTTTGCCACTTTCCCAAGTGAAGCCGGGCGTTTCAGCTGGTGTGTGTGTGTGTGTGTATATATATATATATATATATATAGAGAGAGAGAGAGAGAGAGAGCTTAAAATCACCTTAAAACACTGTGTGAAGAAATCAAGAAAAAGACATTTTGTTCCTTTTACCTGACTGGCAGTGTTCATATTCATTAAATCACATTTTCAAATCTCAGTTTGTTTCAATTAAGGCTTCTCAAGCTCCCATATTTCAGTTATAATTTTCAAGAAGTGAGTTTCATTACAAATAGTTTGTATGTGGGTAACTTTATTTTCATATCTGACATAAAGAAAAAGAAGGTAAACTAATACAAATGCTAATACTGCCTACCAAGACTTATTGAAAAGTTTCATCAAGTTTATAAAGTCAATATTGATTTTATATGAAAGGTGGTAGAAGATGTAAATGTTACTTATGATTTATAGTCCTGTATTTTCTATCATCTATTGATTGAAATGTGCAAATAAATATTTTTGGTTATAGCAAATGCCAACAAAAATAAGAAGCTAATGATTTTGCTGTATTTGAAAGAAAAAAAATGCTATTTCACTTACAAGTATCACCATGATATCTGAAGTTGTATTTCAGTTATTGTCTTATGAAAATACCCTTAAATATTGGTTGCTTTTTATTGAATTTACTTTTAATACAATGTTTTAAACTCTTGTTAAAGATGTTTTTTAAAATAAATCTTTTTCTACACAAATTAACCTGATTAACCTTCATTTTCATACAGTATGAAGTAAAGGGCCACCCAAAAACTGTGATATACTGGCTTGCTGAATTGGCAAATAATGCTGAAGTCAAGCTCTCACATGAACATCAAGACTATAAATGGGTTCCATTAAGTGACGCATGCAAGCTAGCAAGCTATAAGGACATGAATGACCTTTTACAGAAATGTGAAAAATTTATTTTGGGAAAGGATTCTTAAATGCTGAAATGAATGCAATTCTAATGTGAAGACTCAGGTCTTTGATGTTGTCTATAATTATTTTGAATGGGATGATTTTACTTATCAGTAGCAAAAATCATTTTAGTGTATTATTTTTCCAGCAATTAGTATGAATTCATTTTTATGTTTTTATTGTTTTACTACAGTAAGTGCTGCTTATTATTATCACTAGTTATTGTTATCAGCTGGTTATTGTAATAAAATGTAGAATTCCAAAATCAGATCTGCTGCAAGAAAGTCTGCTGTTCATTGCTATCACATTAAGTGGCAGTTACTGTTATGAACAATGGGAACAATTCTGCAAATAATGCATTGAAAGGTCCAAAGTAATTTAGCTGAGGCCAAAACTCCTGTTTTATTTTTATTATTTTAATCAATGTAAGGTGCTTTTCAAACTCAAAAATAAAAAGACTATTTTAATTATGTTTAGGATTTTTCACTTTGGAAAGTAAGTAGTTATGGCCAAGCCCACCTGGTTATCAAATTTTCTAGAATAATATCTACAAACCTTTTCACTTTCTCCTTTAACACTTAAATCTGTAAGAAGGTAAAATATGTAACTTTTGAATGGTATTTCTGTGATGTCATGTCTTTTTAGTAGTCAAGCAGAGCAGGGTTTCATGAAACGTAGGGTAAACATTTTTTATGGCAAGTTGATTATAGCTTGAAAATACATATTTAATGTAGTGAAAAATAAGTTTACAGAGTCAGTCTTTGACTGAGATTATGCTGAAATTAGAAACAATAGTATAGGATGGAATAGTCCATACAATGCAGAAAAGTGTACTTCGTCTTTTTTGTTGGAGTATATGTTTTGATTGAGAGAAATGGATTGATTTAGACATCTGCTTGATCTGATTGCCTATGAGCATAGACTTGTTAATGCATAATAATTATTACAATTGCACTATTTGTTATTGGCTAAACTGATGCATATAATGTTTTGAATAGGACTGACAACCGAGGACTGGCAGCCAAAGGACCGACAGTATCACTTAACAGAAATAGATTAATTTTTAACTGATAACATAAATTTACAGAAATAGATAAATATTTAACCAGCAATATCAATTTCAGAAATAGAATAAATTTTTAATGTTGACCTTCCCCTTGATGTCCCCTACAATCGTACCAAATTTGGTCTGAATCAGTTGAGAAATGTGGGCGTGCATAGATAGACAGACAAACTTTCATCTTTATATAGCAGATATGAGAATAGAAAGATAGATTACTGTAAATATTTAAAAATTAATTCACATCCAGAATACAGCAATAACAATATTAGGAAATTTCAACATGAAACAAGTGCTTTACTAATAATAGCTTAAAATGAGAAGTAGTCCGAGTTCAGAGTAAATATTGCGGTCTTTCCGTATTGTCAGCCCAATGTCAGCATTTCTGTGTTTTCAGCTCTTTTTGCCCCTTAATTATTTTTGGCCCATCTCTCATGTTGGCCCTTTGGGTCATGTCGACTCTTTGGTCATTTCTGCCGTTTGGTATATTTCAGGCCAATTGGCTGTCGGCCCATTGACCCTGACCCATTTTGAACTTAAAATATATGAAGAGCAAAGTATGCAGATAATACTTTTTATCAGATTCACCCTAATGTAGGTCTATGTCATATCTAATCGATAACTTTCTAGGGAATTATTAAAAAATACTGTTATTAATCAAGCAGATGCAAAAAAATTAAATACAGTAAAATTCTAGTTATCCGGTACTCATGCAATCAGAATTCTCAAGCAACCGGCATCTCCTGCCTCATGATTTTTTTATTACATCTAGTTCGGAATGTTACCTCTAAAATTGGCGCTATTGGTGATGTTTTTTTACATCTATTTCAGAATGTTACCGCTACTTTAAATAAATTTGACATTTGCATTGGCAGTTGCAATATGCAATTGTGTATGTTTCTTGGACTCAGTGTTTGTGTTAAATAAAATATTTTGTCCACCCTTTTTAAATGCCTCCTAAAACTGCAGTATGCGCTAAAGGTGATAAAATGAAACGGGTTGTGCCAATCTTAACCCAGAAACTTGATATCATAAAATGTTTTGAGAAACGTGAGAACCGCAATGTTTTAATGAAAGAGTTCAATGTTGGTTCTTCCACTATTTATGACATTAAGGCACACAAATCACAGTTAATGAAATTTGTTATGTCTTCTGAGACAACTAGAAGAATTGAATATCAACGTACTCTTCATAAACCAAAACTTGAGCAATTGGATATTGCTATTTATGAATGGTTTTCTATAAATCAATCCGAGGGAGCCTCTATTTTTGGACCAATGTTGATTGAAAAAGCCAAAGATTTTTATGAACAAATGGAGATTAGTTAACTGTGTGCATTTTCAGAGGATGGTTAAACTCATTTTAAGATTAGGAATGGGGTCAGATGTCTAGATATTTTGAGTGGCACATATGACTTTTTCCACTTGACTATGTTTATGCAATTAATTTCAGAACCAATTTCATCCATAATACAGGCGACTCCAGAGTTTCGTCGCGGATGTGTTCCTGAAAATGTGTTCGAATCTTGAATAGTCGAATGTTGTACACCGTTTTTCCATATACTTGCATGTTATAATCGGGGGATACGTTCCCGCATCTCGGGAAAAAGTCTCCCCTCACATTCTATAAAGATAAAATAACATTACTAATATGTTAATACAACAATATTAAATTATGAATAAATGAAATAATAAATATTTTAAATGTATAACTTATTTTTTGCACTAAAAAGGAAAAAATAAATTTTTGTTTCGAACTTCAAAGATGGATGTATGCAATATGTCATGCAGACAGCCCGGTCCGGATCACACGAGTCATTTGTTACAAATGACTTGCACAAGCTGGATAACATACCTGCATATATCTATCTATACATACAACTATTTATTGCAGCAAAATTAATATAAAAGTTATTAAAAAAGCACAAAATAACTTAAGAATATAGAAACAATAAAATTAAAAATATTTCATCATGGTATCACTAATAGGAATGTGTTTCTGACACTGATCATCTACCCAAAGTTTTAAAAGTTTTTCCATTTTAGGAATCACAACACCGTGCCTAGGACTGTTTATTGTTGTATTCAAATAAGGTGATTTTATCACATCTTCTAGAAGTTTCTCCTTCTGTTTCACGTAAGTGCTAATAGTTGAATGACACATTCCCAACGTTCGTGCAATTTCAGTATGGCTTTCACCTTCCTCAACACTTTAAAATTTCTAATTTCAATTCATAACTATGAGTCTTATGCACTGTTTTATTTGAGTCACTTACATTATCACTATTACATTTCCTTTTAGATTAAAGTGACCAGATGTACAGCATTGTGCTGTATTGTACAGCATTTGCATCTCCTATACAGCATTGGAAAGTGTACAGCAAAACGTACAGCATTTTAAAAATTTGCCCGCCATTATTGATAATAATTGCAATAATTTGTTTTTATTATTTATGTCAGCAATATAAAAAAGTACTTAAATGCAGAACAATAATTTGTTTTTCGTGGTGTGTTTGCAGCTTTATACTTCATGGTTTTTTTTTCCTACTACATCCATGGTTTTTTGTCAAAAGGAATGTATCACTCATACCACTTGAGAAAAATGTATGGTTGTAGCTGGTTTCTGTGGTTTTAGCGTATGTCACCTGTCACAGTCCGCAAAACACCTGCAAAGTTTTATAGTTTTCTCAAGTCATCGTCACAAGTTTCGAAAAGTAAGTGAAGTAGTTTGAAAATTGAATTAATTTATGTTACGGTTAATTACATAATTTGTTCCAATTTTATTTTGTATTTGTTTGTTTTAGGAAAAAAACATCAAACGCACTGCAAGGAGCATATGACTTTGGAGAATTAGTATATGATTAATAAAAAAATTGGATTTTATTATCTTCATTAAAATTTTTTTTTAAATAATTTAATAATAATTTTATTATCGAAATGTTTTTATTTTGTTAAACGGATTTAAAAATACGTATTGTATTTTGTATGTTTTTTCATTTGTACAGCATTGAGCTTTTGCAGATCTGGTCACTTTATTTTAGATGCCATGTCAAGTGATAAATTTATAAATAAATCAATGAAAGAAAGAAATTTAAATAAAAGATTAACAGAAAAATAGTGAAATCAGCACAAATTCAAACAATTAGAGCAGATATAACTATGTCTACACCAAAACTAAACCTCGTGTGGTTGGTCGAAACCAATTACTCTACGAAAATTATTCCGCGTAAAGTAGTTCCCAATTCGATCGACTGGGTCGAAATCTCGAATTAATTGAATCTCGAATGTTCAAAACTCAGGAGTCGCCTGTACTTTATGGTGTGCAATAATGAAGCAAAAAGATAGCTATGTGGAATAAAAAACGCTTATCTCAAATTTGGTTAAGATTTTTATTTTAATGTTGTGTGTTTCGCTTTTCTACTAAGATTCTTTCAATGAAGTTTTTTATTAAATCCCTTGAACAATGTGATTAATATTACTTTTTTACTTTTTTTTACTTAATAATAACAACTACTTTATTTTGTAATGGAAACCAGCCTTCATTACCCCTTGCATAGACTTTTTGTTATCTTTCAAAAAGAAAATCGTTTACACATGAGAGAACCAGTTGTTAAAATATTTGATACCTCTCATATTGTGAGAGAACTGGTTGTTAAAATTTTGACTGCTCACCACTAAGCACACCTTAGGTATTTTCTATGACCTCGGCAAGGCTTTCAACAGAATCGACCATGACCTACTTTATCTTGAGCCGCAAAACTTGGATTCTACAGGCAATGCTTACAAATGGATTTCCTCAAATTGTGAGATACTCTCAAAGAATGAGTAAAGGCCCAGTAACGGCACTTTCTCACTCTTTTAAAGTAGAGAATGTTGTGGCTCAAGGATCCATTCTTGGCTGATTACTATTCATTATCTTTATGGACAATCTCCCTAATTCCTTTGACAAAAATGTCCTTATTTTATATGAAGGTGACACATCCTGCTCAGTACATGCCAACAACTTCCCAGACTCAATATAGTATGCTAAGACAAACGACTGAATGATGCTGAATTAACAACCTAGCTATCAACCATAGCAAATCCACCTACCTAAAATTTTACACCAAAAAATCATTCCATCCAGCAGCCCAGCTCTGAAAATGAATAACCTTGCTCTATTGTGGGCACCTTTAACTAATTTTCTTTGGATCACAAATGAAAAAATAAATTGAATAGTCTGGCCACACCTATGCTCTAACAAGTAAAATTGCCACTGGTGTCTTCATGATCAGAAAACTGAAACCTGTTGTTTCTATTGAAACACTTAAATTGCTATATTATAGTAAAATACACTTGCTCCTGTCTTATGCCATACTCTTCTGGGGTAGCTTTAAATTGTCTGCAACAGAATTCTCTATGCCAGTGTTTCCCAAAGTGAGAGCCATGAAGCTTTTTCTGGAGGTCCACCAGAAAATTGGATGATAACAAAGATGTTGAATTTATTTAATACTAAATAACCAATAAGGTGATAAAAATTATATTGAATCAATCAAGTGATACAATATGTCAAAAGGAGATCTTATTGTTTTTAGTTTGGCATTTTTTCAATTGCCTTGCTAAAGTGGTGGGGGAACACCCACGTTAGTCAGTTGTAATTTATTTGCATTGATAATATTTAATTATAAACACAATTAAATAGAAAATACTTAATCGATTTCATTAAGGTTCTTTAGTAATTATGTATTTTTAAAATTACTGAATCACATTTTAAGTCAATTTTATAGGTTGACGGGCCTCAAAATATTTTATTCATATCAAGGGAGCCTCAGACTAAGAGTTTGGGAACCACAGCTTTATGCAAAAGATGGCAATAAAAGCAATGCTTGGAGCGTCTTACCGAATACCTGGTAAACCCTTATTTCACTCTCTGAATGTACAGTGGTGGACTTGTGGTAACACGTGAATGAGTGTCAGATATAATTCTTTTCGTTTCAAAATTAGTTAGAATTGAGACACGAACTCCGGAGTTTAACATACGGACGTCAAAAAGAACGATGTTTATTTTTCCATTCAAGATTAAATTAATTAAATTCCGAGTTAACCTAAATATTTGTTAGGAATCGAAAGGAATACACATTTTAACGCCTTAACAATGAAAAATGTTTAGTTACGACTACTTCACGTAATTGAACTAATAAAACAAATAAAGTAAAAATATACGCTTTTTATCTTTTTTCAATAAATCACCTTTTCTACACCAAGAATCCAACTCGATATTAGGGATTAAAATGAATTCAACACGATTAATTTACACCACATATTTAATTTGTCACTAGAAAAAATCCATTTAGCTAATTATTGTGCTATTAAATGTCACAGAGCAAAAGGCTCTAAAATATTAATACACTGCCGAAATTTTTCTCGATAATTTAAAGTGCGTATTTTTATTATATCTTGAAATTATCGGCACACTTGAAGATTACAAAGGAAAGCCGACATCTTTGCAGGTGTCGTCTATGCGTGTCAGAGGAAGCCGACAGTATTAAGACGCGTATAAAAAGGATCAAGATAAATTCATATACTAAATTTGTAAATCATTTTCAAAATTAACTCTTTTTGCTATATGCGATTAATTTATGTGATATTTTAATGTTCTGGATTATATTTTATTCAATTCTAATATTATATTACTGTAACGAAATTCAACACGGAAATAATTCTTATGAAACCAAATATCCATCGGGTTCGAATAATGGATCGGCTTTCTGTAGAAATTTTTAACAACTGGTTCAAAAATTGCTTCAAAATTTAACAACCGGCTGCAGCTTACCACTGGATATAACCCCTTCATAATAAAAGTGACTAAACTTCATGATTACCCGATATTCTTCCGCTATCTATTCCTGTGCTATACTTTGGGAAAATAAAATCCGTCCTAAGTGGGATAGCAAACCGATTGCACGCAAGACAATTGAGGTTAACATGCAACAGAAAAAACTTTTTATATTATAATATAATCATAGTTAAATCATAAAATTATTTCTTTTGGATATATTTAAATTGACACAAGCTAGTCATTTTGTTTCGAATGGAGTAAGTTAGAAAACTTAAATTTCCAAACTTCCAATCATATTGAATTGAACTTTTTTATAATAACTCGAATTAAGATTAACTTACTTCCTAGAAAAATGCATCCAAATGCATGTTTAACATAATTATATTGCCCAGAAAATGAGCAACCATGCCCTCAGCAGGATTCCTTCTTTCGCAGTGTATTAATTCTCGAGCGTTTTCTCTCGCTGTCTATACACCTACCGCGTCTCTCCTTTCATACTTTCTTCTTTCGTACGTGATACTTTTCAATCCTTCTCTTTTTCCTACATTCCTCCAGCAGTTTCTTCTTCCCTTTCAATAAATCCAACAAAATATCAGTAGCGTAGATTTATTATTACAGTTTTCAGATTTAAAAAAAATCCTAAAACAAAATTGACCAACTTTTTCATACAAATTGTGTACGCATTCCGATATTCTTTTACTGATTACAGCGCTAATACAGGCAGAAATAGGAAACCTACGTGTATTTGACGGTGTAGCGGTATGTGGATGGTTTAATCATCGTAATTATTCTGTATTTATTTTACTTCGTTAGCCCCAAGAGGAAAATCTGTGGTCAGTGGGTGAAATTTTTAAAATGGAAATCGCTCACGGAAAGGTGAAGTATATTTAATGCTACACATTACGTTGTAAATTGTGATGTATTTCCGAATGTCTGTCAATCCAAATGGCATTCATTTCTTCTTGTAAGCATACAGTATTTTATAAAATGAGCAGTACAAATGACTTAAGCCTGTTGTAGTACATGGACCCATTTATAATCATTTTATTAAAATAAATATGGAGTAAACCATATATTTGTCATAAAATTTATCCTGTTTTGTTAATAAAAAGTACACATGTACTCCATTTTATTTAGAAAACTCGGTCACCTTAAGATATCCTGTATTCCAATGTAAACAAGTTAATCTTAATTTGCAAAAATTACCAGAAGAGTAAAGAAGATAGAAACAAAATCAATGTAATGGGATATTTCCATCTTGATGTCCATAGGATTACGTCTTTCTTATGAGTTTGTGCCTTCCATATTGATTGAGATTCTTCCGCACCAAGGTAAGAGTATGTTTTTCATAATATTTTTTTAAATTTGAATTAGGATACAGTATTTTATTTTTATTAATTCCTCAGTAATGCTGATTATTTTACGACATTCAATATATTGTCAACAAAAATCATTTTAAGCTCATTAATTCAATAAAACAAACAATTATAACAAAAGTTAGTGTTAATTGGAAAATGGATTCTGAGAGCTGAGCTTTTAAATCGTTATGGTATTTAACAAAGAATCAAACCATAGCTATAAATATATTGGTAAAGTTCAGTCATTTGTATTCTCAAAAAGTATTTTGCTTTTGGCTATCACTAATTCAACAAAATTATTGAGCTTGTCTTGTGGCAGAAAAAGATTCAAGAACAAGCACTTTAACCTTTTCAGTGCTGTTGACAAAACGATTTGTCACTTGCTTAGTCTCACCTCAGCAAATTAGTTTTGCATATTATAGCAGTGTGCTTTTACAGAGAGTAGCGAAAACTCCTGACTTTAAGAGTATGGTTTTCAAAATGGCACATACCTACTGCCAAAATATTCAGCTCAGCATTGAAAGGGTGAAAAAAATACTTATCTCAGGTATTCCAATATCCCCAACAAGGTTATAAAAAAACGTACATTTCGGCTAAATTAACCGACGGTGTATTACCACTGAAGATGGATTTTTTGTAGCTTAAATGCATGTTTTTTTTGTAACCTTACTGTGGCTATTGTTGATACTGGAGGCAAGTATTTTTTGTGTTTGTTCTTGAATTTGAGTATCACTATGGAGTCCCATGAAAAAGTTAATTTTAAAATCCATGTGGTTTTAGCATTGCTCCATCAAATTATCTGATTAAGATTGATAAATAATTTAGCTATGTCAACTACACTTTTCAATCAAGAGGAAGTTCTTATTCTCAGCCAATTAACGTTTGAATGGATTTCCATGATAGTAGAAAATTTAAGTTGGGAAACTCAGATAAAAGAATAGTTTGGAAATAAAATGACCTATTGTTGTTAATGTTTCAGAGGGCCAAGGCTGCTTGAATCAGTGCTTGAAATGGAAAATGTTACACAACGGAATGCTTGTATTGGTAGTGGAATGGAAATTTTTACAAAATGGAACACTTTTTATAAATATCTGACGAAATGGAAGGGTATCATCAGTTCGTATGACCAGCCAGAGAGGCATTCCGGCTCATTTCGAGCACTGGATTGAATATTGACTTGCATTAAATTTACCACTGAGACATGAAGTAGCTTGGAATGGTTATTACTGAGATTTGAAAATTATAACTGTACACCTAGACTGAAAAAATGTTATGCATATATATTCGAGGCATATTTTAAATTATTCATGTATCAAACAGTGTTTTGCAAAATGTTCTCAGGAGATGGTTCAGAATATAATAAAACAACAATTTTAAATGGTATTGAAACAGTAATGCGATTATTCAGACAATAAATCCGATAAACATTACTACAGCATATGTTTTTCCTGTTCAATATAAATTAATTTAGTATTCCTTGCTTTTATGCTATCAATTAGTTAGTATGGCTGTCAATTTTAATTAATTATGTATTTTGATTATTTTTTCAGAATCTGTCAACAGCAGAGGAGGAAAGGAAAGCTGCACTGGATGTGAAGAAATTTTCAGGTTTTTATAAATTTTGTTAGCTTAGAGTGCCACATTAAGTGGGGACTAAAATTTGAATGGCATGCAGGTAATAATCTTATTCCAAATATGTTTCTTCATAATAATTCCTTCCTCGGGGACCCAGCTATCAGCCTTAATGGTTAGCAGGACAGGTTTGTTGAAACTAAAGTAAAACAAACACATTGAGATATAAAAACTACGATAAAATAATATCTTTAAATATTGTTATCCAAGGACAGTGTGGTGGCTTCAAAAATCCATTTAGATGCCAGTCTTTTTATAAGGAATGTTACCAAGAGTTTGACTTGCTTATAGATAAATTTTGAACTAGTTGAAAAGAAAGAGTATATATTAAAATAATATTTAATGAATTAAATGTGCAGTTAACCCTTTCTTTATGCAGTTTACATGGTTTGCAATTCATTTATTGTGATCTAATTAAAAAATGCCTCCATACTGACCAATGTTTAGTCAAGAGATGTTGCATTGATTCAAAAGCATCTTTTTCAGATGGGCTTGCCTAAAATCCCATTATTATGAACAAGAGCATCATAGAAGAATGGTAATATAAGCTCCAGCTAGTATTCAATGCATATGAGACTGGCTTTTTTGGAAAATAGATACCATTGAGAACTTCGGCATGCTTGTCCCAGTGCCATTTTTGTGCCTCAATTCTAGCCATTGTTAAATAGTAACTTTAGGATTTGAATTTAGATGTATTGTTATTCTTTTTGGAAATTAACTACAATTTTACAGGAGAATTATGAACATTCAATTAATCCAGAAAGTGCAGCATTTGTAATTTGTTACATTTGAATATTCCAATTAAGCATTTGATAAGCATTTTGTATTATGTTAGTTTATGCCATCAGCATACCTTGCTCATTTTCTTACAACTTGATTTGCTAGTGTTTTAGTTCATTGTTTGTCGGTTTCAATTGGATGTTTTGGTCTTTTTCTTAAGCTTGATTTAACATTGTAAGGCTAGTTTCATAGATTAAAATTCAACTTTCATGAAACAATCAATGCAGTGAATCATAAATATTGAAATGAAAGAATGAGATAAGGATATTTTCTAAGACAGTCATCTGATTTAGGAATTCATACAAAAGAGGTTCAATTCTCTAAGGGAAGTTTTATTTCAAGGTGATTGGTGACGGTGATGTGATTGTGATTTTAAGGTAACTTCAGTTGCTCTTAGACAAAACATTCATTTAAATGGAGCCATTTATACCAAGTTGACGGAAATGTGATGGTGACGCAACTTGGAAGTGACTCTGCAACTCTAGTCACTGAATGACTTTTCCTGCCGATCACCCGTGATTCTAGTCACCTGCCAGTCGCCTATTATCACCTTCAAAAATATAGTCATTTAAATTTCCAGTGTCTGTAATTTTGCTACCACTTATGCTGTAGGGAAAGCAAAGACACTTTTAAAGCCTGAACTTTAGCCTAATAATCTATGCTTGTCAAATTTTGCATACTAAAAATTTTCTTTTCCAAAAGTCACCCAGATAATGGCAGCATAGACATGATATTTCCTAAGTGAGATATTGTAAAAATTTAATTCTTGTATGTGAACGCTGAAACATTCAACACCGTAATTAAACAGAATAAGTATTACTATTATGAATATACTAGTTGGTTTGTTATTTATTTTTAAAAACATTTTCTTTAACATTTTACTTTTTTTTAAAAGCTATACAAATTTAAGTAAATTTAATAATAATATTTTAAAATGTAGGGTCCAATACTTCTTTATAAGCTGTACTTTTTGTTTTTACTTTAGGGTAAAGTGACAAGTTTTCAGATCAGCTGAACCGGTACACTCATTTTTTCCCCTGGAGTGTAGGCAATTTCAACAAGGGTGTTTGAATACGAGTTCATATTCATAGAACATTGGGTAAAGCTTTCCAAAAACGTATTATTAAAACAGTAATCCCTGTCTCCTTTTTCTTTGCTCATCTGGTAAAACAAGAGAAATTTTTTAGGTTGTTGGTTTAACTCGCGACTTAATATAAAAGAGCTATGTGGCAAATTAAAAATATTCTATCATTCTGCTTACTACGGTGACGCTGCCATCGTAATGTGCAGTAAAGGAGTATATCCTCTTCGCTTTAGGACATGTTTGATACTAGGGAAAAATAAATATCATATCACCATCAAAAATCAGTTGCTTTGATATAAATACATTGGTGACAGTGATTTGTTGGCAACTTTAGTTGCCGTCAAATCAGATCACTGTCACCAATCACCTTGGTATAAAACCTCCTTAAGAAAAACTTCAAATCTGTATTTAAATAGGCAGAGCTGAGGCATGTATAACAATATATCATACTTCTACATTCTCAACAGTTCTATTAACAGAATTTAACAACAATACTTCTACTGTGTTTCATTTTGTATTTCTCTGTTAGCTAGTTTAATCAAAGACACTGTAATATAATTGAAACATTTAATGATTTTGCTTCTTTATAAACTACTTTAATAATAACACAGTGATTATTCATTAAGTTTAAATGTGATTGGAGGAATTTGAACCAACGCATAAGTGTCATGCAGTGAGATGATGGTGTCTAGATTATATTGTAGATAAGTAGTTAATCATCCATGCCTGATTTTAGGATTATGTATGTTTGTCACAAAAGGTGATCTCTTAACAAAAAATAGGCGCTGCTAACCCAAGTCGCTTACTCCCTATTTCTCATTTAATCAAGGTCTTGTCGTTCACTATGTTTCCTTGAAAACTGCAAGGGTGTACTGTATTTTGTAAAATACTACAATATGAATGTTTCAATTTCAGTTGTACTTGATCAACAGACGTGCTAGGAGAAAATGCACAGAAAGACAATGAGACTTTCATGATATGAAGCCATAAGTTGAGAAATTTCTTGAGGGGTTTCATGCACACTGCAATTCCTGTATGACTTGGTTAATTTACATTTTTCATTCTGAACATTACCATTGCTTCAAATAAAGTAGTGCTGACCAAATTTACACTTAAATACGGCTTGTATTTTTATCAGGATCGATGTAGACAAAATTTATAGTAATTATTTATCTTTGGAATATTAGTTGAATTATTTTTTTATTTCCGTTGGAATTGATTGAAGAATTGTCAAAAAAATAATCAAGTAAAATGACATAAATTTTCATGAAAGTCAGGATTTGGATTAAAATTTACCCTGGATGGCAAATCTATGGTATGCATGCCACTTTAGGTATGTAAGATGATTTTGTTTGGCACTCAGCAAAAATCGTTTATTTGCTGTATACTTAATATTTTTCCATTTCTGACTAAATATGAAAGACTATTTCTAGTGAGATTGCAACTATTTTGATAAATAACTGTTAATAGTAACCTTTTGCCCAGGTTCGAGAAGCTAGTTGCTCCATAATTGTAGTCTGTTCATAAATGTTCTTGGGCAATGTATCTTTTTAGATAACTTGAATTTTATGTAATCAATGCATTATTTTCTGAGCTCTAGTCTGAGAAAAAATGATCATGGTTAAACCATAAAATTATTTCTTTTTGGGTGGATTTTCAATTAATAGTAGGTTAAAGAGAAGCCAAATTTTGTAATTTTGGTATGCAAGCAAAAACTGCCATCACTGGAATATACCATATTCTCCACAAAGAAAGATGACATCGAATTTAAGAAAACTCCTAATTAGATAAAAGTCTGAAGGGAATGATCTTAATTTGTACTTTGTGATCTAACTAGCATTAACTGATGTGCGGTACTTGTCTCAATGTTTACTCTAATTCTCTCACGTGCAACAGAAAATGAACTGCAAGGCTAAAAGAAGTCTTGGTTCCCATATTCTCTATTGCTCATTTTCTAAATAAGCTTGTAATATGCATGTTGAATCTTCTATATTAGAGTTTAAAAACTGACCAGACCATCATTTGCAGATACTGTATAGCAGTGTTTTCCAACTTTCTGTAGAATTTCATGGCATCTTCAACTTGAAAAAAGGTTTTATATTTTTATTGGTACAGTGGGTTCCACTTATTAGAATCAGTGGTTAATTGAATCAGCCACTTTATTGAATCAAAACCGTAAAACCAAAACTATTTTGTATGTAACGTTTTAAAAAACCTCCCATTATTGGAATCACTTATTTCAGTTTATTGAATCGTGTGGCAATGAATGAATGCAGGGTTGTATACCTAAAGTTGCGAAATGCTACGGAAAAGCAGATTTTCATCACATCGAGCAGAAATGAAAACCGAAGAGGAGGAAGTTGAGGAAGAGTTCAGTAGATTGAATTCGATAGATGACGACATTGTTGAAGCTCCTATTGACAGAAGATGACATAGTCATAACACGAAAAGTGAAATTTGCATTTAAAATTTTATTTGTTATAAACTTTCTTATATTATATCTCTCAAAAATTAGCATAACCATGAAATTTTTATATACGGAAGAGATATGAACTTTTTTCTAACATTTTCTTATTTGCCATAACTAAAATATGCAGACTCCGGATTATTGAATCATCCATTTAATTGAATCAAATGACAGATTCCCGACTTGATTCTAATAAGCGGAACCCACTGTATCACAATGTTTGGACACATTAATTCCTTAGTGCTACATCATTATCGATTTATTAGAGGAAAATTGTTGACTTAATGATCTATCCTCATTTCTAAGTTGTTAATTTATTTAATCACTTTCCGCTGCTCCTCTGTTGGGAAACTGCTATACAGGCGACTCCCGAGTCTCGTTGGGGATGCGTTCCTGAAAACATGTTCGAATCTCAAATATTCGAGTGTCGAATGCCATTTTTCCATATACTTGCATGTTATAATCGGGGCATATGTTTCCGCATCTCAGGAAAAAGTCTCCCTTCACGTTCTATAAAGATAAAATAACATTACTAATATGTTAATTATGTTAAATTATGAATAAATTATATAATAAATATTTTTAATGTATAACTTATTTTTTTGCGCTAAAAAGGAAAAAATAAATTTGTGTTTCGAACTTCAAAGATAGATGTATGCAATATGTCGTGCAGACAGCCCAGTCCGGATCGCCCGAGTCATTTGTTACAAACGACTCGCGCGAGCTGCGTACATCTATCTATACATACAACTATTTATCGCAGCGAAATTAATATAAAAGTTATTAAAAATGCACAAAATAACTTAAGAATAAAGAAACAATAAAATTAAAAATATTTTCATAAGTTAAATCTTTTTCAACTGCGCTTACTGGACTTGATTAACCCTCCGGTACTCGCGCGGGGTAGATTTCTACCCCACCCTTCACATTTTATGACGGTTTCCCTTTCGTTCGGTTTTCGCTGGCCCCTCCTTTTCAGTAGCTGGAATGACACGTGCGGAAGGTTTTTAGGCAAAAATCTGTAGTATTGTGTCGACCGTTTTTGAGTAAGGACACTTTTTCTTAGATGGCGTATGGCGATCTGAGACGGACATCTGAGATATATCTCCTTTTGTGGAAAATATTGTTGCTGTTTTGGAGAATTAGTTTTTAATACAACAATTGCTGATTTTTTATAATTCTGTCCCATCCTGAACAACTTTTAAAGGATAACTATTTTTTGAGGTGAGTAAAAAAACTTTTTTTCTTTTCGCTTTCTCTCCGCATAAATAATATTATTTATAGTAAATACTGAAAATTTTATATACTAATTGTTTCACATTAATTTATTCATACTTTTAGATGTCAGGTTTGAATACAGAAATGGATTTTCAGCAAATAGCACTTCTTTTAGACCAATCATCAGATGAAGAAATTTCTGATGAAGATGTGGGATCTTCAGAAGGTAGCGCCAATGAATCGGAGCATGCTACAGATACGGAGCAAGAAATTTCCGATTCAGAAATTGAGGATTTGCATGAGAGCGAGGAAAATATTTGGTATGGAAGAGATACTACTACGAAGTGGAGGAGAGAGGAACCACGCCATAACGTAAGAAATCCTGTTTATAACATTGTATCACAAGCACCGGGCTTCAAGGGGGTGAAAGATAGCGTGAAAACCCCTCTTGAATGTTTTGGTCTTATGTTAAATACGGACATATTAAAACACATTGTAAATTACACTAACATCCAGAATGATAAAATAGCTGAAAGTTACTCTCGTGAAAGGGATGCAAGACATACTGACGAATTAGAAATCGAGTGCCTCTTCGGTCTTCTTATTTTCGAGGGAGTTTATAGATCAGGTCGGCAAAATGTAAAAGATTTATGGGATCAAAGTGGACTAGGCGTTGAAATTTTTCATACTTCAATGAGTTATCAAAGATTTAGATTTCTTCTGCAAAGCCTTCGATTTGACAACATAAATGATAGAGTCGAAAGGAACTCGATAAATTGGCACCAATAAGGGAAGTTTTCGATTTATTTGTACAGAACTTCCAAAAATGGTACATGATAGGAGAATATGCGACAGTGGATGAGACTCTTGTTGGGTTCCGGGGATGGTGCTCCTTCAAACAATATTTGCCAAGCAAAGTATGGGATAAAAATATTTGCCCTGGTAGATGCAAGGGTCTTTTACACCTTGAACCTGGAGATATATGCCGGATTGCAGCCACATGGTCCTTTCAAACTAGACAATATGCCGAGAGAGGCCGTAAAACGGTTGGCTGGCCTAATCCTTGGGACAGGGAGAAACATAACAGCTTGCAATTGGTTTTGTAGCGTTCCCCTTGCTGAAGATCTGCATACAAAAAAAATAACGTTGGTGGGAACAGTAAGAAAAAACAAGAGGGAGTTGCCACCACAAATTATAAACACTAAAGGCAGAGAAGTGAAAAGTAGTTTGTTTGTCTTTAGAAATAAAATGGCTCTTGTGTCATACATTCCAAAGAGAGGAAAAAATGTAATTCTAATGTCCACAATGCACCACCAAATAAGTATTGACGAAACAACAAGAGACGAAAGAAAGCCTGAAATAGTAACCTTTTATAATTACACTAAAGGGGGTGTTGACACAGTTGACAAAATGTGTGCCACATATAATACAGCAAGAAACACAAGAAGATGGCCACTAGCAATTTTCTTCCATTTATTGAATAAAGCAGGAATAAACGCCTTAATAATATTCAATCAGGTCAATCATGAAAACAGAATGACAAGACGAAAATTTTTGTGTGAACTATCCTTGCAATTAACACGGCCGTTCATCACAAAACAAACTACCATGAAAATGATCCCAAGACAACTAAAGAGAAAAAGCTGATGTATATGGCGAATCTTCAACATCCATAGAAAAGCAGGAAAGATCTAGAAAGGGGAAAATCGGAAGATGCAGTAAATGTCCAAGAAGTAAGGACATCAAAACTTCAAATTTCTGTGAAATTTGTGATAACTGGACCTGCATAAAACATCTGAAAAAAATATGTGAAGAGTGTTTTGAAAAAGTGTTATTATAGTTATATATTTTTAACTTTTATTTTTTATGCATTCTTATATTAAAAATAATTGTAATTTGTCTATTTTTACTGTATTACAATTTGAATTTTGCTATTGCACACCCCAAAGAAATGTGCAATATTTTTGATGTTATAAAACAATGATTTGAGGTTTATTATTTTTATTTTGCACTAATATTATTAAAATTCTATAAATGTGTATCAGACATTTGAAAAGGAATCTGAGAAAAATGAATGTGTACGAGAAATCTGACAAAATGAGGACGCTTTCAAAAAAGAGGAATATTATAATAACTATACTTTTATAAACCTTTGTTTTTCATGTATGTTTATAACGAAAAGTAATTGTAATTTTACCATTTTCAACATATTTTGTGTTTTTGCGCCTAGAAAATGTGTTCCGTATTTTTTACATTATAAAATATTGATTTAGGGTTTTGTAATTTTTAAAAAAGTAATATTATTAAATCTTGTTAAAAAACGATATGTTACTTATGTTTCTATTAAATTGGAAATCTATTTATAATTTTTTTTCGATGAATGAAATACATTTGGCAAACATAATCCAAGTTCTTCATCTGGGGTTAAAATCTACCCAGCATGAGTACTCGCGTTTGAAAAACTCGCACGAGTACTGGAAGGTTAATTTAGAAGTTGGAAGAAGAAGAGCTATTGGGTGGGGAACTGTTTATTGTTGTTATCAAATTACCTAAGTTTATCACATTCTAGAATTTTTTCCTTCTGTTTCACATAAGTTCTAATAGTTGACACATTCCCAACGATCGTATGATTTCAGTATGGCTTTCAGTATATGTTTCTGACACTGATCATCTACCCAAAGTTTTAAAAGTTTTTCCATTTTAGGAATCACAACACCGCACCTAGGACTGTTTATTGTTGTTATCAAATTACGTGAATTTATCACATCTTCTAGAATTTTCTCCTTCTGTTTCACATATGTGTTAATAGTTGAACGATACATTCCCAACAATCGTGCGATTTCAGCTTGACTTTCTCAACACGCTTTAAAATTTCTAATTTGAATTTATAACTTTGAGTCTTATGCACTCTTTTATTTGATTCACTTTCATTATCACTATTACATTTCCTTTTTGATGCCATGTCAAGTGATAAATTTACAAATAAATCAATAAAATAAATAAATTTTAATTAAAGATTAACAGAAAAAAGTGAAATCAGCACAAATTCAAACAATTAGAGCAGATATAACTACATCTACACCAGAACTAAACCTCGCATTTGGTCGGAACCAATAACTACGCGAAGTTTTTCCGCGTATATTATTGATTGGCGGGATCGAAATCTCAAATTAATTGAGACTGGAAAAATCGAGACCCGGGAGTCGCCTGTACTGTATAGCACTGAGTAAGAATGCCCTGGATCATCCAAGTGCAGATTAATTCGTCAACCAGGCAACTTCTACATGGCTTACTGGGAACCGTACCATAATTAGATATTTTATTAACCAGAGCAAACTACTAAATATGTACCCTCTCCCCATTTAAAAAATTATTTTCTGTAGTTTATGTAGTTAGTATTTTGTTATTTATTTTTTGCACCCCTTACTTAGTTGCACCTGGGGCAGATGCCCTGATTGTCCCCCGTAGTCACGGTACTGACCGGGAATGTCTATACTGAACATTAGAATGAAACACACTCCATACAATCCAACCCAGCGTTTCCCAGTGTATGGTCCATGGACCACTTGTGGTCCATGAAGGTTTTGTTGGTGGTCCGTGGAGGTTTCCAAAATGTAGTTTTTCTTTAGGCCTCACCTCATATTTAGTTGGAACTTTTTTGGGAAAAGTTATGCAACTTTTACACTATAACGTATTGAATATTGTTATTAATTAAGTTTGTAAAATTATTTCATATTTCAAAAATTTTTCCTGCACAAATGTTGAAAATATTTCTTTGAATAAAACAAAAATAATCAGATGATCGTCAAACATACTGAAGCATGTGTAATATATTTCAAAATGGTCAAATAAAATACGTAACCTAGTAACTCCTTTTCTTAAACATAGATACAGTAAGTAGGTTAGTGTAAGAAATGAGGTGGTCTGCAGGGCTTGGAAGGGTTGCTGAAGTAGTCCACAGACTTCAAAAGGTAGGGAAATGCTGATCCAAACCCACATTAACAGTTTTTGAAATGGGTAATAGAAGAAGACAAACAATTTGGAGGGAAATTAAGCAATACAACAGATGAAATAGAAAAGCTAATATAGTACAAGCACTTGATTTCCAGTTCCCTTGGGAAATAGGCCATGCTGGACTATGGAATTTTCCTGACCACGGTAGTTGGCCATAATGAAAGGTAAACAAAAAATATGCAGTAATTTTTTGTTTTATGATTTTATTTCACATAACTTTTCAGATTCACTTTGTTCACATCTCATTGTTCATATTTTGTTTTATTACAGTGTCGATTCGGATGGTAAGTGGTTGAAGCAGAGAGAAAAGGGAAAGATATTAACTTGTGGTGACTTTATATTTAAGTGATTAGATTTGAGTTTCCTCAGTGATTAGATTTGAGTTTACTCCTTCCTATTCTTAGAGGGATTTATTTTGTTATATGATGTGTATGAAAGAATTTAGTTTTTAATTTAAAACCGGTATGTCAAACTGGCAGACTGGGCCACATGAGTCCATTTCTTTCCCTAACTACAACACACAAACTCATTTGCTTGAACTAAAGCACTCAATATTTTATATAAATGCTTTATTTTTATGAAAAGGACAATATTCTGTCATTGTTACTGAGGTCGTATAGAACATGTTTGATAAATTGCTGTTTTTAATGCCAAAAAAGGCATCCAGTTTTCTAGAATAAATCATTGT
Source organism: Uropetala carovei (assembly GCA_036926305.1). Taxonomy (NCBI): domain Eukaryota; kingdom Metazoa; phylum Arthropoda; class Insecta; order Odonata; family Petaluridae; genus Uropetala; species Uropetala carovei. The sequence goes on from JAXCHB010000241.1 coordinate 10,719,038, forward strand.
TTTTCAAATCTTACTCTCCTAAAGTAACTGCAGTCCTAATGCGGCCCTTGTATAACATCCATCGCTTTAATGCGACCCTGCTATCTCTTCGAGTTTTACATGCCTGATTTAAATGCATGGATGTCAGAGTTTAACTCTTAACATTTTGGTCTCAACATTGAATCTCTTCTGGGCCTACGGGCTTTGCCCAGGCAGTATCTATGTGACTGGAATCACGTTTAAAACACTATAGAATTTAAACAAATATTTTTTATACTTTTTAAATAATTGGGAGCGTAATAATTCTTCATGTAAACCTACTAAATGTACTGAAATGCAATTTTATTATACTGAATCGAGTTCTCCTTTAATCGTTTTCTCGGCTTGTTACTTAGTTCTCTCACTTGGAGACAGGATCAGTCCAAGCTCTAGGTGACCTCTTGAAGTGTTGTTCTTATAGCAGTGTAATTTTACATGAAAATTAGTGTGTCATAAAGTGACTTGATTTTTCATTTTATAATTATTCCAACTCAATAAATAGGAATTAAAAATTAGAAAGTATTGTTAATTTTGTTTTTCTTTTATTTGCATTGGGCATTTTTAATATTCAATGTTTGTCTTAGTTTTACAATGAATTTGCTTAATTTACTATAGGTAACGATAACGATAAATGCAATTTTGCCTCATTAAAATATTTTCAATTAATAAATATTGATTTCATTATTTTTTAAGCAATCCAGCGATATTTGAGATTTTGATTGAAATCCGATAACTTCCTGACAGTGCAAGAGTGGTGGGTTGTGAAAAATTCAGGAAGCGCTAATATACCCATAGAAGAGGAAGTTTTCATAAGTAGAAAACAAGTTATGAAAGTGTACAGCGTATTACAAATGGACGCGTTTCGTGCAATGGAGTTTTTGAAATGTATGATATACATGTTCGTTTTAAAGTTCTTTTTCTTCATCATAAATAATTTTCTTCCTATTTAAAAATATTGCACACATAGGAAAATTAAACGTATTTTTGAAATTCATGTTAACAGCAATGAAGTAACCATGCAAGAAATTTTCTAAGTTCAACTCGAACTAAGACATTCTTGTTTGATTTTCTTGATAACGGCTACTCCTACGATAAAAATGTATAGGAAAAGAAACACTATTTTACTAGTTCTACAAGTTTTATTTGGAAAATATTTTGATATGAGCAATACTTTACGAGATATGACGGAAATTTCATTTTTGTCACCAGTAAAGTGCTACCCCTGATTGGCTTACGTGATTCGTTTGTGGTCGTATTATCTTTGACTGTAAGTTGTTAATAACAAATTTCATGAAAATCCGTTTGGTAGAAGTCTAGAACAAACATGCGGACGGACAAACCGAATAGGCGCTCATGCTGGAAGCGAAACGCCCCTAAAAAGCGGACGGCTAAAAATAGCTACCTCGGCGTGTTCCTATCTGTCATTTCTTTCTGCATGTGCGCGCCTTTGTTAGTAAGACATTAACAGGGTCTGTGTGATGGCAGTGCCAACGGTGCGACAGAGCCGGGCCCGGTACTTACAGAGGCCTCGCGCTCAATAAAATCTGTTGTAGTTATTGAGCCCACGCATTTTTAAAAAATCGGGGAAATATCAACACTGCCATAGTGAAAGAGATTGCTTTATTAAAATTTTTTGTAGCGTAAGAGACTTCGCGCGCTCACTTGGCACCGGGTCCCTCAATTTTCCTATACGGTTCTGGATGTCACTTAAATCTCCGATTATGACTGGGATTGTAAATAAATACCCTGCAACTCCAAGGCATCGAGCATTTTCGATAAGCCCTGTTTACTCGACCAGTACGTTACTGTGGTTTATTTCTCTTTCAGAGACCCTATCGAAGTTTTTTTCGCGCTTCCTCGGGGTGGCTCTGTTAATCGTAGTGGCAATCCATCATAATAGGCTATATTTTAAAAATGTTATTGCATAAGTGTTGAGCTCATTATTTTTATATAATCATGCGGTAGAATTTGGCGCGTTTTATTAGTTACAGTATCGTCTCAAGTGAACGTAAACTGATCTTAGATTTCCTCGTTTCAACGACTGATTTGTGTCGTTACCTTTCACTTTTATCCGGAACAACATTCGCCAGGCATGATAAACTCGAAGATGCATCAGGGCCTCATTAGAATTACAGTTGTTTAATTAGACCCAGAGTTGTAAATAAATAAGACTTTCTGGAAGATTGTCTATTTTACAAAAAACCACAATTTAGAAAACGCGTTATACTATACTACTAAGCTATGAAAAATTGTTACCTTTCCACATAACTGAAGTACCTACAGGAGGTCGACGAGTTAGGAACGGGTTGCGTTCCAAAAGTTAGTCTTTTGTTCGGAACTCTGAATCATAGACAATATTTTATAATTGGTGGTTAGATTCCCAAGTCACTCCACAAACGCCTATTTAACCCACAAACTGAAATCTATATTTGCTCTGAATAATAGTAGAAAACAATACTGCTGTAGACATTCGTTTTGTCTTTCATTACCCTTCCGATCGTCGGACATACAAGTAACTTAGAACGTAACGGGCCACCGTGTCGAAGAACACTTCCTGAGAGGGTTGACGCTACACTCCGCCGTCGCAATTAAAACTCGAGAGAAAAACATTCGTACGTGCGAGTTGGCGACCGTATGACCTATTTATTAAAATACCTTATGCTGGTAAGTCGGGAACCTGTATTTATGTAAAATGTAACGATTTAGTCGAAACGAAAATTCGCATTCGGGCAGCACTAAGGCATAGAAAGTGCAGCCGGCAGTTCGACATACCTGCCTTACGTGAACGACGAAGGGGTGTACTGTAATAGTCTCAAAATTACCCGAGCGACTGCCAAAATAGCCGCATATCAGCCAGATGAGTAGCGGTTTTACGTGAAGGTATTGATTTATTGAGAGAGTTGGTACGCAATTATCACTTTCTTAAGCAGAAACGGATATTCTTCATGAATTTCATTAATATACAAAGAATACGGGAAAGTTTTTCCTGGACTTCAAATGACAAATACAAAATACATGTTTGCATGTTGGTTTGTGTGAGGTGATGCTTCTATATTTATAAGTTCTAAGTTACCAAAAAGGAACGAAATGTTATTCAGTTTCTTCTGAATACCATTAATTCACTTTTTAGCAAATATGGATAGCTTTTTCAAGTAGAAAGAAATCCGTTAAATGTTTTGGAATTGAGAAAAGATACTGGAAACCAATGTACGAGTAAGATATATTCACGTTTCAAAGTAAAGGGGAATTCTTTTGAATTGGTTTTATTGTAATAATATCATAAACAAGATTGTTTTTGCTGGTGGAAAAGGTAAAAACACCATACTTTTGTGCGTTATAATTGAAGTGAGAGGAGCGGGTGACCTCTTTAGCTGATTTCTGTTTCTTGTTTCAGATCCATCGTGATGAGCACCGTGGAAGTTGCTGATTTTCTTCCAATCCCTGTCGCCCTTCAGTTATTATTTTATGCAATTAGGCGAATGCCTAATTTGAAGAGCATTCCAAATGGCTACCGGGAAAATAAAGGGGTCATTTGGATCATAGTATATTCAACCTGACCAGCCAGCTGTTCTAATAAAAGTTTTGTATACTGATTTCCTTTTTGTTGTATAAAAAGTGTTATGTTTATTACTTAAATGTTTTAAAACTTTGTAGGTTAAATCATTATAACTGCATAAATAAAAGTATGAAATAATATATTGTCAAAAAAAATTTCTATTTATTTTTCAATTACCTATTATATAGGGTATATTCTCTATCAATAAATTATTTTAAAATATTACTTCACGCCAGGTTTGAGAGAAAGATTTTACAATATAAAGAGAATTAGATAGAAAAAATCCTTAATCTTATGAAATCAATGGTTTCTTCGTATTTCGTGACAATTGCCCATCAAGAATGGAAATGGAGGCGTTATTCACTTGTTATGCTAACGCTCCACCGCTGAGCTAGAAAATAACATGGCGTACTCTCCTCAACAGCGAGAATATTGGATAAGTAAATATGACGTCAAAGGGCGAGGAGAACTGTTACGTCAAGAGTGGGAGGAGGGGAGCTGCTACGTCAGAGGGGCGGAGGGGGGGGAGCTGTGACGTCAGGGGTAGTGACCTTGAACAGAAGGTCACTTTCACTTTCTTGAAAATTTTGAGGAAAAACCGAAAATTTGGAAAAACCTGTATAAGTAGACCAAAAACTGCGTTTGACCTTTATTTAACCTTCTTCGTCCGCTAAGTCACCTCAAATTAGTTCCGATTTCCGCCACCTGCCCAGTAAATGGCGCTTTATTCACTATAACTAGTTAAAGGCGGTGAATGGGCCAGGTTGTCACTGCGGTATTAGTTCTAATAGCCACGGTAGAGGGTTGGCTAAAATATCTGGTTACTAATACTAAGCGCGCGAGTTCGAATCATCCCGTGTGACTGGATTTGTTTTCGTGATTACCTTTGTTATATATTAAGATGGTCTCGGCGAACCCATAGTGGACTATAACTTTTAATTAGAGTTATTCCACTAAATGGAATATTTTAAATGCATTTCTACAGTTTTATATCGCTTATATGCGTGATAAACTTAACGTTTTTAAATCGATTTTCGCTTCCAGTATTTACCCAGAAGAATTTTGGGGATAGGACTTAGAATTGACTCGAAAACTTTAAATACAAGTAGATTTATTTACAATTTTTACTCATATATACAAATATAGGATTTTAGTAGTACAATACGTATCACAAGTATACAATTACACTCCTGTCACTGCGTCGTAAATCCGTGGATTTCAAGTTGGCGAACACGTCAATAAATCGGCCAAACTCCTTCGTTGTTCCCGAGACTGGGTCATTCCCTTCGGGTCCGCTCCACGCGTTTGAACAGCTGACTTCGAGTATTTTCTTCTTGACGCTGCTTATGATGGTTAAGTTTTCGCCCGAAGCACATGGCCGGAAAAATGAAGCAGTGATCTTCGGAACACTCCAAGTAGGCGACGACATCCTGAACCTGTAAAAAACACAAAGAAAGCATTAACATGGAATTACCGTCCTCTTTGTGATCGAAGTCAGTGGCTCTTGACACATGAGTTAAAAATTGCTTTAATCTTTTATTTCTAATTTTATTAGTTTCAACGGTGAGAAGGTGCAAAACGATCTTTATTAAGGCGTAATTCGTAAAATACCGCATAACCTGAGACATAGGACTTTAAAATTTTATTGCGGGAATCACCGTATGAGATTCATTTCCCGTATTTTTACGCGGCGACCACAAAAATACGCATTGTGAACTATGGAATACAAATGAAAAAATTAACAAAGATTAGGCCTAAAACATTTCGAAAAACTGAAATTCAGTAATAAATACCAGAAAAATGTATAAAATATATTAATGAAAATAATGAACTATTTCGGAGAATTAACTGGGACCGATCAGGAACATATGCCGTATACAAAGTACAATACAACTGAAAGAACTACGTGAAAATCGTGGGACGCACAGTATTTTACACAAACATCCTGCATGCGGAAAACGCTAGATGAGGGGCTAGAAGGTTAAAATAACACTTCGTCGTACAGAATAACAATACTATAGTCTTTTTTAGTATCTTTACGCCTGGCATGCATTCGGAGTGCCGACATTGCCAGTGCCAGTAATAGGCTTTTTAAGGGCAGATCTTCCATTCTATAATGCATTATTTAATAAATAGATGAACCGCAAAGAGAAGAGAAATCGGAACGCATTCCAAACCGGAACCAATACCCCCCAAATGCTTACCTGGAAGAACTATGATTATACCTTGGCATATGTCGGACTACGCCATCTCTCGCGGCATCTTTTGCGTTTCCGGTAACTATAGCCGGCAAAAACTACGAAAATTATATGTATGAAGGCATGTTCGGTCGATTCTACATTAAGAGAACTCGTTCGTCAGCGCTCCGTCCTTCGGAAGCGACGTTAAGCAGTTGCCCCTTGGTGCTCTTCGTAAGGAGTAGCCTATTACTGGCACCGGGTTTCTCTAATCTTTTCTGTGTTTGTCCGGTGTGGAAGTAGTTATGGCTATAATAATCTTAGAGTTTGGTTAGCCAAAAATACATAAAAAACAAAGCGTTCTATATTTTATAAGGATGCTTTACTTTTATGAAAAATCTGATGTGGCCAACACATGACTTTCTCTATATTTGGGGTATAGATATTTAAATTATTATGAATAGCATTATGAGGCAAAATTATTATTTCGTATGCCACGAGTGAGGGGAAGTGGAGGGGAATTGAAGGGGAAGGAGATGCATAAGCGCAGTAGTAAGATAGAGACGTATACAAGTTCGTCCGTAATTTATTTGGCATAGTTAGAAAAAAATATTGTCAAAGAAGTTAAGGTGAATTTAGGGACGTACTTCAAATTAGTTACTATATAATTTACGCTAAAATGGTCATCATATAAATAAAAGCCTTAGCAAACGTTGTATGTAATGCTTTTTGAAGCTTAATATCTCGCAAACAACTGAACCGAATATGATGAAATTTTCAGGATAGCATTATAATACAATAAAAAAACGTTTTAATGTATCCAACTCGAGATCAAAGACTCAGGGGATAATTTCCATTTCCCATAAGGTAACACGTAAAAATGGACATTTCGGCGTGCAGGCTTTCATTCTTTTTTAGATTAAAATTAGAAATAATTGACCTACAATCTTAGGATATAAGCCATTTTGAAGAAACCATTATAAAGTTTACTATTATTTTCATCTTTTCTCGGCCTACAGTTGGAAATCGCTCAATTTAAACGTTCAATTCACACAGTTTGAGGAAATCTTTCCATTTTTAACGGGATGTTACCTTGCCTACCTATTCCATTGTTAGACCTCGATATCATATTGTTATTTCAATCCTTATGGGTATAAACGTGCTTTGAATGCTTTTAATACGAGATAGAGGGAGAGAGAGAGAGAGAGTGGGGGAGAGGGACGGGGGAGAGATGGGGGAAACGATTTTCAAGACAGCTTTTTCTGATGTTAATATGTTATCCCTAAATAGTTTGAACGATCGTATCTTTCCTCCAGTCATTTTTGACGGGCATTACACTAGTATATAACGAAACTCAGATTATCTGAAATAATAAAATTGGGGCCAAGACTGATTCGAATAAACAAATTTTGTATATTTGCTTAAGAGAAAGGACTTTGACTTTTAAAAGTTTTTATTGCCTCAAAAAACACGGAAATAACATGTCTTTTAACAATAGATTTAACAAATAACATTTAACAATTGAACCTCATATTACACGTCTTTAACGACAACGCCCGCTTAGGCTAGATGTCTCTTCTGGATGGAAAGTCTATATAATTCGAACAGTTTGTAAGCCATCTGGCTGGAGGATGTTTATTATATACACGGAAAGCTTACCCTGGCATTCGCCCAAAGCCGGAAGGGAAACCCGTAAAACCTTCCGAAGGTTGCCTGCATCTTTTCAACTCGATATTTAATGTAACAAGGGAAAGTGAAAGAAGAAAATTATATACCTATGTATAAAGCTCGTGAGATAACAGAATTAGTCTAAAATATATTTCATTTTATAAAATTTGTAACAGATTAACAAGGGTGAATAGTTTTATAATCGTTATTTTGTCCTAAGATTGCCCGCTTTATCACTTTGCACTTTACACCGCACTCTACACTATACGTTGCCTCTTTCTCTGCGAGTTAAAAACAGTGAGAAAAGAATCGCAGAGCAAATTACACATTACATTTCTTTAAATCCCTGCAGTAGTTAAAAGCATTGTTTTTTCGAAAACATTTACAAAAGTTTGCCTTTCATTATGTTAAAATCAATGAAGAAAGCATATTTCTTATTTTAGGATTATAACGTCATCATAAGATTACATATTTGGTTTAAATCGACGGCCTCATAATATAAATTATAAATTCCCATTAAAAGCATTATATCAAAAGACAATACTACAACAAATAATATCAGTACCTAAGCGTATTTTTTGTAAAAAATCAGAAACAGATGCCAAAGTGAAACGATAAGCGCATTAAAAAAAGAGCGCTAAAAATACATACTAAATATTCTTAAGTTGATTTTTTTCTGTTAACAGTTACTTTTAGGCGGATGTAAAATTACACTGCCATCATTTAATAAAGAAGCGTATATATTGTTTGCATCACGTGTGTCAGGACTTTTCATATTTTTCCAGGAAATGCGAGAGCAACCGCTTTTACAATTAACACGATATTTTTTTATTCGCAGATATCGTATTTTCCCCAGAAACGAAGAGGAAGTGGAGGCTTCCGGATTTTCGAAAGCTAAGAAAATTTAAGCTACGCGTAATCAAGGTTCGAACTTGGCGTAAGCCAATATAAAATGATGCCCATAGGGTTCCCGTTGCTAAAGTTTTCCAATTCAATGTATAATAACGTTAATCCACCACTCAAACCGATGATTGAAATAGTAAAAATAACGACTGGCGGATGAATTAGTTCTATAATCTTTGCGTACTATACAATTTCAAGGCTTACTTTAAAGCAGGGGTCTCAAACTCACATTGGTGTGCGGGCCGCATGACGGCTTTCTGACGATCCGCGGGCCGCATTCATTACCTTCCCAGTCTTCACACCTTTTCGTATTCTCTGTATTATATTCACTCTCCATTTTCACAAGAGAGGAATCCCTCTATTACGCGTCTTACAGGCAGTCATTACAAAAATGCCAGATTTGGCGTCGAGGGTTAAGTCCTTCTGATACGTAAGAAACTCGCTGGCAGTGGGATAAACATTCTTCAGTAGGTAACTCAACCGTGCAGGCTGATATAAATTGGAATGATTTAATACACTTCTTAGATTCTTTAGCAATATTTGCGTGAAATATTTGATAAAAAAAGATTTGAGTTCGGGTCGCGTAGTATAAATTAAATTGCTTCGCGGGCCGCACAAATGCATCGCGCGGGCCTCATGCGGCCCGCGAGTTTGAGACACCTGCTTTAAAGCATACATTTTTTATTTGCTGGCGGTTATAGTAGATAGCCATGATTCTACCACGAGAGAAAGAAAATCTTTCGGTTGGTATGGCAATATGTTCTTCCGTGCAGATTCTCTACCCTCGGCGGGGGTGGGGAACTGAGATTTTAGTGTTGAAGGGGTGGCAGATTTCATATCGGAGTTATCGAAGGTGGTTGCAGGGTTCAATACGGACACTGGATATTTCTTTCCCGGATTGAGAGGCCTACCTCCAGGAAGTGATGGTGTGTGGGGAAGAAACGGTAGGTTAAGGATAGCGCAGGATGGGAAGAGAGGCGTGACAGAAAGGAGTGGATGGAGGCATAGTTCAACAAAACTGGCATTGAAGACATTCTAGCGATCGTACAGGGATATATTTTTTGTGCCAAAAGTACTTGTTCGGATCGTAAATATTAATATAACGTATTTCTTAAAAAAATTTAACAAAAATTTTAAAAAGGCGGCACAACAGCCGATTCCAGCGTCAGAGGGTGCAGTGACCCTTCTGGCCCTCCGCTGGACACGCCACTGCCTCAGGACGGATAAAATAATGCCGCCAGTTGGACAGCGCTACTCTACACCACAAACTAACAATCCACTTACTTTCAACGAACCACACTTTACAACACATTCGCGTGTTGTTCAGAGCTCAGGCAGTGGCAGGGGAAGTGGGATAAGGGCCATCGACCTCTTCTCCCTGAATGCGTTCTTAAATCCATTCCGCGCAAAATTCCTCGGTTCGGCGTCGCGGGTTAGCTGCGTAGAGGAAAGAAAAGGATTATAATAGGGTTAGGTAGTTACACAATAACGGGTCAGTGACAGCGGAAGAGTCGATGTGAGGAACGTCCCCCTCCCCCATCGGGGAATTTCTGGATTCGCTCCTGAGCTCAACGAAATGTTTTCGAAAAGAACATCGCAAAATGCAGCTCCATTTCCGCATTGAGTAATGGATAGTAAAGTTTTCCCTTTCGAAGGCCTTCGACAAGGAAACCTTTATCTAAGAAATGTCTCTGACCTTTTGTAATGGAGGTGCGGTTTGTGATACCACGTAAGTTAGAGGGTCAAATTACTCCACTACTTTCCATTAGTTTATATTTTACAAAGAAATAAAGTGAATATGTATTAAAGTTTTTTTCTTTTCATTGCCTCTTGAACCTCATGAAACATTATTAAAAACGGAAATTCCAAGAGAAGATACAGCTAGAGAATAAATATTAATGAAAACCTTTATTATAATGCTATCATTATTTCACCCCATTATCTAAAGTAAAATATTCTCTTTTGATCCACCAGTTTCGTCGTAGCTATAACTAATGGTAATGGTGATGGTCTTTACTATCACACACACATACAATGGATGGAAACACAAAGCTTTGAACAGGATAGCATTAAAATACAAAAGAGCTCAAAGATAATAATTTAAATACAGTGTTACCTTTACTGTATTGTGTTAACAAAGCTACGAAATACCAATAAAATAAAATTAAATGCGTAAGAGTATCTCAAAAAATTCAACATAGAATCTATTTTTCATTAATTATTACCATTATAATGCATTCTTTTAGATAAGCGGTCGTAAATGTACTTTAAGTAATAATTTTTTAAATTATTTATTATTATTATTAATTTTTCTGTTGAAATTTCTTAGCGGAATATAGCTGTAAATTATATTATAAGACGCAAAATATTCACGAAGTAGGAAGAAGTTACGGTTGTGAATTTCTAAAACTGCTCCCGGCAACCTATAACATTATGAGATTAGCTCAAAAATGAAAAAAACTATCTATTTCTCAAAGACCATGATCACGATCAGGAGGGTCATAATTTTGATAAGAATGACATGTTCCAACACTTCGTGACTGATCAACTCGAACAAGGTGTTGCTGCGCCTAGTCACAGAACTTTTAATGGGTGTTGGCGATTAATCTGAAAAGAAAGTCACCAAACCATATTCAAATTGAAATTATAACTGTTGCATAACTTTCGGATCACACGCTATGCTATATGATATACAACAACCGATAGCAATGCTACGAAAAGCTGAAACCAGCACCGAGAAGAACGTGGCTCCTATCGTGTGGACATAACAACGTCGCTTGAGACACTATCTTTAATCCTATGATTAGAGTCCGCCAAAGGTGTGAACAATTGCGAAGACCTCTTGCATTCCCTTTTAACTCTGCCGCGATGCTCTGTCGAATGCACTGGACGGAAATCACCGTCACCTACCTGCAGCGTTACTCATTGTGGCCATCTCGATAATTGCTGTCGTATCCTCGCTTTGCCTATCTCGCGGAGGATCCCACAACTGTCTCGAAGGCACTCATCACTCTGCGCCACCCTCGCTCGTAGCGGCCGACGCGACCTCCTCCCCCCTCTCTAGGAGGTTTCTCCCCCAATGTGAATAGAATAGCAGGTGGTCTCATCTGAAAGTATTGGTGTGAGTGCGTGACGTCACAAAGTACCTCGAGCTTCTTGGTACCGTGAGGGACCTCGTGTAAACCCTTGTATCGAAGTAGTATTTAGGTGTGGTTCAGCGTGCGTTACAATTGTATTCGCTCTGTGTGATAGATTTGCGGACTTAATTGAAGCAGAAACACTCTTCCAGAAATACTGCAAAAAAAGGAAGATTATACGCAAGGGTGTTACTAACAAATATTCCTATATATAATTTTGGAAGTGTCCGTCCGTCCGTCCCCCGTGTATCTCAAAACCCGTTTGTCGTAGAGATATGCGGTAAACTACGCTTTGATCTACAAGCTAGGAGGTCCCTAGATAACTATTTTGACTTTCTTAAAGTCTCGGTTTCGAATCCAGGAGGCAATTATATGTTTACACGGGATTTTCGATTTTTCAGAGTGCAAGGTTTTTTTCCTTCATACATTAAAACATTTAAATATGAACCGATTTTCTTCGCTTTTGCTTTATTCGACGGATAAAACTCTATACTATCTTATTTTTGCAATGTTTACACGTTATACGGTCGAGATTTTCAAAAGTACGCAATTGTTTTCGAAATTTAGCAGATATTTCGTTCTCTTTCCGGGCGTTGGCAGCCTATAGTTGCCATCCAGAAAAATTACCATTTTTTCGATAAAAACTATAAATTTACTTTAATTCCACCCGGATTTTAATTCTGTCTTCAGAAATAAGAAAGTGCGATTTATTTCCTATCCGATAGTTAAAGTCTCGAGTTCGTAACTTGATGGGAAATAATTTTAAAATGCAAATATAAAAACTTCTACACCAAATTACAGGTATTCTTATGGGTCAAAAATGGGGCAAAAAGGGGCCAAAATAGCCCCTCAGAATTGGAATTTCTCCAGTTGTGGATTTTTTCCTTCAGTTGTGACCAAAAACCTATAATCCTCCCAAATTTGAAGTTTGTAGCACATCTGGAAGTGCCTCATAATTTCGTATTATACGACAAATGAAACACTTCTATAGAATCGAACCTAGAGAAACGAGAGAGACTGTAGTAAGGCAACAAAAACTAAACATAGTTTAAAAAAATAGGACTTTTTGCAGTACATATTTGTCCCCCAGGCTCTATTTTAACTTTTATCTTAGTGAATGTTTTTTTTGAAATAATGCGTGAAATTAAATGGAATTCTTATACTAAATACACTGTTTTTGCTGGATCTGATATTTATTAATTACATAGATTTAATGACTTTTATGCAAAACGAAAGCTTGCAAATCCATGACGGATCTGTCTGTGGCGATATTTACCCACCCGATCACCGGCCAATGGTGAAGTGAAGGGCGCGATGGCGCCCGGAGACGGATACACCAGATATAAAATGCATTATAATCTAAAAACAAAGCGAGCCTTCGGCTCGCCAATATCCTCGGTTACTAGGTAAATAAAATTTTTTTTTACAGTTTCTCATTTTCTTAGTTTGTCTTCATTTTTTTCTCTATTTTTTATTAATATAACGAAAATTCAATCCGTAAGATAAAAGCTAGAATAGAGCCTGGGGGACAAATACTGCAAAAGGTTCAAAAAACATATAGGTAAGAAGCTTGCTAACTGAACGGACCCTGAAGATGCCTTCTGCCTATAACAGGGCTTCCTCGGTCAGGTTCATCTATGAATTAAACCAAACTTGTAAAAATCCATGTAAAAAATGAAATGTTTGGGTTTAACAAGAAAATAAAAACTCTCAAAACTGAACTCTCTCCCTGCTCCGCCTGTTCCTCTCTCTCTCTCTTTCGAGACGCAATTCACTCTGCACAGCTGCACTCAGCATTCGTCGCTGCTGCCATCTCTACGCCATTTCCTTTCTCTCCTACTCGAGAAAGAAAAAGAGATCTTAAAATTTACGGGGCTACTGTTAAAATAAAAGTTACGTAATGTTAAATATAAACACACTCTTTAGATTTCTTCTTTGATTCATAGAAAAAATACTGTATTATTTGCGCAAAAAATGCGCCATCTCGCATGATTCATGCTTGGCGATCTTTTGGGCACTCCTGGAAGCTTCTCTTCATAAGCGTAATCTTTTTGGCATATTCCTGATAGTTGATGAATAAGTGCAACTTGGTAGGTTTTACAATAGAGTTAAGCTTTAGTTGAGTACAGTCGAACTCCTTATACGTCGAATGTCTATAACTCGAATTTTCCGTGACTCGAAGTGAATTAATTTTACTGGACAACATTTTTTCATGTTATTTTTCTTACTTAACTCGAATTCTCCGTAATTCGAATATTTTTTTCCGCCTCGAGGTTCGAATAGAAGTTCCACTGTATGTGCATTTCTTTGGTGATGTGAGAGGGTGAAGTGGGCATTTCCGCTCCTAGTGACGCCACTGCCCTACCTCTTACTCCCATACTTTTCGCCCCTCCCGTTCCTTCCCCCTCCAATCAGACCACGTCAACCAACAAAACACCCTTTCTTTAGCCTTACACCGCAGACCGAGAGATGGTGCCCGTCCAAGGAGGAGAAAATCTCACCGTTCATATTCCGAGGGATGGAAAAATAAAATAAAACCGCAGATAGCAACGCATGCCACTTGGGCGAAGTAACGGAGATGTGCGGTGAGGCAGGGGCAGTGGGAAGGCGAAATTAAAAGACGGAAATGCACTTCCTTCGATATATACGTTGAGATTTCTTGCGCGATATACGCAGGCGAGCGCAAACATAAAAAACTCGTAAAAACGAATCTTAAGGTCGTGTGTGTGTGTATATATATATATATGTATATGTATATATGTATGTATATATTAGGGCTGTCAATTTTTTTCGAAAATCGGTAACTCGACCGTCGAAAATCGAAAAGTCGGTAAGTCAAAGTCGAAACCCGAAAAATCGAAATCGATTTTTACCGAAAAGTCGAAATAGATATTTTTACAGAAAAGTCGAAATCGATTTTTTTTACCGAGGAGTCGAAATCGATTTTTTTACTGAACTCGGGAAGTCAGTCTTTTGGATGTCTATGTCGTTTTTCTCGATTTAAAATGATTAAAAAACACTATTTTTTTTCGATTTATAATAATTAAAAAACATACTATTATGGAAATCATTCGATTATGGCAATCTCTACACAAAGGATGCATCGAGGTTTGCATTTCTTCCATTTTCCTTTCTTTCATTTTCTCATTCCACAAAAACAATCAAGGCGGTGTGACGCTGATACCCACTGCCCTTTGGTCTGACAAATACCATTATAAATAAAAAATAAAGGATAATTAAAGCGGACAATTGCAGATGGACCCGTGGATATTCAAGGCTATTTCGGACCTTACCGTTTCCCAGCAGGCGACGTTTTCATCTTGGCGGTGAAATAAGAAACGGCAAATTCTTCTAGGATTTGAAAAGGAAGCACTTTACAGTAATCCTTGTTCGTAAGCTGCATTTTATTATTACAGCAGTAATATTTTCATAATAGGATGAAAAACACAGAAGATGATTTACATTTACTGCTACAATCATACATATACATTACTTAATTTTACTTAATTATAACTTAATCATTACTTAATCTTACTCCAAATAAAATAAAATAGTAGGAGCAGTATTTATAAGTGAGCCTTCACCATTACATTATATGTCTGTTCTGGAGTATGAATTTCAGAATTTTATTTTTCGGACTTGTTTCACCCGGAGTTCTACCTACATTCCAAATTTCAGATCCGTAGCACATCGGGTTACCATAGACAACGGACACGATGCGGTGTCATTTCGTTCCACGGTCACATACTGTAGGCTTTTTTGAGAAAATCGATGTAGACATCCAGAAGACCGACTTCAATAGTTCAGTAGAAATCTATTTCAACATTTCAGTAAAAAAAATCGATTTCGACTTTTCGGTGAAAAAAATCGATTTCGACTTTTCGGTAAAAAAAATCGATTTCGGCTTTTCGGTGAAAAAAATCGATTTCGACATTTCGGTAAAAAGAATCGATTTCGACTTTTCGGTAAAAATCGATTTCGATTTTTCGGTTTTCGACTTTTAAAACGGCGGTCGAAAATCGGTAAGTAGAATCGGTTTTCGAAAATCGATTATTGACAACTCTAGTATATATGTATGTATATATGTTTGTATACACACGCACGCGCGCGCGCACACACACACACACAAACAGTGTAGAACCTTTTATCCGGCAAGCTTGGGATATGGGGATAGCCAGTTATTTGGAATATACTCATAAACAATGCTCGGAAAGAGCTGATTGTGAGACTCACCGGAACGGTGTTCTGGTACGTCGCATGTGTCTAATATCGTTCCGTCTCGTCAAACATTCAGTAATACCCTTTTGTTAACTTCATTTAATATAAAAAACTTTTCTGCATCGTAGTACATAGGGAATAAATCAAAATTTAACTCGATTGTAAATGTTCTATCAGTTATTTCGCATCCACTGCTTTCAGTTTCACTACCAGAACGTGCCTTCCGTTTCGTAGTACTTTCCGTTTCGAGCACTATTGTAATACATACCTGTACTCAATGATGAGGTGAAGCCGGCTCGCGCAAGCCGGTTGTTAATTTTTATCTGAATTTGCGAGCCGGTTGTTAAATTTCTATAAAATACGAAAAACATTGATTTTTCCCTATCTGACATTCAATTACCGACAGTGTATGAAATGGATTATATTACGAACAGGACACCTGTTTATCTAGCGGAACGGTATTACTAACGGAGAGCTCTGGTGTCCCTGACATGTAGGCATCCTCTCTCTCCCCCGCGCTCTTTAAATAATATTTGTCGTACTTATAAAGTACACGGATTTTTAAAGGAAATCTGAAAAAAATATCGAACTGTCATAGCAAGAGAGAGTGATTTATTTATTAAAATTTCATATTAAAAATGTTTGACGCGTAGGAGGCCCCGCGCGGACACTTTGCACTGGGCCCCGCGATTTTCCAAGCCGGATCACGTAATCGGGCACTTTCCGTTATAAATTCCTTGTTCTCTTCCAAATTATGTGTTCACTTTTTCATCGGAGCGCACCCAAATTACTAGCGAAGCTTTTAATTTACATTGAGGGATGGCACAGGAGTTTCGCCTCTTGCCTTCCTGTTATTTTTTTAAAGTTTATCGAGTGTTTGATAAAGGAACAATGTTCGACGGAGCTGAAGATCGTTCAATTGGAGGCCGTAATCTATACATATCTATAAAGTAAGGTGTTTGTATGTATGTATGTTCTACTAAGGCTGAGAAACTACAACACGCAGAAAAAAGAGGAAGGTGTCATATTAACCGTTTCATGTGTACGGTGGTGTAGTAAGGTTTTTAAACCGATTCGGTGTACTATTTAATTATAATAAAATATTGTCGTTTATATGGGATTTCCATTTAAAATTTTTTCGTAAATTTCTCGAATTTTTTAACTCCTTACATATATATCACAGACATATGCTCTCGCCGACTTTTTTGTGGCAAATTATCTCCTCTTTTGGAATAATTTTTTAAAAGAGGGGCTTACAGATCAAATAAGACGAATTGAAGGGAAAATCTTATTTTTCATTATTGTTCAGCACTTGGATATACTTAGCAACCGATGTAAACAAATTACGTTTGAACTATAAACATATCGTAAACGTAGAAATAGTTGCACGCTATTTTGTGATTGTTGGTTGTTTATTTAGCAACTGAATAGAAAGCGTCAGTCGCCATCATCAGATACATTGAGCTTTAGGAGATTATTCGTTGGTTGGTTTCGTTTAGTTTGTTGTATTCATTTGCTTTCGTTTCGTGTCCATTTTTTGTGTTCTTTATTTGTTTTCTTTGTTTTCGTTCTTAGTTGTTCATTTTGTATTCTTGGTTATATTCTTTGGTTGTGCAAGATTTACGAAACACTAAGAAAGCGATGGGTGGAGTTACTTTTCTAATGGCTGGAGATTTCTGTCAAATATTATCTGTAATACCGAAAAGAACTAAAGCGGATGAAATTCACTCTTGCCTCAAGGCATCATATCTATGGCAACTGGTAATAACTCTTAAGTTAGTGACCAATATGAGAGTTTATTTACAAAACAGTAAAAATTTTGGGAATTTTGCAGAGAAACTGTTAGATATTGGAAATGGTAATATTCCTGTTGATTCTGAGGAACTCCACCATTTGCCACGTGGAAATTTAGTTTCTTCTATTAATATGTTAGTAGATAAAGTATTCCCTAATTTAAATAGAAATTTTAGTAACTCTGACTGGTTGAGTGAAAGAGCTATTTTAGCACCGAAAAATGAAGCATTTCATAAATTCAATGAGAAATTACTTGACCAATTACCTGGATCAGTCCAATCTTATGTATCCTTTGACAAGTGTTACTGATCCTAACCAGTTAATTCAATACCCAGTTAAGTTCCTTAACTCTCTGCACCCACCAGGAGTTCCGCTGCATAATCTTTTACTCAAACCTGGTGCACCTATTATTTTGCTGAGGAATCTAGACCCAACTCGACTTTGCAATGGAACTAGGCTTATTATTAAAAACCTTATGCCGAATGTTATTGAGGCAAGCATTATGACTGGAAACCATAAAGGAGAAGACGTCTTCATTCCACGAATACCAATTATTCCGTCTGATCTTCCTTTTGAATTTAAGAGACTTCAGTTTCCCATTAATTTAAGCTTTGCAATTTCCATTAACAAAGCTCATGGCCAGTCTTTCCAAAAGGTGGGTTTTGATTTAAGAGAACCCTGTTTTTTGCATGGCCAACTGTATGTTGCATGCTCCAGAGTTGGTAGTAGTGATGACCTTTTTATATTTGCTCCTAACGGAAGAACTAAAAATGTTGTTTATAAAGAAGTTTTAGAGGATAATTTAATATTATAAATTTTAAGTGGAGTTTTTATTTCAGAACTCTTAAGAGTTGGAGGATTTCAGTCAATCTGAATGTTTTAATATTTTATACAAGTATCCTTGCTGGATTACGGCGCAAGGAGTATATTATGGAATACATTTATTTTCAATAATTTTTACTGATGAAAGTAAGGGACTGTGAATAAACATAGCATATTTTTCTTCACTTTTTCAGCTTCTTTTAATATTTACTTTGTGAATGCATTAAATTTCACGTGCGGCTCTAAAATTTCTTTCCGAGTTCCATTGATAATTTGTTATTGAAAACTGATGTATTCCTACTGCTTTTTGATAGTGTTCATTTTTGTTACCTTTTTTTATTTGTATGTTGGTTTGTTTGAAGAGATCCAGATCTTTTTTGATTCAAGAGTTTATTCAGAGTGATTTATTCGAGGAAAGTGATGTTCTTATTCATTTTTGTTGCATTTGTCCTTCCTATCACTTGATAATTAGATTCATACTTTATTCATTGAATTGTCGAATCGTTTCCTGTTCATTGTTTCCTTACGTGTGACTTTTCTAAAAAAATTGTGTGTTTGTAACAAGATTTTATACATAACTTCTGCATGCTTCTCAAAATTGACTACATAAGCTATTTATTAACAAAAAAGATTATATAATATCCAACATTAAAGACGAAGATGAATAAAGGACAAAGGGCTATCAGTCCCGTGCCCGTTCATGTCTTAATAGGTCTTAATTTAAAATTGATTTTATTAATTTTAAATTAGATAAAAAACCCGAGCAACGCCGGGTACTTCTGCTAGTACATAATAAATGGCAAAAGAAGCACATTACTGCTGCAGAACGTATTGAAAAAATAAGTAGTTTTGGAATATCCTAGCTTAACCTGGAGCAATATCTGGGTGATTGTTGCTCACAACATAAGATTACTGATGAAATTTAAATTCACCACAATCAAAATATTTTACGTTGAGATGTAGTTAATGACAAATTAGCCGTATAACCGATAATTAACAATTTTTTTTAATAACCGGGTTTGCCCCCTTGTATTGAAATATAATATGCGTTACTTTGAAAAAATATCTCTCTTATTGATATGGTTTTTCCTTTGTACTGATAATGATATTGCATTTGCTTTGTATCCACATAACGTAATTAAAAACAACACGAAAAAACGATATTGCCATTCGAGGTCCTGTAATTTTCGAGAATCCGTCCACTCGAGGTTCCGTCCTAATACGATTAACATTTGCACACATACGCAGGCATGCGAATGCGTTTTTTACGCACGCAGATAATTATCAAATTATATCAATGGATCCAAATTCTAAAATGGATGAAAATAATGTAAGGTAGATCTCCAATGCGATTATCCGCTAGTACATGGTAGGTAAAAAAAATTCAAAAAACCTGAGGAGAAGACAAAGATGCTGCTATTCCAACTTCTTGGAAATGCGATAACGGATTAAACTCCTTCTGGGAACATCCCTTATCTGGATTTCCTGGAAATCTTTCCGTTTTGAAAAGATAACCGGCGAATTTCGCGCGTTATGTAAAGATTCTCAAGTGAACGGAGAAAAAATGTTTTTTTTCCCCTCACGATAAGAAAATATCGCCGCAATATTCGTTGAGAGAATTTAATCGGATGTCTAGACATGTCGGACACCTGAGATTCAAACGAGATAGCTTTTTGGACGATAGAACACCCTCTGACAGCACGATTATGTAAGAACTAGGGGCAAGCCCCCTGCTCGCTGTTTTCTTCGTTCCTACCATGTAC